>JAGTXO010000030.1:0-439833 GCA_019448385.1 Diacronema lutheri | reverse complement strand
GCCCAGCGGGCGGCGTGGGCGGTGGGCGGGCCGGCCGGCGGCTTGTGCCGGCGCGGGCGGCGCGGCGGGCAGCCTCGAGGAACAGCGGGAAGCCATGTCCTTCTTCGCGACGACCGCCGCGGCCGAGACGCTGCGCGCGCCGCCGCCGTCGGAGGTGCGCGGCGGCGCGGACGAGCACGCGGTCGGCTCGAGCCTTGGCCTGATCCAGCCGGCGCAGCCTGGCCTCGTGGCGTCCCTTTCAGGCCGCTGCCCTCGCTCCCGCCCGTCCGCCCGCCGCCGCCGCCGCCGGCTGGCGAGCGCGCCACGGAGGCGGTGATGGAGAGCGGGAGCGAGGGCAGCGAGCCCGAGTCGTGATTCGCGAAGCTTCCCCCCCCCCCCCCCCCTTCAGGCCTGAGACTAGTGCACCTTCAAGAGGCCGGCGTGGCGCCGGCGCCTCGCCCTCAGGGCTCAGAGCCAAGCTCGCGCGTCGATGCGCGCGACGGCGTGCTCGCGCCGCTTGCCCGCCACTGCGGCTGTGCCCTCGCGCAGGCGCTCACGGCAATGTCTTTGCGCGCTTGGCGGCCTCGTGCTCGATCTGCGCGCCGACGTCCGCGGCGTGCTCGCGCAAATAGGCGGTGAGGTGGTCGAGGGAGCGACGGCGGTGCGAGATGGCGTTCTTGTCGTCCTTGGCCATCTGCGCGTACGTGAGCCCGTTTCCCTCGTCCGGTTCAAAGACGGGGTCCCAGCCGAACGCATTCTCGCCGCGCGCGGGCACGATTTTGCCCGCCGTGCGGCCGTCGAAGACGACGGGCTCGGCGTCCGGCCCTGCGCTGAAGGCGAAGACGCACTGCGCGTACGCGCTCTTATCATCGTACGCCGCGAGCAGCTTGTTGAGGCCGTCGTGCCCAAGCTTGTCGAGGAACCATTTGATGTACGGGCCAGGCAGACCGCCGAGCGCGTTGAAGCAGAGGCACGTGTCCTCCACCATCACCGCACCACCCACCTCGCGCGCGCGCGAGCCGGCACTTCTCGGCGGACACGAGCTCCGGCTCGCCCTGCAGCTCGGGCAAATCGAGCTTGCGCGCCTCGACGCGCGGCAGCTGCACGCCGGCCGCGCGCTGCGCGTCCATGATGGCGCGCACCTCTTCAAGCTTCTTCGCGTTTCCCGTGACGAACGTGATCGTCTGCTGCGACATGGCGCGCGTCGCCGCCCCACCACCCGCGCGCGACGCGCCGATGCACAGGCACGCGAGCGCGAATTGAATGGCGCCCGTCGCGGAGGAGCAGCGGAGCGGTTTGGTTTGAACGTGGACGTGCCGCGTTCCGAGTTCCCACAAAGATGGCGCGGCGCGTGGTCATCATCAGCGCCGCGCTCGCCGCCCTCGCGGGTCAGGCGTGCGCGCATGGACTGCGTCCATCTCAAGCCGCGCACGCCTCTCGCCATGCATGGAGCCCCGCTGCTCAGCGCGCGCGGCCGTCGCCGGCGACGACGACGCCGGCGAGGATGTCGGCGCGCCGATGCGCACGCCTCCCGCGCGCAGGCCGGCGCGGCAGCCGCCGGCGACGGCGCGCGCTGCTGGAGCGAAGCACGACGCGGAGATCTGGGGGGGCGCCGTCCGCGCGATGGCAGCGCCTCTCCTCCCAACCCGCAGGCCTGCGGCGCTGAGCGATGACGACGCGCCGGTCGAGCGCTGGCCGCCGGCCGAGCGCAGGCCGCCGGCAGCGCGCGGGCCGCCGCCCGCGCGGCAACGGCGAGCGGACGCGCCCGTCGGCGCGAGGGCGGGCGGGCGCTTCGCGGACAGCCCCGACGGACGCGGCGTACGCGCCAGCAACCGCCCGTGTTCGCGGGCAGCAGCGCCGATCGGGGCGCGGATGACGACATCGATGACGACACTCAGCGCCACGGGTCGCTCCGCGCGCGTGGCGGGCGGGGCGGTGCGCCCGGCGGCGCGCTGGACGCGGACGACGACGTGGACAACGGGGTTGGAGGCGGAGCGCGAGCTGACGGAGGGGGAGCAGCAGCAGTACGAGCAGGACGCCTTTGGCCTCGCCTTTGACCTCGAGGCCGCCGAGCGCGGCGACGCGGACGCTGACGACGTCGACGCCGACGACGATCAGGCGGGCGGACGACCAGGCCGGCGGCGCGCCCGTTGCAGCGGACGGCGAGCTGCGCGCGCTGCACGCCGAGCTGCAGGCGGCGCTTGACGGCGCGCGCGCCGCCGCCGCGCCGCAGCTCCTGCGCGATGCGGCGTCACGCGGCGTCAACGCCGACAGCCACGCGTACACGCTGGCACTGATCGCGTGCGGCCGCGTTGGCTTGACGCACGTCGCGTTCGACCTGCTCGACGAGGCGGAGAGCGCGGGCATCGAGCCGAGCCGGCCGATGCTCACCGCCGCGCTGGCCGCGTGCGCCAGGACCGCGCATTGGCAAGAGGCCACCGCCCTGATCTCGCGCCTCGCCGCAGCCGATGAACCGCAGCCGCGCATCCTTACGCGCTCGCGCTGCGCGCGTGCGCCGCCGCGCGTCAGCCGCAGCGCGCGCTCGACCTGCATACCGCGATGCTCGCGCGGGCGTGCGCCCGACTGTGCGCACGTACGGCGCGCTTCTCTCCGCCCTCGCCGAGTGGGACGGCGGCGCAGGCGCCGCCCGCGACTCGGCGGTCACGACCGTGCGCGCGCTGCTGCTCGAGATGCGAGTCGAGCACGCGATCCAGCCGGACGCGTATTGCGCGATGGCGGCGCTGCGCGCCATGGGCACGCGCGCGAACTGGCGCGCCGCCGTCGAGCTCGTCGACGCGCTCACGAGCGGGGCGCCGACGCCGCCCTCACGGAAGACGCTGGCGCGGCGGCGCGCGCGCGCCGCGCGGAGCGCGCGCGCGAGGGACGGCGAGGGCGCGGAGGGCGCGCTGCTCGACGACGATGTTGAGCGCGTAGACGCTGCGCGCGCGGCGCGCGTCGGCACGCGCGTGCGCCGCGCGCCCGCCGGCCCTCGGCACCTCCGTCTACACGGCGCGGCGATCGGCGTGTGCGCGCGCGCGGGGCAGCTGCGCTCGGCGGAGAGGCTCTTCGCGTGGATGCGCGCGGACCGCGTGGCGCCAACTGCCGCGACGATCGCCCGCGCTCGTTGGGCGGGTGCGCGTTCGACGGCGAGTGGCGGCGCGCGCTCGAGCTCCTCGACGAGTCCGAGGCGATCGACGGCGGCGAGGCCGTCAACGACTCGCCGTCGGCGATCTACGCCTACTCGGGCGCGCTGCGCGCGTCGCGCGGCCGCGCGCGAGTACGCCCGAGGTGCTCTACCTCTTCGACCGCATCCGCCAACAGGGGCTCCGGCCCGACGGGGTACTGCTACCACCAGGTGGTCCTCGCGTGTGAGCACGCGGGCACCGTCCGGCGCGTGCGCGAGCTGCTCGACGAGATGCGCGCCGACGGCGTGCGCGGCAAACGTCTTCGTGAACACGGCCGCCGTGCAGGTGTTCGCCGCGAAGGGCGCGTTCAACGCCGCGCTGCAGCTCGCTCGACGAGATGTGCGCCGACGGGCCGCGGCCAACGGTCGTAACGTACAACGTGCTTGCTGCGCGGGCTGCTCGTGCGCGAGCAGATTGAGACGGCCAAGCAGGTCATCAAGCAGATGCCCAAGCTCGGCGTGCAGCCCGACGGCTACTCGCACCTCGATGCTCGCCAACGCGCTCGCCGCCGGCGGGCAGGCCGCCGAGGCGGCCAAGTACGTGGCGAAGCTGCCCGCAGACCTTGTCTCGCCGCGGACGTACCACGGGCTCGTCGTCTCGCTCTGCCAGGCGGGCGAGCCGCGCCTCGCGCTCGAGCAGCTCGGCGTGAATGCGCAGGGCCGGGCTCGCGCCCGAGCCGCGCACGATGCGCCTGCTGCTCGACGAGTTTAGCGGCGAGCTCGGCGGCGAGTGAGGCGCGCGTCGCGCGGGGTGGCGGGCGACGCCATACACCGGGGTGGGCCGGGGCGCGGCCGCTGGGCACGAGCGGGGCGAAAAAAAGTGTTGGCAGAGTGGGCGGGACTTCTTTTCACATTTTCTCGTGACAGTCATCGCCAGCGAAGCCACGATGGCGAAAAGCACGATGGCGACGGAGCGACGTCGACAACTCTGGACACTCGCGGCACTCACGCTCACCGCGCTCGCCGCGGGCTCGAGCAGAACCGGCGGCGCGCGCCCTACACTCAGCGTCGTGCGCCGCGCCGACGCGCCAGCTCGCTTCCGGCGCCGTGCAGAGCAGCAACGCGGCGCGCGGCCGGCGCGCCGGCCGCGGCCGCGCCGGCCGCGACCGGCGCGCGGCTGCTCTGGGCGGACAAGCTGTCGCGCGCGAACGACGGCAAGGTGTTCCAATTTGAGCAGATCTCCGCGCAGCTCGTCGCCGGCCAGCGCCTCGGACTCGTCGGGCCGAACGGCTGCGGTGCGCGCCGGGCGGACGCCGCGCGCGGGCCGGCGTCGGGCGCACCGCGCACGCACGCGCGCCAGGCGGCCCGGTCCGAGACGCGCCGCGCGCCGCGCGCGACCTCGCGCGCAGGCAAGTCGACATTGCTGCGCGTGCTCGCGGGCGTCGAGCGCGCGGACGCGGGCGCTGTCGAGACGTCGCGCGGCGCACGGATCCTGTACGTTGAGCAGGAGCCGCCGCTGCGCGGCAGCACAATCCGCGAGGCGGTGTACTGCGGCATCGAGCCGGACACGACGAGCGCGGCGGACACGGCGCTGCGTGCTGCGTACGCGTACCACGTCGCCGCGCTGCGCGCGGAGGCCGACTCAGCCGCGTTCGAGGCGGCGGCTGCCGCCGCGGCCGACTGCTGGGATGACGACGCGCGCGCGCGCGCGATCTGCGAGGTGCTCGGCCTGAGCGGCATCATGGACAAGGACGTGGCCGTGTGCTCAGGCGGCGAGCGCAAGCGCGCAGGCCTCGCCGCCGCGCTCGCGCGCCAGCCCGATGCGCTGCTTCTCGACGAGCCGACCAACCACCTGGACGGTCGCGCCGTGGAGTGGCTTGCCGACCTCCTCACGACCGCCGCGTCCAACCGCGAGGCGCCCGCGGTGCTGTGCGTGTCGCACGACCGCTTCTTCCTCGAGCGAGTCTGCTCGTCCGGCCTGCTCGAGCTCGACCGCGGCGCGCTGCACACGTGCGCGCGCGCGCGAAAGAGCGCCATTCGCGCCATTCGCGTCGCGGCGGCGCGGCGTAGCGCGTGGCTGACATGCCGCGCGCGCCGCCGCACGGCGTCGCTCCAGGTACGACTGGCGCTCGAGCTACGAGACGTACCTCGCGCTCAAGGACGAGCGCCTCTCCGCCGAGCGCGGCGTCGCCGAGCGCGCGCGCACCGTGCTGCGGCGCGAGCGCGAGTGGATGGCAAAGCAACCACGCGCGCGCCAGGCAAAGAGCGTCGCGCGGCAAGGCCGCTACTTGAGCTCGAGGCGGCGGCGGCGGCGGGCGGGCCGGCGGCGGGCGCGCAGCTTGGCGGGCTGCGCGGCATGACGCGGCTGGGGAGCAAGGTGCTCGAGCTGCGCGCCGCGACGCTCGCGCCGCCCGGCGATGCGGCCGCGCCGGACCGCGCGCCGCCGCCGCTCGTCAAGGACTTCACGTTCGAGCTCGCGCCGCGCTCGCGCTGGGGCGTGGTTGGGCCGAACGGCGTGGGCAAGACCTCATTGCTCCGCGCCATCGCTGGCGAGCTCGCGCTGCAGGCCGGTGAGCGGATCGTTGGGCCGACCGTCAGCTTTGGGTATTACGACCAGCGCGGCCTCGATGGCGTCGCGGACACGTCGGCTGCGGCGGCGGCGGCGGCCGCTGCCGCGGCGGGCGAGGGCGCAAGCGTGGTGGCGTCGAGCGTGTCGACGCTGTCGGGTAGCGCGACCGACCCGCTCGCAATGCGCGTCCTCGCCTTTGTCACGCGGTGTGTCGACGACGCGCGCGGCGTGCGCGGCGCGCTCGCGTCCGCAGGTGGCGGCGACGCGCCGTCGCCTTTCGACGCGGCGGGTGGCTCGGCGGGTGGTGACGGCACGGGCGGCGGCGGCGGCGCTGAGGCGGCGGCGCGCCGGCTGCTGAATCTCCTCGCCTTCCCGCAGGACAAGTGGGGCGCGCTCGTCGGCCGGCTGAGCGGCGGCGAGCGCCGGCGGCTGCAGCTGCTCGCCGTGCTCGCGCGCGCGCCAAACGTGCTCATCCTCGACGAGCCGACAAACGACCTCGACCTGCCGACAATCGGCGCGCTCGAGCAGTTCTTGCACGAGGTGAGCGCGGCCGCGGCGCGCGCGGCGCGCCGGGCTGGGCGCGCGCCTGACACGCGCGCCGCGCACCTGACACGCGCGCCGCGCAGAGCTTTGGCGGCGTGCTGCTCTGTGTCTCGCACGACCGTGCGTTCGTCGAGCGCACGTGCACCGACGGCGTGCTCGCCTTCATGGGCGACGGGCGCGTCGTGCCGATGGAGGGCGGGTACAGCGCGTACCTCGACGCGCTCAAAGAGGCGGAGGGGGCAGCGCGGCGCGAGGCGGAGGCGGACCGGCGCGCAAAAGCGGACGCGGCGGCGGCGGCGGTAGCAAGCGCCGCCATTGCGGACAGGCCGACCGCCAAGGCGGTGAAGCTGTCGTTCAAGGAGAGCCGCGAGTGGGAGACGATCGAGGCCGACGTGAACGCGCTGCGCGCCGAGCTCGCCGCGGCGGAGCGCGCGTTCGCCAAGGCATGCGCGGGGACGGATGGTACCGACCATGTGCTCGTCGCCGAGCTGAGCGCGCAGGTCGACGCGCTGCTCTCGCGCGTTGAGGCCAAGGAGGAGCGCTGGCTCGAGCTCATGGAGCGCGTCCAGTCCGTCCCGGCATGAAAAGTACGAGGGAGGTAAAAACCAAAAGAGTAAAAGACAGAAAAGTAATCACCCCTCATATCAAATCCCAGTCTTCCCACACGCAACGGCCCTTCCAACCGTAGAAGCCACCGGCTGAAGGGAGTGGAATGACCTCGACCCACGCCGGAACGGGCGCGCCGGCGCGGGACCGCGCGGACACGAACGCGTCCTTCGCGGACGCGCAGCAGCTGGAGCTTCTCGCGCAGGCTGCCGAGATGCTCTGCGAGATGCCGCGCCACGTGCGCGCGCGCGCGCGCGCGCGTGCGCGGCGTGGCCTACTGCGCGCTGCGTGCGCGCCGAGCGCGCGCGCGCGCCCGACGCGCCTTGTGCTCACGTGCGTGCGCGCGCGCGCGCGCGCCCACGCGCGCGGATGCTGCCTGCAGGCGTTTGTGACGTGCCACATGTCCTCACCGATGCTTGCCACCACCGCCTCGCCGACGCCGCGCTGCGTCTCGCCATTCGAGCTGTGGAGCGCGCAGCGCTCATGTGAAGCGCCGTGCAGCGGCGCGCCGGCCGGCGCCCCGCCAGCCGGCGCCCCACCAGCAGGTGTCCCGCCAGGCGCATACGCGCCGCCGCAGCTGCGCTCGCGCGAGCTGTCGGACGAGAGCACCCACATTGTCAGCTCCGTCATGCTCACGCCGCCGCCCAAGGGCGTGGCGGCGCCCGCCGGCGCTAGCGCGCAGCCCGGGCCGCAGCCCGCGTCCGTTGGTTCGCCATTCGCGCTCCCCGGCGCGCGGCATGCGGCGGCGCCCGAACCGTGCGCGACGGCGGCGTGGCAGCCGCACGCGCAGCCCGAGCGTCTTCCAGCGCACCCAACGCAGCCGCCGCCGCGCGACGAGCACGACGACGACGATGGGGAGTGCGCGCTCGACGATGGCGACGATGGCGGCTGGTTCTCGCGCGCGGCGCACGCGGATGCGGACGCGGACGCGGACGCGGACATGGAGGGCAAGGCGGAGGGCTCGCACACGCCGCTGCGAAGGACCGCGCCATGGACTCGCACAGAGGACGAGTTAATTGGCGAGGCAGTTTTTCGCTTCGGCTGCCGGTGGGGGCGTCCTCACCACGCTCCTCCCCGGACGCTCGTGCGCGTCGATCCGAAACCGTTGGCACAGGCTGAAGAGCGCGTCGCGGATGCGCGAGGAGGCGCCGTCGACCGGCGCCGCCACGAGCCACGCCGTCATTGCGCCGCACGGCGCCCCCTCGCACGGCGGCTCCGCTGGCGCGGACGACGAGCGTGCAGACGGCGCGTCGGCGCGCGAGCTGCCGGCGCGCGCGCGTAGCGTGGAGGGCGCGAGCGACGGCGCGGCGCGCGCGTGGTGTGGCGCGAGCCGCGCCGAATCGGCGGCGGCGGCGCCGCTTGGCTTCCGGCCGATCGCCGGCGCCTGCACGAACGCGTCGGTCTCACCCGATGGGATGGCCGCGCCGGCGCGATGCGAGCGCGCGATCGGCGCGCATGACGGCGGAGACGCGCGCACCGAGGCGGCGGCGGTTCCGGCTCAGCTCGACGCGTTGGCGCGCGCGCCCGCCACGCCAGCGCCGCACGGCCGTGGCGGCGCGAGCAGACGGGGATGCGGCGGCGGGTCCGGCGCGGGCGGCGGGTACAAGTGCTCGCGCTGCGGCCAGCCCAAGCGCGGGCACCTGTGCACCGGCGACCGCAACGAGAGTGACCGCGCGGCGTACGAGGCGGCGCAGCTCCGGATGCGCACGCTCCTTCTGCAACAGGTGCGCCGTGCGCGCCGAGCGGCGTGCGCCTGCCGCCGCACCCCGTGCGCGCGCGCGGCCGCGTACCCGGGCACGCCGCCACCGCTGAGCCGCGTCGCGCGCGCGAATCGCGCGTGGTTGATCGTGTCTCGCAGGCGGAAAGCGCGCCGCCCGTCGCCGCCGCGCGCCTGCCCAAAAGGCACAAGCCGGCGTGGTGAACGCCCATACCGGCGCGTGCGCTCTGCAGCGGCGTGGCGCGGCTTGGCGACGGGCGCCGGGCGCGCGTGGTCGCGCCGCGACCAAGTGATGCTCGCCCGCTCCCGTCGGCCAGCGTTCTGGGCCGTGGAGTGCTCGGCACGCGCCAGGCGCTTCATCGTGCCGGCGTGCGCGGCGGGCGGCGCCCGGACGGCGACGGGCGGCCGCCACGTCGGAGCGCCACGTCGTGCGACCCTTGCCTTTGGTTTGCTGCATGCATGCACACGACCTTCTTGTGGGCGACATCGTACTTGTGGTTGTAGTGGGGGGGGCCTGTAGGGGCGCTCGCGCCTCCGCGGGAGTCGACGAGCCACGCGCGCAAGTGGTCACGGCAACGGTGGTCGCTCTGCATGCGCGGAGGGCTCCGTTCGCAGCGCGCGCGAGCTCTCAAAAGCGAGCGTCTCCAAGCGCTGTTGCCAGTCGAGCACTTGCGCCGAAAGTCGCTCGACGAGGTCAGCCTTTCTGCGTAGATCCTCGTCGAGGCGCGCTATATCTGCCGAAACGAGCGTGGGCGACGCCGACGACGCGCGCGCGCGCGCGGTGAGCTCGGCAACGACGAGCTCGGCCTCCACCTGCTCAAACGCCTGCGCGAGCGCGGCGCCGGCCTCCGCCCGCGCGGTCATGTCCTCAGCGGCAATGGCCGCGACCGCGTCGGAAAACGCGCCACGCAACCGTTCCGCCATCGTGCCGGTCCAAATCGCTTGCAGTATGGGGGGTAGAGTTGCGCCCGTCGTGCAACGAGATAATCTCCTGGGGAGATAATCTCCCGGGGAGACTATCTCCAGCCGCCATAAGCTGGAGACTGTCTCTTCAGGCCAAGAGACTAGTGCTAACGGCGCAGCACGCGCGCGCGAAAAAGGTGCGCGACGCGCGGCAGCGCGCGACGCGCGGCGGCGCGCGGCGCAGCGCGCACGCCGACCGCGCGCACCGCGCCGCGCGCACCGCGCCGCCCGATCGCGCTCTGCGCCGAGCTCACACGCGCCCGCGCGCGCCGCGCCCGCGCGCCGCGCGCCCGCGCGCGCCGCGCCGCGCGCCCGCGCCGCGCCGCGCCGCGCGCAGCGTGATGCCGCTTGGAGGTGGCCACACGGCGACAACCAGGCGGCTTCGATGTATGCTCGAATGACGCCCCGCGGTTACAATGCTCGGAGGATGCACACATACGCGAGAGCGCGCGCGGCGCGCGCGGCGCGCGTGGCGCTGCGCGTGTAGCGCGGCGCGATGTCCCGCGGCTGGCGCGCGCGGCGTGACCGTGAACGAGCTATCAAGTTTATAGACGAACCAAGGAGCTGGCGTATGCTCCGGTGCGCGGGTCCCGCGAGGATGTCCGCCAGCTCAGCACTGAACAAAAGAGTGCCGCGCGTTGAAGATCATTTGTGTCATTTGCGGCCGTGTTCGTGAACGCCCGGGAGGCGCTTCTGCCTTTTCGCGCCCGGCTTGATGTGCGCCGGCGGGTTGAGGACAAAGGCGCCGTCATCGTCTTCCACCTCGTGCTCGCCTGCCTTATCGCGCGTTGGGTCCTTGCCTTTGCGCTTCTTCTTGGCCGCGACGTTGCCGCCTGCGCGTTATCGATCAGCGGGCGGTGCGCGCGCAATGCAGGCGCCAATGCATCAAACACTTGGGCAAGAAGGACGGCCCGGCCTGCAGCCAAGCGCACGTCGCCCACGCGCATACCACGCAAGGCATACCTTTGAGCGCTGCCAGCTTCGGCCACTTGTTGACGTAATTGAGGAAGTCCATCATGTCTTGCTCGCTCTGCGCGATCAGCTGAGTTATGGGCCGGAGCTGCCCCAACGCGTAGGAGGCGAGCTCGCTTTGCGTAAACGTGATGTCGCGCGAGCTGCTGGGGGCCGATCTGTCGACAATGCGGCCTCGCTCGCGGAGCAGCCACTCTGTGAACACGCCGGCGCGCTGCGCGAGTGGCGGCGGGCGCGCGTGGCGGTGCGAGACGTCGGGCGATCCGTGGCGATCATGAGCCGTTGCACGCTGCGCTGGTGCGCGTCGCGTAAAAGATTACCTTTGCGTCCGTGTGGCTGTTCGCCAGCCATATGGGCGCGACCTGGGTTGTGACGAAGGCAGTGAGGCTGCCGACGTCCTCCGTGCCGGCCGAGAGCAGCATTTGGTAGACTGCGAGCTGATGCCGGCACGGAAGCCCAGAGCAGCTCGGCAGCTGGCACGTGCAGCTCGAGATGGTGACCTCGTGCGAGATGTCGTCCGTGAGTTGCCCGAGATCGGAGTGCAGGACGTATGGTGGAACCACACGCACATCAATGCCGTTTAGCAGCGCGTCTTGCGCAGCCTCCTCCTCGTCCTCGCCACGCGTTAGCTCGACCGCGCCGATCACCTGCACACGCCACTTGGTCGATGTCGACAAGCCCTGCGCGCTGCCGCCCACGCCGCCCACGTCGGCTTGCGTCACGCAATAGTTAAGCGAGAGGCTCGCCTGCTTACGCACCCGCATCAACGCGTGCGGCGTGAGGATCTTTGCGAGCAAGTTCTTCACGAGCGCAACATCGCTGTTCATAGGCAAGCCCTGCGTGTAGGGGTGAAAGGGGGAAGGATTAGGTGGAGAGGGTAAGGAGGGAAAGGGCGGGTGGGACATGCGCGAGGCGCGCGGCGCGCGCGAGTGCTGAGGATGCAGGGCGCGCGCGGATGCTGCTGCACGTGCGCTCACATGGACCAGCGCGACGCGCTCGTTCTTCATCTGCTTGACGATGGCCTGGTTGTCCTCAAAGCGCTCGAGCTTGTCAAACAGCGTAGCGAGGTTGTCCGAGTTGCGGATGATGTGCGAGAAAGCGCTGTGCAACGCCTCAGCGCGCTGCGTCGAGTGGATGCCGAGCGTCAGCTTTTGCCACGTCCAGCGCGCCGCCCACTTTGACGCGCGAGTTCCGAGGTTGGCGAGCCATTTGAGCGCCTTGCGGCGCTCGTCATCCGAGCCACCTCGCGAGCCGGTCGCGAGGTTGGTGAGGGCGACCCAGTCTCTGTGAAAGTCATCGACCGACCGGATGTCTGTCTTCTTCGCGATCGACCAGAACTTCGACACGAACGTGCGCCACTCCTTCTTGTCGCGGATGAGTCCGTGCATGTGCTTGTAGACGTTGGTGTAGATGTGGTACACGCACAGCAGGTGCACCGTGCCCACCTTGCTGAAGACAGTCTCTATCGCGCCCGCCATGCCGACGTCGCCGTCTGTGAAGATGACGGAGGGCGGCGAGAGGTGCTTGGCAAACTGCTGGAAGGCCCAGGTGAAGGACTCCTTCGACTCACCCTCGTCGACGAGCGAGAAGGCGATAATCCGCGTGTCGCCGTTCTCGTCGACGGACGTCCAGCAGCCAAGCTTACACCGGTACTTGTTAGTGCCGTGCTTGGTGTCGTAGAGCACGACCTTGGCGTCGCGGAGCGCGGCCCATCGCTCGGCGCCGCCATCGGCCACCCAGAAGGCGGCGACCAGCTCGTTGGACAACGACAGCTTGAGCTCGTGCGCGCAGCCCGTGCAGCGCTCCCGCTCGCGCAGCCGCTCGCTGAAGAGCTGCGCGTCGAACAAGTTCTACTCGTTCGTGCCGCGGCAGAAGCAATTGTAGATGTCGTCGGCATTCCACGTCTTTGGAATCTGCTTGGCCTCGGCCTCGCTCGACAGCACCTTGTTTATGTCGGACCCCGACAGCCCACCGCGTCGCAGCGCCTTGCCGAGCTCTGTGAGCGAGTTTGGGATCTTGCCCTTGCCTGCGGCCGCGAGCGCGTTTGCCGCCTTCTCGCCCAACGGGTCGGAGAGTGTGTGGTCGGAATGGGTGAAGTTGGCGTTGAGGATGGCCCAGCCCTGGAGCGATTCCTCGAGGAAGATGAAGAAGTAGCACTTCTCGCAGCGGTCGCCCTTGGCCGTGGTTGCGCGTGCCGTCGCCCCGCTCGGGGCCGCCTTTGCGTACCAGCAGTTGAGGTAGCGCTTGGCTCCCGCTCTGCTTGTCGGGCGCCGCACCGATGTCGTGAAGACGAGCCTGAAGCCGTTCCGGAGCGCCCACGCCTGCAAGCAATTGTTCGCGTCCTCAAATTTGGGCCACGGACCCCTCGGCAGGTCGGAGGGCACCTGGATCTGGAGCTTGTCGAAGGCCGCGTTGCCCGCAACGAGCTCGCGGCGCGGGTCCTTGATCTCCGCGAAGTCATCCGCGGCGGCAGCGGCGGCAGTGGCGACGGCGGCGGGTGATGCGGCGGAGGGCGACCGGCTTAAGAGCCGCGGGCTCGACCGCGTCGGCGTCGGCGACTTGCCGCGGCCCTCCTGCCGCGTCGGCGACGTCATCGCCGGCTGCGCCGGCGGCAAAGGGCTTGGCGACGCTGTTACGCGACGCGGCGACACCAGCGGCGAACGCGGCGATGACGGCGCGGATGACGGGCCGCCCGTCGCGTAGAATAGGCTGGCCGCCGCGCGACCAAACATGGATCCGAGCGGCATCACGCTGCGCGCGGCGCGGCGCGGGCGCGCGGCGCGGCGCGCGCGGGCGCGCGGCGCGCGGGCGCGGCGCGCGCGGGCGCGTGTGAGCTCGGCGCAGAGCGCGATCGGGCGGCGCGGTGCGCGCGGCGCGGTGCGCGCGGTCGGCGTGCGCGCTGCGCCGCGCGCCGCCGCGCGTCGCGCGCTGCCGCGCGTCGCGCACCTTTTTCGCGCGCGCGTGCTGCGCCGTTAGCACTAGTCTCTTGGCCTGAAGAGACAGTCTCCAGCTTATGGCGGCTGGAGATAGTCTCCCCGGGAGATTATCTCCCCAGGAGATTATCTCGTTGCACGACGGGCGCCGAGGAACGCACGAATCTCGAGACTCGTCGACCAGTCTCGATATTCGTACACTCTTGTACGAATCTCGACACTGGTCGACGAGTCTTGTACGAATATCGAGACTGGTCGACGAGTCTCGAGATTCGTGCGCAAATCTCGAGTTTTGAACAAGTGCACAGACGAATGTTGAGTCATGACGTCCGTCGCACCTTTGAAGTGCACACGCCGGACGATGGCGGCAAGCGGGTAGCCAGACCCAACTCCGAGGAACGCTGTGCGCGGCCGTCGGGCAACACGAGCACTGCACCCCTCTCGACCGACGCGCCGCTCGTGCAGCCCGACGCGGCTGACTGGGACTTGGCCTCTGGCTGCCCGCTGGCGTTCGCTTCCGCAGCGCCGCATCAGGCAGCACTACGCGACATGACGGTGAGCGCGGTCGACACGAACACGGGCGCGGCACGTGACCATCGTCTTATCCCCTCGCTTCTCCATCAGCAGCCAGACGAGCGCACCGACCGCCACAGTGCCGCGCGTGTATATTTTTTTTTTAAAAAAAAAACGCGCGCAGACACGGGCGGGGAGACGGTGTTTGCAGGAAATTGCTCGTGGCCGTGTGCGATGCGGACGCCGTGTTCGTCGCCAGCTTTGGCGTCGACGCGCTCTTCACGACGGGGACGCTCTCCAACGCGGTTCGGCGCGTCGTGCTTGTGCTCGTGCTCGACCCGTGGGCCACGCCGGTTCGCCTCACGAGCATGTGAGGCCTCTTCGAGCTCGTGCAGGCCACGCGCACCGACGATCGCGCGAGCGCACGCCCGCGCTGCAATTTGCGGTGCCGCTGTGCAGTGCGCCACTGCACAGCGCTCTGTGCGCTCTGTGCGAGTGGCGCGGTCGTGCAGCAGGCGCCGAGCTCCATCGACGCGCAGCGCGCCCGGAGCTACCGCCGCGCTCTCGACCCCACGCCGCCATCGCCGTCGCCACCGTCGCCGTCGCCACCGTCGCTGTTCGTGTCGTCGTCCTCATCCTCGCCATCCTCGCCGTCGTCGCGCACCACGCGCAGCCGGCTGCCGCCCACCTCCATGAGTGATTGTCTGAAACGGAGCCATTCGTCATCAAGTTCCGTCGAGTAGGATTCGAAGACCTCGCGCCACGCGTCGCCGAGCGAGTCGGCGCTGAGCGGGTCGCGCGAGACGCGCGCGGCGTCGGCGGACGCGCGCACGTGGCTGCCGCGCGCATTGACCGCCTTTGGAAAGCTGCCGCGCACGACAAGGGCGGTCGTTCCGCCGCTGTCGTCGCCTTCGCCCGCGCGCACGCCCTCGACCGCCTGCCGCACCTCGTAGATGCGGTAGGAGAGTGGCGGGCCGGTCGGCGCGCGCGCGCGCGGCGGCCCACTCACGCCGGCGCCGGCGCCGTCGGCGCCGCGCATAGCCGCGGGCAGCGGGTTGCCTGCCGCGTCAAAGCGGAGCGCGACGGTCGCGCCGCGCGTGCTGGCGCCGCCGGCGCGGGCAAACGTGCGCTCGAGCTGGCGGCCGAGGGCGAGGCACTCCTGTAGCGACGAGAAGGCCTCGGCGTTCCCCTCGCCCGCCACCATCAGCGCGCTCCCGCCCGTTGGCAGCTCATAGCGCGCGGCGCGCGGCGCGCACCACCGGATGAGGAAGCGGCGAGGGCGCGCGCGCTCCCAGCCGATGGCGCGAGCGTCGGCGGCGACAGCGCGGAGGACGGCGAGCGTGGGCAGCGCAATGCCGAGCGCCACCCACGGCGCCGCGCCCGCGCTCACGCCCGGCACCACCATCGCGCCCGGTGCGGCGACGGCGGCGGCGGCCGCCGTACGTGCGGCGGCGTCGGCTGCCACGGCTGCGTCGTCGGGCAGCAGCATGCGCGACGGCAACGCGCGGCGCAGCGCGCGCGACGCGCACGGCGCGAAGGAGCGCGCACCGCCCCCGCCGCGCGCCTCGACGAGCGCGGCAAGCGTGAGCAGCCGTGCAGCGCGCATGTGGGGGGAACACCTCGACCGGCAGCTGTTTTCGCTTGCCGAGCCATTTTTAAAAATCTGTTTACTCGTCGCCTCGATGCGACGGCCGCGCGTTGGAGGAGGCGGTGGACGATGCGCGGCCCGCGGGCGACACGCCTGCGGCCGCTGCCGCGCCAACGTCCGGCCAGACGCGCACCCACTGGAGCTGCGAGCGGTCGGGCGTGACGACGTAGGTGCTGCCCGATCCGGCATGGTCGAGCGGCGCGAAGAAACGCGCCTCGCTGTCCTCAGGCACGGAAACCACCTCGACAGCACCTGGGCCAGCGCCTTTGCGCGGCGCGTCAAGGGCGAGATGCGGCGCGATCTGGGGGTCCGGCGTGTCCACGCGGCCGTCGGCGACGACGCGCGCGAGCTGTGCGGCGTAGCCCACCGGGTTGATGCCCCACTTGGCAATCACCACGTGCGCTAGCTGGAAGCGCTCGACGATTGACGCGACCTTGCTTAGCTCGACGCGCCCGCACTCGCCCCAAAAGAGCGGCTCGCCTGACGTGGCGTCGAGCGAGACGCAGTCGGGCGTGTAGCGGTCGCCGATTTCGCGCTCGATCTGGACGGCCGGATAAGCGTCCGCGTGCATCGCCCACAGCAGCGCCTTCATCAGCACGTGCTGCACGCTCTCGTTCTCGCTCTTGACGACGTGCACAGTGTGCCCGCCGTCGGCTGTCGTGAACGTGAGGCGCTTCCGCACGCGCTTGGGGATGTCCATCAGGTGCTGGCGAGGACGATCGGCGCGCCACGACGGGGCAAGCCCGGTTATGTGCGACGTTGGTCTCGGAAGGGCCGACGCGACGGCGAGGAGGCACGCCGCGGCAGACAACCTTGTGCTGGTGCCCGCCATGGAAAAATATGTTAAAATATCATACAAAAGTATAAAGTATAATAGCGTCACTGTTTCCGTGTTTCGTGTTCGTCGGCGCCCAACCTTCTCGAATCTTCCACCATCATGGCCATCGTCGCGGTGCTGCTCGCGGCCGGCTTCGTGAACGGCCCGCTCGGCGGAAGGCAGGCGGCGTCGCCGGCGACGTGCGCGTCGAGGGCACGCGCTACGATGGGCTGTGCGCCGCGCCGCGGCCAGCGACGGCCGCGCGCCCACCGCCGCGCGTCCGCGCGTCCGCGCGTCCGCGCTTTGCCGACGGGCGCGCGCGGCGCGCATGGGCGGACGCACGCGCGCACGTGTGCCAGACGTGCCTTCGGGGATGAGCAAGGAGCAGTACGAGCAGCTCAAGGCCAAGGAGCGCGCGCAGTCGCAAGGCAAGAACCTCGCCGTGAACGGCGTGACCACGTTCCGCTCGCGCGTGCTCGACTTCCGCGCGGCGGACGAGGCCAAGGCGATGGGCGACAAGAAGGCGTACCGCTTCCCGGACAAGGAGACGGGCAACAAGAACAACTATGTGCGCGCCGAGGGCGGCCGCTCCTCTTACCGCCAATCCAAGGAGTACGAGCAGATGCTCAAGGAGAAGGAGGCCGAGCTCAAGCGGCAGCGCGAGGCGTCCGCGCGAATCTCGGGCGCGGCGGGCGGCTTCCGCTTTGGCGCCGCGCCGAAGCAGCAGAAGGCCGCGCCCGCGTCCACGCCCCCCAAGGGCGGCCTGAACTTCCGCTTTGGCGGCGCGCCGAAGCAGCAGAAGGCCGCGCCCGCGCCTGAGCCCGCGAAGAAGCCGGGCAACTTTTTCAGCGGCCTCTTTGGCGGCAAGTGAGGGACAGGAGTTGCGCGCCGAGAGGCGCGGAGAGACAGGAACACGTAGCGACCAGTCGATTGCGTCATTCCGACTTGCGCACTCACGTCCGGGACACACAACTGACAAGACGTGACAACCCTGGTTTTGCTGTAAATTTGAGACAAGCCGTCTTGCGCACTCACGTCCGGGATCCCCATAATTGCTGAGACATCCGCATACACAACTGCTTCTGCTTTTTCGATGAATGAAAGCTCGCGTGTGCAACTTGACGCGGACGTCTGGGAGTTGACACCCACAGACGTGGAGCTTGAGATGCCGTTCCGCCCGCTCGATGCTGACGCGCGCGCGCTCGCCGCAGCGGCGCGCGGCCATGGGCACGACGCGAGGGAGGCGGCGTTTGCGCTCATCCGCGTGCCCATCGCGGACGAGGCGGCCGTTGGCTTTTGGCGCAGCTGGGCCGTCACGACGGCGGCGACGGCGGTCGTCTCCCTCGCA
Source organism: Diacronema lutheri (assembly GCA_019448385.1). Lineage (NCBI taxonomy): Eukaryota > Haptophyta > Pavlovophyceae > Pavlovales > Pavlovaceae > Diacronema > Diacronema lutheri. Next base: position 422,101 of record JAGTXO010000030.1, on the reverse strand, counting down.
GTCATCGTCCTCGTCCTCTCACGCCGCCGGCTGCGCACGAGCGCGTACAACCACTTCATTGTCGGCCTCGCGATCCCCGACTTTGTCTTCGCGGCGCTGTGCTTCTGCACGTGCGGCCTGCACGCGCTCCACGGCCGCTGGTACGACGGCGAGGGCCTTTTCCACGGCGACTGGATGTGCGATTTCCAGTCTTGGTACACGGTCTTCGGCTCGGCCGGCTCGATGTGGGTCAACGTGCTTATCACGGCCGAGCTCTACCGCGCGTCGTCGTGCGCGCGCCGGTGCGTCACCTACGCGCCGCCGAGCGTGCGCGCCGTGTATGCACGGCTCGCGGTCACGTACACGCTCGTCGCCGCCTTCAGCTGGCTGCCCGCGTTCGGCTACCGGGTCTGGCCCGATCTACCTCTGCGCTCGTCGGCCGTGCGCGGCCTCAACTGCCTTCCCGTGCCGTACGATGCGCAGTCGCAGGTCGTGTTCCTCGCTGTCGTGTTCGGCGTCGTCGCGCTCGCGCCCGCGTCGATCGTGCTCGCCATTGCGACGGCCATTTTCTGGCCGGGCGTCTGCTCCATGCGCACGGGCGCGTCGGGCGGGCGCTGGCGCGCGGCGCGAGCGCCCGTGCAGGACCTGGCGTGGGGCGCGCGGCAGTCAACCTCGGCGCAGGGGGCGGGCGGGCCGGGCGCGTGCGCCGCACACACAGGCGGGCACATGCGGCCGCCCAGCGTCGAGCGCTCCGAGTCTCGCGCGCCCACGCGCGGACGCATGCGATCGTCCGGCGCCGGGCGCATGCGATCGTCCAGCGCTGGGCGCTCCAAGTCCCCCGACGTGAAACACTTGCGCGAGGCCGTGGCGGCGCCGGCCGGGGTCGACGAGCGCACGTTTAACGGCCTCGCCGTCTTCTTCGCGCGCCTCTTCCTCGTCATGATCGTCTGCTGGGCGCCCTTCTTCGTCTCGTGGGTGGTGCAGCTGCCGTACGACAAAACGAGCGCGTACCTCACGTGGGCGACGGGCACCTGGGCGCACGTGCAGGGCGTCGTGTCGGCCGTGCTCTACAGCCTGAAGGAGGACGTGCACGCCGAGTGGCGGCTCGTGGCGGCCGAGGTTGGCCAAATTGTGTCTCGGCTCTGGCGCGCGTGCGGGCGGCCACCGCGGCGCGAGCCGCGGCCGAGCGCGGGCGCGCGTGCGGCCACCGACAGCGCGCAGGGCGCGCGTGGCCACGCGCGGATCGCCGACGTGAGCGCGTGCGCGGCCAGCGCGAGCGCGTGCGCGACCGACGACAGCGCGTGGAGCGCGGTCGGCTCTGCGCGCCCCGCCGACGAGTCGCGCGGTGTCGGATGCAGCCACAGCGCGAGCCACGCGAGCCTCGCCGCGCTCGCCGACCGCCACAACGGCCTCGGCGTCGACCTCGACGCGGCGATGCGGGCGGTCGCCGCGGAGGCGGAGGCCAGCATCCTCTCGCGCGAGCGGAGCCCGATGCTCGTCGTCGGCTGGCTCGCATGGCAGGTGTGTGGTGAGATCCCGCGGCACAGCTGGCGGGTGTGGCGCGAACGCCGGCCGACGGACAAGGTGGTGTTCGTGAGCCACCGCTGGTGGTCAGCGCTCACGCAGAGGCCCGACGACGAGTCCCACACCAAGTATGCCCTCATCTGCGAGGGCATGCGCGAGCTGATCGCGGCGCACGGCATCGCCGAGCACGAGGCCGCAATCTGGATCGACTACGCGTGCATCGACCAGGACGACGCGCACGAGCAGGCGTGCGGCATCGCGTCGCTCGTTGCGTACGCCGCGCGCTCGACGTACGTGCTCATCCCCGTCGAGCCGACGTACGAAGCGATGGCAGCCTTGCACCGCGCGTCGCACCCGATCGATTTGATCGACTACGGCGAGCGCGCGTGGTGCCGGTGCGAGATCTACGTGTTCGCGTGCCTCGCTGAGGTGACGCGCCGCGCGGTGACCGTCTTTGCGGTCGGCAACCTCGACGTGGCGCCGTCCAACGAGCCGCCCGCCGTGCCGAGCGAGAAGCACAACGGCGCGTCGGTGGGCATGCACAAGTCGCGGCCCAGCCTGCGCAGGTCCGCCCTTGCGCGCGCGTCGCTCATTGAGGGGCGCACGCGACCGCACCGGTCGGCCGACCGCTCGGCGTCGCTGGCGCGCGTGCGCGCCGCGTTCTCGTCCGTCGCGGCCGAAGCAGGTGGCGCGCTCCGCGCGCTCGGGCTGCGCATCAGCCCGCCGCGCCGAGAGATGCGCGCGCTGCTCACGACGGCGGGCGGCGCCCACTGGGCGCGCCGCGCGCTCGGCCGCGCCGACGGCGCGCAATTTTCGCTCGACGAGATGCCGTCCGAGGGCGAGGTGACGCACGAGTCGGACCGGCTCGCCATCCGCGCAATCGAGGACGACGTGCGCAGCTGGTTCGTGCAGTCGTCCGTGCTCGCGGAGAAGGCGCGCTTCGACCTCGCGGCCGCGCGCCTCGGCCGGCACGGCCGCATCAACTTTGTGCTCGACGGCAAGCAGCTCGAGAGCCAGCACGTGCCGCTGCTCGCGAGCGCGCTGCGCTCGTCCGACCGCGTCGATGCGCTCTGCGCGCTCTCGCTGCGGCGCAACCTGCTGGACGACGTGGCGATCCCGCAGCTCATGGCCGCCATCGTGCTTGCCGGCCACCTGCGCAGGCTCAGCGAGCTCGACCTGTCGTACAACGTGCACATCGGCGCGTCGGGCGTCGCCGCGATCGCGGCGCACGCGGGGCACGCGCACTTTCAGCAGCTGCACACGCTCCGGCTGCGCGGCTGCGAGCTCGACGGCACGGCGGGCGCGCCGCTCGCGCACATCGTCGCGGCGGCGCGCGGCCTCGCCGAGCTCGACGTGCGCGACAACTCGCTCGACGACGCCGCAGTCACAGCGATCGCGCGCACGTGCGAGGGTCGGCCCGAGTCGCTCGGCCGGCCTACGGCGCTGCTCGTCGACGGCAACCCGATCGCGGCGCGCGTCTTCCAGCTCGTCGTGCTTGCGCAGATGCGCGCGGCAGGCATCCTCATTGCACGGGCGCCCCTCACTACTGCGGCCGACGTGCCGCCGCACTCACCTGGCGGCACGTCGTGCGCGTCGGACGCCTTCGACGACGCGTTGGCCGACGCGGCTGCCATGAGCGTGGCCCTCCTCCCGCCGGCGGCCTGCCGCAGCAGCCTCGACGTGCGCCTTGGGGTGCTCGCCGCCTGCAGCGCCGCGCCGCTCGAGGCGTCCGATGGCGCCACGGCGCTCGCGCGCGCGCACGACTGCGGCCGAGGGCGGGCGGGTATGGCCGTTGTTGGCGATTCACGGTCCGCGCTTGAGATGGTCTGACTGGACGCCATGTCGACAAAAAACACTCGTCACAGTCCAGGAGAGGGGGCCAGGGCCCAGGGGGGCGGGACGGCCGGGAGGGCTGGGGGGGGGGGGGGGGGGGGGGTCCTCCTGCTGTCTCAGGTGCGGACCTGTGGCATGCTGTGACCGTCGTCAGCGCCCGGCCGTGCAACACCAGCCACCGCACTCGCGACCGCCGGCGCGAACGCCGGTTCGGCCGCGCCATCTGCCGCGCGCGCGAGCTCGCCGCCGCACGACGCCGCCGGCGCGAGCGCGTCGGCGATGATCGCGAGGCAGGCGCCGAGCGGCGCGCGGCGGCACATGGCGTCGGCGAGGCGCGCGTGCGCGGTGCGGTGCTCGCGCAGCAGGTGCACCGCCTCGCAGCCCGACCAGAGCGCGAGCTGCGCCGTCTGCGCGCGCCGCCACTCGGGCCGCACGCGCGCGGCGGTCGCGCGGAGCATCGCGTCGTCCGACGCGCCGCCCTCGGCGCGGCCAAAATCGAGGGCCTCGGCGGCAATGCCAGCCATGAGCACAACGCTCAGCCGCGCGAGCGTGTCGTCCGCCACGCGCCCGCCTGGCGCGCGCTCCTCACCGCCCAGCCGCGGGTGGACGAAGACGGTTTTGGGCATGCCGGACGGGCAGAGGAGTTGGTACCCGGTGACTGGAAGTCCGAGAAGAAATGCGGCAAGCATGTGCCCCGCCTCGTGGCTCGCAAGCTTGCGCTCGTACCCGTGGTTGAGCCGCGACACCGCCGCGCGCGTCAGCGCCGAGCGGAGCAGCGCGTGCTCGACGACGAGGAGCAGAATGCCCCATGAGTGCGCGGCGTGCGCAGGCATGCCCGCGCCGTCGCGCAGCACGCACGAGACGGCGGCGTACGCGGTAAGGGCGAGGAGCACCCATTGGCAGCCGAGCGCCCACTGGCTCACGAGCGCGCTGCGCTCGGGCCCGAGCGCCCACCGGCTGACCACCTGCTTGGTGCAATTGGACGGCCGCAGCGCGCTCGTCGGAAGCCCAATCTGCCGCTCGAGCTCGTCGACGGCGAGCCTGCGCGGCGCGGCGACGGGGTTCACGGTGCCAAACCCGCAGATCAATCCCGACCGCTGCGCGCCCGTGTACAACGCCAACCACTCCACGTCCGAGCGCGGCGTGTGTGACCCGTCCGCCTCGCGGCCAAACCGCGCCTCAAGCTGGCGCCGCCGCTCGCGCACGCCGAGCATCCGCGGCGCGGCGCGCCGAAGCGAAGCTGCGGCCAGCACGCGCGTGCGCGCGTACGGCGTGGCGCCGGGCACAATCGCCGGCCTCGACGCCAGCACGGCACACGCCACGAGCGTGAATCGCGGCATGCCGCCTGTTGCCGGCATTGTGTCGGCAACCTGCCGCCAAGCGAAAGGACACTGCTGCAGGCAGGCAGTGAAGATTCTTGTTGCGATGGACGGACCAGGGACGGACCAGAGTCCAGAGGAGAAGGACGAGAGGGACACTCACACGCGGACGGCGCACGCCTTCAGAACACGACGCCAAGGGCGAGCAGCCGCTTGCTCACCTCGGCGCTGAACGGGCGGGGCGAGTCGGGCGGAGCCGTGGCCACGGCGCGCCGGCGCGACGCGCGGCTCGCGCTCGTGCCCTGCTCGCCGTCCACGGTGCCCTCGTCGTCCTCCTCCTCCGTCTGTGCATCTGACTCGGCGTCCCACGCGCTCGATGCGCCATCGTCGATCGCGTCGTCCGCGTGTGCGCGCGTGACTCGCGTCCGCTGCGCGAGGCGCAGCGGACGGACGGCGGGCGCAAGAAATGGCGGCGCTGCGCCCTCCAACCCACGGTCGAACGACGAGCTCAGCATGGCAAGCTCGACGCTTCTCGCGGGCGAACAGGAGTCAGCCCGCCGGACGTCGGCAGCGCCGCGGGGCGCGCAGCGCGGCGCGCCCGCGCTACCACCGGCGCTGTCTGCGCCCGGTTGCACAGTCATGGCGCCCTCACCTCCCTGACTCGGCGCGCCCGCGCGCGCGCTCGTGCGTCGCTGCTCTCGTGCGCGCGGGCTCGGCACGCGCGCCTGCGCGTCGGTCACGTCGTCGTAGGCCGTGACGGGCTGCAGGAGCGGGCGGAACGTGCAGCCGCTCATCTCCGCCTCCGCGAGCTCGCGCTGCCTGCGCGCGTGCTGCTCGTCGACGCGCGCGAGCTTCTGCGCGTGCAGCTCGTGCAGGCGCACGTGCGCCGGGCTCACCTCGCGGCGCGGTAATTGCGCGCGCGCGTTCTCGCGCGGCGACGGCGCACGGCGCAATGGCGGCACCGACGGCCTCGGCGGCTGAGCGGCCGGCACGCCCGCCTGTCCTGAGCAACGCGCCGACGGCGGCTCGTCGTCGACGCGCGCGGGCGTAGGCGCGTCGCGCAACGGTGCGCACCCCAGCGATACGCCCAGCGTGACGGCGCACGCCGCAGCCGCCGGCACCGCGGCCGCCGAACGGGCAAGACGCGGCGAGCTCGGCGCGCGCCCGAGGCGCGCTTGCGTGGCGCCGGGCGCGCGCGCCGGGCTCGCCGCGCGGCCGCGCGCCGCGAGGGCGTGCGTGTGGCTCGATACACGCAAGCCGTTGAGCCGCGATGCCGCACTGCCAATCTCATCGAGCTCGCCGGCCTGGCGCGGCGCGCTATCATGGCGCGCGCGCGCGGGCGCCGTGGCGTCCGCCGAGGCGACCGCGGCGCGCGCGGAGCGCACGCGCGCGGCCGCCGCTTGCGACGCGCGCAGGGCGCGTAGCTGCGCACGCTGGCGCGCCGTCGCATGCGGCCAACGACGGCGCGCACGCCGCTGGATCGCGCGCGCCGCCGCGTGCACCGCGCGCAGCTGCCGCCGCAGCCGCGCGCCGCGAAACGCCGCCTGCAGCACGCTCGCCGCGAGCGCACGCGCGGCGAGCCGTGCGGGCAAGCGGCGCGCGGCGCGCGGCAGCGTCGCAGCAGGCGGCACGGCGCAATGCGCGCGCGCGCGCGCGTTGAGAGCGCTGTGCTGCTGCGCCAGCGCTCCGGCGCGCCGCTGCGGCGCGCGCGACGACTCAACCTTCGCACGCTCGCTGACGTGCGCGCCGCGCGCGCAGCTCGTCGAAGGCAGAGCGCGACCGTCGCGGCTGTCGTCAATGTTCGCCGCATCACGTGGCGTCCGCGCGGGCGAAGCGAGCCTCGGATCGCGCTGCTGTCGAGCGGGCGAGCTGGCGCGCCGCGCGCCCGAGGGGGGCCGCGCCTTTAGCTCCGCCTCGCGGAAGAGCCGGTCATGGATCGTGCCGACCACGTCCGAAGTCGCGCGCAGCGGCCAGCCGCGAGCACCGCGAACAGGTACGCGGCTGAGCGGCAGGGCGACGCCAGCGAGCGGCGGCACGGGCGGCGCGCCAGCGACGGTGCCGACGCCTTGGCCAACGAGCGCACACCGGCCGTGCGCGACGCGGGCCGACGCGGCGTCGGATGACGCGGTGCTCGGGCGACTCGCGCGGCGCACGGCCTGCGCACTGTCAACCGGCTCAACCGAGCGCAGCACGCGCTCAGCGTCCGCCGCCAGTTGCTGCTCGAACGCACGCTGCGACGCGTCGCGCTCCCACAGGAGCGAGCGGCCCGCCATGAATTTTTTGCATTTTTGGACGGCGGCACGAAACGGCTATGGGAATACGGAAATATTATTAGGGAATATACTGTTGGGATAAAGTGAATATAAGATTTCAATTTTCAAGAGGATGAGGTCCCCCGCGCGTCGCCCGCCTGCGCGCCGGACGGGAGCAGGTCGTCGAGGTACACGACGACGCACGTGATGTCGTCGCGGTACCACGGCCCCTCGAACGCGTACCACCGGTTCGCCGCGGCGGTGATCAGCGACAGCGCCGCGAGCTGCGCGGGCTGGCCGCTCTCGTACATGGCGCCGACGATCTCGACCGCGAGCGCCGAGTCGATGAACTCCCACACGCCGTCGGACGCGAGGATCAGGAAGCGGTCGGTCGGGCGGAGCGCGCGGCGCGTCACCTCGGGCTCGTGCGAGAAGCCGAGGCTGCGCGCGCCCCAATCGCCGAACGCGCGCGTCATCGTCAGGCCCGGCCCCGCGTCGAAGTCCTGCAGGTCCTCAAAGAGCCGTGCCGGCTCGTATTGCCCCGCCGTGCCCTCGAACGCCGGCTGCACCTGCCCGCCCGCCGCACGCACGCGCGCGAGCTCGTCCTCGCGCTCCACCTTGTGGTCGAAGGAGAGCTCGACGACGCTGAACGCCGCCTCGTCCTCCGCGCAGCCATCCGCCATCTCCTCCGTCCTCGCAAACATGCCACTCCCGGAGATGGAGGAGCGCGCGCTGCGCGGCGAGCCATGGTGCGCGCTCGCTTCGCTAACGCTCGGCGGTAGGGAAGGCGCCACTTGGGGGGGTGCGCACCCAAGCACCGCACGGCAGTCGCCTGCGCGCGCGCGCGCGCGGTCGCGCGCGGTCGCGGGCGCGCTGCAGCGTGAGGCGTGGCGCGCGCGAGTGAGCCACTGTTGGGTGCCGTGCGTGCACGCACCGAGGTTGGCCGTCCAGAGCTCGTCGCCGAGGAGCAGCACGAGCGTGCAGCACGCGCCCGAGTCACGGCTCTGCGCGCGTAGCCCGATGCGCGGCCGCGTGTCCGCGTCGAGCAGCGCCTGCGCCGCGGCGAACGAGTCGACGAGCGCCGTCGCCGGCTCGTCGATGAGGCGCGGGTGCGCCTGCAGCAGCGCGCACACGCTCGGTCCCACCTCGCGCGAGACCACCTCGCCGTGCGCGCCGTGGCCGTCGAGCACGCAGAAGACCGCCGTGCGCTCGCGGCTCGCCGTAAGGGCCGCTGAGCGGAGCGGGTCGAGGTAGGGCGCGCCGCGCGGGCCGAACGGGTAGCAGACGAGCGCGCAGTCCTGGTTCACCTTGGCCTGCACCGCACCGTTCAGCTCGCGAGCGCCGTGGCACGAGAAGGCGCCCACCCGCTCGGGCGGGAACCGCCGCTCGGCCGACACTGACGCGTCGACCAACCGCTCGGGCCCGTCCACCTCGTCCGCCCACGCGCACTGCAGCGCGGGCCCAACGCCGTCGCCGTCGGCGCTGCACGCGCCGGCGCTCGCGAGCCAGCGGCCCGCCCTGGGCGACCGCCCGTCGGCGGGCGTCGGCGGCGGGGCAAACCCGGAGGCGCGGTGCCTGTCGGCGGAACGAAGCGGCGACGGCGGGCCGCTGCCGACGAGCAGCGCGGTGATGACGGCGGCCGAGTTGTCGGGCGCGCCGCCCTCGGCCAACTCGTCGTCCGCGAGCACGTGCGGGTCGAGCTCCATCGACAACCGGGCGCTTTCGGACGGCCGTCTGCGCGAGAACGGAGAGCTCAACGGCTGCGACTGCTCGGCGCTTAGGTCGGCAAGCGCGGTGGTCACGTCGGCGGCGCCCGATGCGCCGGTCGATGCCGACGCGCGTGCCGCCGCGGCAAAGGTGCTCGCACGCCGGCGCTCGGCGCACATGCCACCAAAGCGGGGCATGAGCGTGCCCACATCGCCGAGCGTGCGCGCGCGCGCGCGCAGCCGGTGGACGCCCAAACGCTCGAGCTCGCCATCGCCTTGGCTCGCGTGCGCGCTGTGCGCCCTCGCCACGCTCCAGTCGTCCGGTGGCTCGTCCAGGTCGCCGCCCAGCCGGACGTCGAGGCTGCCGCCGGCACCGTGCTCGCCGATCTGCGACAGGGCGGCAAGCGCCGGGCCGGCGCCGCGTATGCTGCTCCGTCGGCGCAGAGCGAGCGGGCCTCCGGCCCACGGCGGGCAGACCTCTGCGGCGCCGAGCGAGCACGCGCGCGCGCGCAGCCGAGATCGGCCATGTGTTTCGTCGTCGTCCACGCCGCACGCGTCTGCGTCCGAGCCGCTGCCGCCGCGCGCGGCGCGCGCGGCGTGCGAGTCGCCTGAACCAACCGAGTCGCCCACGTCTGCGCTCACGCCGCTGCACGCGCCGCCCGAGGCTCTGTCGGCCTGTGAGAGGCGTCGCGAGGCGGGCGCGCCTCTTCGCCACACGTCTGGGCAGAAGCTCACCTGCGGCGGCGCGCGCGCCAGGCCGGGCAAGCGAGTTGGCGACAACGAAAGCGAGCGCCGTGAGGCGCGCCGCGGTGTGTGCTCGAGCGACTGGCCCACGCCGCCGACGCCGCCCACCCGCGCGCCCGCGTGCGCGGATACAGGCACCTCACGCCGTGCGCCGTGCCCGTGCGATCCGCACGCCCCGCCGCGCTGCGGCGGCGTCACCGTGACGGACGCGCTGCTACTCGCCGTGTAGGCGTACGTCGCCGACCCTGGCAGCGATCGAGACGGTTGCAAGCGCGGCGGCGGATCCGCGGCCGACCACATGGGCATCTCAAACACGCTGTGGCGCCGCCGCTCGCCGCCAAGCTCGGCCCGAGCGCCGCCAGTCGCGTCCACGGCGTGCACGCGGAAGGCGTGCGCTTCGCGCGTGAGGCACATGCGCGCAGCTGCAGCGTCGCCCATGGCACGTGGCTCGTCGATCCCGTCGCCCGTTGGCGCGCCCGGCCAGTCGCGCATATGCTGCGCTGAACCCCCAGTCGTTACGATCACTACGCGTTGGGTAATGGGAAGTATGAGTACACAGTATTCAAAAGCGTTGCACACAACGTTCCCGCGCGTCACGCCGTCAGCCGGCTCCCAGCTCGACGGTCCCCCGCGCGTCGCCCGACTGCGCGCCGGACGGGAGCAGGTCGTCGAGGTACACGACGACGCACGTGATGTCGTCGCGGTACCACGGCCCCTCGAACGCGTACCACCGGTTCGCCGCGGCGGTGATCAGCGACAGCGCCGCGAGCTGCGCGGGCTGGCCGCTCTCGTACATGGCGCCGACGATCTCGACCGCGAGCGCCGAGTCGATGAACTCCCACACGCCGTCGGACGCGAGGATCAGGAAGCGGTCGGTCGGGCGGAGCGCGCGGCGCGTCACCTCGGGCTCGTGCGAGAAGCCGAGGCTGCGCGCGCCCCAATCGCCGAACGCGCGCGTCATCGTCAGGCCCGGCCCCGCGTCCCGGTCGTCGAGGTCTTCAAACAGGCGTGCGGGCTCGCTCTGCCCGTCCTCGTTCTCAAACGCCGGCTGCACCTGCCCGCCCGCCGCACGCACGCGCGCGAGCTCGTCCTCGCGCTCCACCTTGTGGTCGAAGGAGAGCTCGACGGCGCTGAACGCCCCCAGCTCCTCCTCGTCGTTGTCGCCGTCGGTCGCAGTGGCATCGCTTGCGTCGCACCCGCCGCCAGGCATGGACGAGCGCGACTCCCGCGGCGCGCTCGTCCCAACGCAGCACGGCGCGGCGCCGTCCTGCCAGCCGTTACCCGCCACCTCTGCGCACCCAAGCACCGCTCGGCAGTCGCCTGCGCGCGCGCGCGCGCGGTCGCGGGCGGTCGCGGGCGCGCTGCAGCGTGAGGCGTGGCGCGCGCGAGTGAGCCGCTGTTGGGTGCCGTGCGTGCACGCACCGAGGTTGGCCGTCCAGAGCTCGTCGCCGAGGAGCAGCACGAGCGTGCAGCACGCGCCCGAGTCACGGCTCTGCGCGCGTAGCCCGATGCGCGGCCGCGTGTCCGCGTCAAGCAGCGCCTGCGCCGCGGCGAACGAGTCGACGAGCGCCGTCGCCGGCTCGTCGATGAGGCGCGGGTGCGCCTGCAGCAGCGCGCACACGCTCGGTCCCACCTCGCGCGAGACCACCTCACCCTCCTCGCCGTGGCCGTCGAGCACGCAGAAGACCGCCGTGCGCTCGCGGCTCGCCGTAAGGGCCGCTGAGCGGAGCGGGTCGAGGTAGGGCGCGCCGCGCGGGCCGAACGGGTAGCAGACGAGCGCGCAGTCCTGGTTCACCTTGGCCTGCACCGCACCGTTCAGCTCGCGCGCGCCGTGGCACGAGAAGGCGCCCACCCGCTCGGGCGGGAACCGCCGCTCGGCCGACACCGACGCGTCGACCAACCGCTCGGGCCCGTCCACCTCGTCCGCCCACGCGCACTGCAGCGCGGGCCCAACGCCGTCGCCGTCGGCGCTGCACGCGCCGGCGCTCGCGAGCCGGCGGCCCGCCCTGGGCGACTGCCCGTCGGCGGGCGTCGGCGGCGGGGCAAACCCGGAGGCGCGGTGCCTGTCGGCGGAACGAAGCGGCGACGGCGGGCCGCTGCCGACGAGCAGCGCGGTGATGACGGCGGCCGAGTTGTCGGGCGCGCCGCCCTCGGCCAACTCGTCGTCCGCGAGCACGTGCGGGTCGAGCTCCATCGACAACCGGGCGCTTTCGGACGGCCGTCTGCGCAACGTCTGGTACACCGGGCCGTGCGCTCGGCCAACGCTCAGCTCGCCGCGCGCAGCAGCTGCGGCGGCTGCAAGCTCGAGCGTGGTGGCGATGCGGCCGGGGCGGCCCACAGCCATTCCGTTCCCGCCGTGCGTCCCGCCCACGCCGCCGCGGCCGCGGTCGAACACGTCGCCCGCGCTCGACGCCCTTGCGGACAGAAACGGCGGGGCGCGCGCCGTGCGTTGGGCGCTCCCGCCGGCGCACGCGCACGCGCCGGCCGCGCCGCCGACGCTCGCCGCCGGTCCGGGCGGCGACGCGCGGACGTATGCGACGCGCGGTGGCGGCGCGGTCGGCGCGCGCGTGCGCGCCTGCGCCTGCGTGGCAGCACGCGCCGCGAGCGCGCGTGAGAAGAATGGAGGCAGGGCGGGCTCACGAGCCGATGCATCCTCGTGCGCACACGGCGGTGGTGAAGGACCAGCCGAGCGGCACGTGGGCGTCGCGAGGGAGCCGACGTCGGCCGCAGGCGTGTACGCCGGCGAGCGCTCGTCGCTATAGGCGCGCTCGCTGCCATCGACGTCGGCGACGGAGATGCGCGGCGGCGGCGCGTGCGTGCGTGCGGCACGCTCGTCCGACGCGCTGCTTGCCCATTCGCCGATCTGCCACAGGCCGCCGCCCACCGAGCTCGCGCGCACGCCGTCCGCGTACGGCGCTGAACCGTCGCGCCACCGATCGCCAAGCAGCCCGCCAAAATGGGGCGTGTACGCATCCGGGCTGCCCGCCGTGCGCGCACGCGCGCGCAGCAATGGCGGCTCTCGCAGCGCGCCCTCGTCGTCGCGCTCGCGCTCCGGCGCGCCAGAACCACAGGCTACCCACTCGCCGGGCGCGCAGCCGTCCGCATCGTCCACGTCGCCCTCGGGCATCGTGTCGAGCGCGCGCGAGCTCGCCGCGCTGCCGGCGGGCGAGATGCTGAGCGGTGGTGAAACGGACGGCTGCGCGCGAAACGCGCCCGAGCCCGCGTCCAGCTCGCATCCGCCGCGCGCGCTCGCCGGCGTGCGCAGCGGCGGTGGGGCGAGCAGCGGCGGAAGGGCGAGCAGCGGCGGAATGTGCGCGCCAAAGACGACGTGCGTCGCGCTGTGCGCCTGCGCGCCGGATGATGCGGCGAGCTGCGCGCGGACGGGCTCATTGGGCGAGGTGGACGACGGCGACCTCATGCGCTGCACGCCGGCGCCGAACGTGCACCGTGCAGGCACGCGCCCCGGTGTCAGGCCGGCCGCGCCGGGCGAGGACGAGCGCGCGCCGAGCTGCGCCGACGCGTGCACGGAGGGAGCGGCGGCGGCCGGTAAGCAGACGAGGGGCGGCTGTGTCGACGGCAACTGCCCGAGCGCGCGCGTGTCGGCGAGTCTGCGCCGCTGCAGCGGCGTGGCCGACGCCGACATTGCGCGGCTGCCGACGCGCGTGCCCTCCGCCGAGCGCGGGAGCGAGCGCGAAGGCTGCGACTGCGAGGGCTGGTGCGGGCCGGACCACATGGGCAGCTCGAACGCAATCTGGCGTAGCGGCCGGCTGAGCGGGCGCGCGCCCGCGTCCGCCGCCGCTTCGGGCGAGCTCGTGCCGAGCGTGTCGGCCGCTGACGCCGCTCCGGCGCGCGAGCCGTCAGCGCCCACAGCGGCGTCGCGCGGCGCAAACATCGGGCGCCGCGCCATGGGAGTCGTGCAGCCCGCCGCGCCGCGCGCATCCGCCGCTGAGCGCGCGCCGCTCGGCCCGTCGTGCGCCGCCGGCGGCTCAACCGTGGGCCCCATGATGCATCATTATTACCGCCTCCAGCCAGGAGGTCGTAAGTAAAACGCAAGTACTTACCAGAGGCACGTTGTGGCCATGGGGGCCCTCGAGGCGTCACGCTGGCCGCGCGCTCGGCGCTGGCCCGGGTGGGGCCACGGCAAGCTGCTCGCGCTGCTCGTGCTCTTGGCGTGCGCGCGCGCGAGCGTGCGCGTCCGCCTGCCGCCGCGCGCCGCCGCGTTCGCGCCGCGCACCCGCATGCACACGCCCGCGCCGCCCAGCGCGTCGCACGGCGGCGGCTGGGCGCACCGGCGGCTGCGCGCGGCGGTGCAACGCAAGGCGACGCCGGCAGCGACGACGGCGCCGGCCGCGAGCGGCCTCACCGCGCTGCACGCACTTGACGCGCCGCTCATCGAGCACCCGCGCATCACGCGCGGCCAGCTGCGCAACGGGCTGCGGTATGCGATCTTGCCCAACAGCGCACCGCCCGGCCGCTTCGAGGCCTACCTCGAGCTGCACGTGGGCTCGTGCGAGGAGGCGGACGACGAGCAGGGGTTGGCGCACCTCGTCGAGCACGTCACCTTCATGGGCTCGCGCAAGCGCGAGCGCCTCTTCTCGACTGGCTCCAAGTCGAACGCGTACACGGATTTCCATCACACGGTGTACCATTTCCACTGCCCGCTCGCCGACACGGCCGGCCGGCCGCTGATGCCGCTCGCGCTCGACGCGCTGCGCGAGATCGCGTTCGAGCCCGAGCTGCTCGGCGCGCGCATCGAGAAGGAGCGCAAGGCCATCCTCTCCGAGCTGCAAATGATCAACACGATCGACTACCGCTGCTCGACGATGCACCTGCGCCAGCTCCACGCGGACAACGCGCTCGCGCGCCGCTTCCCGATCGGCCGCGCCGAGCAGATCGTGGCTTGGGACGCGACGCACGTGCGTGCCTTCCACAAGACGCACTACCATCCCGACGCCGCCGACCTTTACCTCGTCGGCGACGTAGGGCCCGTCGCCGCCGAGCGTCTCGTCGCCGACGTGTTCCGAACCGTCGCGCCGCGCCCGCGCTCGCTCGCCGCGCTCCAGCGGCGCGAGCGGCGCGACAAGCCGCAGGTGCGGCATACGTGGACGCTCGCGCCCAACGGGCTCGCGGTTGGCTCCGCCGCACCGTTCGACGCGCTGCGCCCGCCGCAGGCGCTCGCGCGCATCCGCGGCGCGGCGGGCGCGGCGCTCGAGCGAGCGCCCGCCGCCGGCGCGCCGCCCGCCGGCCCGCCGCCCGCCAGCACGCCGCCTGCGCCGCTCACACCGACCATCTTCAAGCACGAGATGCTGCAGTCTTTCTCGCTCACACTCTTCGCCAAAGTGCGCGCCAATCGCACGCCGCGCGTGTGTGTGTGCTCCCCCCTCCCCCCCCCCCCTCTTTTTTCCCCTCCTCACAGCGCTCACGCGACTTGGAGGGCGCGCGCGCGCGCGTGCGCTGCTGGCGCGCAGGAGCCGGTCGTGCCGCGGCGCAGCGTGGGCGACTTGGCGGCGTTCCTGATCGACCGCATTGTCGCGTGCTGCGTCGCGCGCCGGCTGAACAAGCGCGAGCGGCCCAACCCGCCCTTCACCGGCGTCGAGTTTGACTTCTCGGACGCGTGCTCCGAGGCGTGCGTCGTCTCCACGTTCATCGTCTACTCAGATGCGGCCGACGGGCAGTGGCAGCTGGCGGTCGAGGCGGCGCTGACGGAGCTGCGCGTGCTCGACGCGCACGGCCTCTCCGCCGCCGAGGTGGACGCGATGCGCGCTGCCATCCTCGCCGATTCTCGGCTGCGCGCGCAGCAGGCGAGCACGCCGTCGGTCGAGCTCCTCACATTACTTATGGAGTCGGACGCTCTGCGGCACACGTTCACCGAGCCAGCGCATTACGACCGCGCGCTGCACGCGGCGGCCGACGCGGTCGACCTGAGCGCCGTCAACGCGCGCATGCGCGACCTGATCGCGCACGTGACGCGGTACGGCGACGCGGGCGCCCCGCGCGCGTCGGCGGTTGTCGCATGCATGCCCGCGGCGGGCGGCGACGGGCTCATGGCCGACGCACCGCTCTGCGCCGCGCTCGAGCGAATGCTGCGCGCGCGGCCGACGGTGGCGAGCGCGGGCGTCGACGTCTGCGCGCCGCCCGCGCTCGTCGACATGGGCACCCTCGGCGCGCGCGCTCTTGGGCCGCAGGCGCCGCGCTGGGTGGAGGGCGGCGACGGTAGCGGCGACGGTAGCGGCGGCGGCGGCGCGGCGGCGGCGGGGGTGCGGCTGCGACGCCTCAGCAACGGCATCGCCATCAACACGATGCGCTCATCCTCCGAGCCAGACGCCGTGGCGCTCCGGTTGAGCGCGCCGGGCGGGCGCGCGCACGCGGCGGCGGGCAGCCCGGGCGTCTTGCTCCTCGCGACCGCGACGATGTTGCAGGGCGGCACGGTCGGCGCCTTCTCGCGCGAGGAGGTCGAGCTGTATTGCATCGCGCACCTGATCGAGCTCGACATGGAGGTGACGGAGGAGGCGGTGCGTTGGGATCTGCACTGCCCCGTCGGCGCGGGCAGCTCGTCGCTCGCCGCCGCGCTGCAGCTCGTCCACGTGCTGCTCACCGACTTTCGGTGGGAGAGCGACGCGCTCGAACGCTCGCTCGCGCTGTACGCGGCGCAGTACGACGCGCGCTTCAAGTCGATGGAGCAGGCGGCCAACGTTGCGCTCCTCGTACGAGCGCTATGCGCGCGCGCGCGCACCGCCCGCCGACCGCGTCGCCTCCTCCACCCCTGTGCCCTTTGAATCCCCACGCACATACCGGCACTCAATTCTCCACCCCTGTGCCCATTGAATCCCCACGCACATACCGGCACTCAATTCTCCACCCCTGTGCCCTTTGAATCCCCACGCACATACCGGCACTCAATTCTCCACCCCTGTGCCCTTTGAATCCCCAAGCACATACCGGCACTCAATTCTCCACCCCTGTGCCCTTTGAATCCCCACGCACATACCGGCACTCAATTCTCCACCCCTGTGCCCTTTGAATCCCCGCGCACATACCGGCGCTCAATTCTCCACCCCTGTGCCCTTTGAATCCCCACGCACATACCGGCGCCCAATTGCCAACCCGCCCGCCTGTCCGTCTCCCTCCCTCGCGCGCGCGCGCGCGCGCAGCAAGCGGTGTGGGGCCACGACGCGCGCTTCCTCGAGCCGAGCCCGGACCTGCTGCGCGCGAACGCGGTCGACGTGCACACGCTCTCCGCCGCGCTGCGCGACTGCATGACCACCGACCAGCTCGAGCTGAGCGTCGTCGGGGACTTCGACGATGGCTGCCTCGACCGCTTGCTCCTGGCGTATATCGGCACTCTCCCGCCATCGACCTCGACCGGCGCGGCCGGCGCGGCCGGCGCGGCCGGCGCGGCCGGCGCGGCCGGCGCGGCCGGCGCGGCCGGCGCGCGCGCGTTGCGCGAGTCGCTCGCGCGCGACGGCGGGAGTGCGTGCGCGCGCGCCACGGCGCTGCCGCTCGTGGCGGTCCCCGACGCCGACCGTACGCGGCCCGTGCGCCAACTTGCCATCACTGACTCTGAGCCACGCGCTGTCGCGTACATCTGGGGGCAGTGTGCGACGCGGTACGGCACGGGCGGCGCGGCGGACGGCGCGCTCGCGCGCGGCACGGGCGCGCTTGCCAACCACCCGCTGCGCGTGTCCGTCGCGCTCGAGCTGCTCACCGAGCTGGTCAATTCGCGCCTTTTCTCCGTGCTACGTGACTCGCTTGGTCTTGTGTACGCCACGCCGCCCCCCTGCGTATGCACCGCCCCCCTGCGTATGCACCGCCCCCCCCCCGCGCCACTCCGTGCCGCGCCGCGCCCCTGCGCTGCCGTGCGGGCTGCGCTCGCGGCAGGTGGCGCTCGCGGCGTGGAGCCCACGTGCACGCCGTCGCGCGAGGGGCGGCGGCCACTTGGGCGCGCCAAGCGTCTTGCCGCCCGTCGCCCCCGCCCCCGACCGATCACCCACGCGCCGCTCACCCTCGCGCCGCGCGCCCGCGCGACCGCGCGACCGCGCGCCCGCGCGCCCACGCTCGCCTAGCTATGAGTCATGCATCCGTTTCGCCGACCACGAGCTGCTCCCGCGTAACGGCTTTGTCGTGACCATCTCCGCCGCGCCCGCAAAGGTGGACGCCGCCCACGCGGCCGCGCTCGGCGTGCTGCGCGATCTGCAGTCTGCGCGCCAGCCGCCGTCCGCGTACGATTTGAATAAGGCGCGGCGCGCCGTGCTCGCGAATTACGACAACCACGCCAAGGAGAACAGCTGGTGGCTCGGCAGGCTGCAGCACGTGCAGGCGGACGGCCTACCGCGCAAGGATGTACGGTGCGTCACCGAGTACCACGCCGCGCTCGAGGCCGTCTCAATTGACGACCTGAGCGCGGTGTGCGCGACGCTGCGCGTCGCTGACGGCGAGGCGATCTCGGTCATCATGGCCTCCGAGCCGAGCGCCGTCGGCGTCGCGAGCGAGAGCTCGTTGCGCGCGGGCGGTTGACCCGTCGTGGCTCGTCATGTAGAACCTTCGCTTGCGACGGCTGCGCCCTCGCGCTCTGCTGGCCGCGCTCCGCGCGCCCCGCCGCCCCTGCCCATCGACTGCGCCGGCACCGCGAACAACGTACTTTTCGCCCCGGTCGGTGGGTTTGGGGGTGGCGGGGCGCGCGCGCACGGCCGCACGAGCGACGGCGGCGTGGCCTTCTCTACGACGAAACCTTCGCTTGCGACGGCTGCGCCCTCGCGCTCTGATGGCCGCGTTCCGCGCGCCCCGCCGCCCCTGCCCATCGACTGCGCCGGCACCGCGAACAACGTACTTTTCGCCCCGGTCGGTGGGTTTGGAGGTGGCGGGGCGCGCGCGCACGGCCGCACGAGCGACGGCGGCGTGGCCTTCTCTACGACGAAACCTTCGCTTGCGACGGCTGCGCCCTCGCGCTCTGCTGGCCGCGCTCCGCGCGCCCCGCCGCCCCTGCCCATCGACTGCGCCGGCACCGCGAACAACGTACTTTTCGCCCCGGTCGGTGGGTTTGGGGGTGGCGGGGCGCGCGTGCGCGGCCACGCGGCCAGCATCGCGGCGCTTGCCACGCTGGCGGCGGGTGGCGGTGCGCTTCGCCGCGGCGACAGGGGGCTGCGACGCGGCGGGGAGGGCGGCGGCTCGCTGGCGGCGGGCGTCGCGCTCTGCAGCGGCGGCGGGCGGCTTGGCGACGTGGCAGGCGGCGGCTCGGGGGTGGCGGTCGTCGCCGACGATCTTCGGGCCTCGGCGTGCGCGTGCGCGTCGGCCGGTGGTGTGATTGACGGCAGCCACCGGTGCGGCGGCGCGCGGGCGGCGGCGCGCGGTGGCTAGGCGCGTGTGGGCCTTTGGGCCTGCTCCGCCTGGCGCCTCGCTGCGCACTTCCTGACCCCATCTGTTGACCCGTCGGAAAGCGTCGTTAGTATATGTAGAATGTCCGCAAAGCAGCACCCCGAACATTCCCTCGCCCTGTGAGTTTTTGGTCCTCGGTATTCAGTATTTACTCAATTCGAAGGAAGTTTCCGTGCAGGTGCGCCTTTCCGCCGAGGGCTCGGAACTCTCGGCGGAAAGGCGCACCTGCGCGCCTCTCTCTCTCTCGAACGAGCGATGGATGAGGATGACACGTCGTCATCTTTCAAGGCGTCCAAGCGGAAGCCATCCATTTTGTCCAAGAAGGCGTCACTCAGCAGCTTCTTCCGCGCCAAGCCGAAGAGCGGGCTCGCTGCGGAGGTCAAGCAAGACGAACGGCAGGTCTTCGCAAAGGCGCGCCGCTCGGGCGACGAGTCGCTCACAATGACGCGGCTGAAAGGCGAGAAGCTCGGTTTGCGCTTCGACAAGAACTTGGTCGAGGGCAAGTACCTCCACCTCGTCGAGGTCTTTGCCAGCTCGCTCGCCGACCGGTATGGCCTCGTCGCCGGCGACCTGATCGAGACAATCAACGGGATGTCGTACGCGGATCCGGTCGACGCGGTGCAGGTGTTGCGCGCGACAGAGGGCGACATTGTGCTTGTTCTCAAGCCGCAGATCTCGTCCGGCGGCGCGCTCGCCGAGGAGCAGCCATCCAGAAACCGCCGGACCTCGGAGGTGCAAATGCTGTGGATGTGAGCAAGGTCCAAACCGCAAAACGACACGGGCCTGGCCACGACAGTCTTGATGTCCGCTTCGCCTGGAATCTACTCTCCCTCCATCGTCGAGACGACGGTGCCCGACGGTGCAAACATGGCGAGGAAGTCGGCGCTGAGCGACGAGTGCATATCCTCGCCGTAGAGCCGTGCCTCTGCCTTGGAGCGCCGCCCACTCGAGTGCGCGCGCCTGCGCACGGCCGTGCCGGCGGCCACCGACGCCGCCGACGCGCACGTGCTGCCACTGCCCGACAGTGGCCACGCACGCGCACGTCCAGACTCGTCCGCGCCGTCGGGTGCGGCCGAGCGCTGCGTGCGCGAGCGCACGCGCGACGCGAGCTCGTCCGAACGTGCCGCGCACACGCCCGTGAGGTCAACGCGCAGCAGCTCAGGCGTCAACTCACCGCCCGTCGCAAGCGCGCGCGCGCCCTGAGCGGAGAATGGCGGGCATGCGCTCGCGCCGTCGCTGCCGCCATCGCCACTTCCACCGACGCCCTTGTGCGGCGGCGTGGCGGCGAACGCGGCGCGCACAGCGGGCACGAGGCCACTCGCCAGCGCGCGCGCTCGAGCAGCCGCCTGCTCCGTGGCTATTTGCTGAAAGCCGCGCACGCCGTCCGTGCCACCACCACCACCACCGACGCCATGCACCACGCGGGAGGCGGCCGCATGCGGCGCGGCAGCGAAAGGCCGCGGCGACTGCTTGGGCCGGACGGCGCCGGGCGCGGCGGTGGCGACGGTGCGCAGCGCGGGCGAGCGCGCGCACGCGCACGCGCGCGGCGAAGCGAAGGCGCTGCCCAGGGGCGAGGCGTTCGCGCGCGTGCCGACGAGCGCACAACCCGCCGTGCCCGCGCGATCGGGCGGCGCCGCGGCCGTCGCAGCGAGCGGCGGCCTGTGCGCGCAGATCGCGGCCACGCTCGCGCCGCCCATGCCGTCCACGTCGAGACCACCCGAGCCGCAGGCGTGTGCGTGCGGCGACTGTGTCGAAGAACGGCGCGTGTCGGGCGCCAAGAGGGCACGGGCGTGCGCGAGGTCGCGTGGGCGGCAAGGCGCCGCACCTCGCGCGCCTCGCGCAGCCTGGCGACGCGCCGGCGCGCGCGCGCGCGCGTACGCACGCACCTGCGCGCCCTGCACGCTCTGCGGCCCACAGTCACCGAATGCCGGCGTCACCTCGCCCAGACCCGAGCACTTGCGAACGCGCGATGCGGACTCAATCCGACGAGCATTGAGGTGCTCTTCGAGCGTTCGCACCGGCCGGCTGTCGCGCGCGCTTTGACTGAGCGAGTGCGCTGGTGGTTGGGACGAGCCGGGCGCGCACCACGCCGATACCCAGGGCGCGCCCTGCACGGCACTGGGCGGCGCGCCAGCGCCGGCGAGGGGAGCGCAGCTGCCGCCCGCCAAAGCGGGCCCGCCCGCCCACGCGCCTTCGCACGGTGCCGCGCTGGGCAGGGCGTGCCGCCGCGGCGAGCAGCACGCGCGCGGCGAGGCGGAGGCGGAGGCGGAGGCGGAGGCGGAGGCGGAGGATGGGCGGCACACAAGGTGCGTCGAGAGCACTTTTGGCATCACGCCTTCTCGCCCAATCCGTTCGTTCGCCGTCCACGCCAGCGCCGAGCTGCCGCCGCCGCCGCCGCCGCTCGCGCGCGCGGAGGCGGCTGCTGTGCGCGGCCACGCGCTCGCGACGGGACTGGCGCACATGTTCGCGCCGCCGCATGCGCCGACCACGACGGCAGTGGGCGCCGTGCTCACCGCGAGGGCCGGCTCTGTCCACGGCTGCGGCTGCGGCTTCAGCTGCAGCGGTGAGGAAGGTATGTCGTCCAAGCCCAATCGCGAAGGCTGCGCGACGATGGGCGGCCGATCGGATTGACGGCGCGCGCGAAGTCGTCGGGGGGGGGGGTGCACACGCGCGGGACGGGAAAGGGGGAGGGAGGGGGGGGGGGGGGGGGGGGGGGGGGTGGCAAAGGGCAAAGTGGAAAAGGGGTGGGAAAGGGGGAGGGGGGGGGGGGTGGCAAAGGGCAAAGTGGGAAAGGGGGTGGGAAAGGGGGGAGGGAGGAGGAGAAAAACATGGGGGGGGAGGGCAAATCGGGCGGCGGGCAGGTGGCGGGGCGCTGGCGACGCATCGACGCGGGCATGCGCGCGGCCATCCGCGCCACGCGCAACCGGCGGGTGTGCGCGCGCGCGCACGCACCTGCCCCGGCCCCTTGCCTCGGCTCTGCGGCCTTACGGCATACGCGACGCCCGCTCCTCCCGGCTGCGCGCCACCGAGCGCGCCGCAGCGCGTCGCGCCGCCGTCCGCGCTCACCGCGCCAGCGCGCGCGCCAGCGCCACCTGCTCCCGCGCCGAGTGCGGCGCTGGTCGCGGTGAGGCAGATGGCCTCGGACGGCGGCCGCTGGCGCGATGGCGGTCGTTTGGCGTGCAGCGCAGCCGCGACTGAGAGCGTGGCGAGCGGTGCGGGCAGCTCGCACAGAGGGCCCGCACAACCGGCGAACGCCGCGCGCTCACACACGCCATGCTGGTCGCCATGCTGATTGCAGCTGGCGGGTGCGGAGAGCGGCGACTGTCGCAACGTCTGCCGCGGACTCGGCGAGTGCAAGTCGGCGAGCGGGCTCGCGTGGCGGCTGGGCGAGCCGCTCGAGCGCACGTCGCCCACGGCCGAGCTGCCCGGCGTTGACGCGCGCATTGACGAAACCGAGGGACGCGCGTTGGGCCGAAGGCCGCACGCGCCGCCGCTGACGCCTGCCGAAGCGCAGGTCGGCGAAGTCGACGCGCCAGGGAAGAGCGTGGCGCACGGCGCGAGCGGTGAAGTCGGCAGCCCATACGTGTGCCGAGGCGGCGCGGGTGAGTCAGGACCCTCGTCCCCGGGCAGTGCTGCGAAACACGCCCCAACAACAGGCGGCGGGCGGGCGGCGCCGACGACCGGACGGCGCGGCGGGCGGGCGCAGCAGGCCGGGCGGCAGGTGAGGACGAGGATGTGGGGGGGTATGCAGCGCTCGAGGTCACCGATTTGCGCACGGTGCCGCGCGCGCCTCGCGCGCGCACGCGCGAGCGCAACGCGAACGCGCACGCGCGCGCCGCCGCGCGCCGTCACGAAGGGCGCCGCGCGCACTTGAGCAGCCAAACTCGTCCTCAAATGCCTGGCCGGGCTCGCTGCCGCCCGCACCGCGCGCCGAGTCGCGCGCGGGCGCAGAGGTGCACTCGCGGTGAAGGTTCCAGGCGCCGAAGCCCGGGACGGCCATGCCAACCAACCAACGTTTTCCCGTCCGACTCGCGCTCACGATGGCCACGCGCCAGCCGTGCGCGATTAGGGCCCTCGACTTTGCCGCGGCGCGCGCGCCCGAGCTGCTCGACCTCGCCGATGCGCTCGCAGACGCGCCGCGGCCCAAACGGGGTCGGCTACTCCGCCGGCGCACGCGCAGCCACGCGCCGGACCCGTTCCGCGCAAAGTTTCGCGGCGCGCGCGCAAGGCGCAAGCGTCGCGCGGAGCTCGTCGAGCTGGCGCGCGGCTGCGTAGGCAAGGGGATGGAGACGGGCGAAGCGACGGACGACGAGGAAGCCGTGGCGGCACAGGCAAGTGGAGCCGGCGACGCGTTCGCATCGTACGCGCAGCCCGCTGGCGCCGAGGGCGACGGCGAGTGGCGCGCCTCCGCGCGCGAGCCCGCAAGCGCTCGCCGTCGCGCGCGCGAGGAGGCGGACGCGCGGGTTCGGCTGCCGCGTCGTTTGGGCACGCACGTGTGGCACGCAAAGCGCTTCCACATGGGCTCAACGCTCTGCGGCCTGCGCGTCGCGCAGCGCGCGTGCGACCGCGGCGCGAGCGCGGCGGTGCGTGCGGCGCTCGCGCCTGCAGGCGCGCTTGTGCACGATGCCTCGTATGAGTGGGTGGCGGAGCTGTCGGGCCCCATGGCGGCGGTACGGCATGCGCTCAGCTTGGCGATAGCGCCGCAGCCGCCAGCGGCGCCGCACGGCGCGGAGCCTGGCGCGGAGGCGGTCGACGGCGCAGGGCGGGCTTTTTGCGCTGATGAGGCGGGGGCGCGCGCATCCGCCGGTTTCGTGCATTGGCCCGAGTTGCGCCCGCTCGCCTTTGTGTGCCCCGCGCGCTCCCTGTGGCGGGCACAGCCGCCGCCCGCGCGATTGGGCGCGCGAGGGGCCGGCGAGGGCAGCGACGAGCGGGACGAGGGCGAGGAGAAGGGCGAGGGCGAGGGCAGGGGCGAGGGCAACGAGGAGAAGGGCGAGGGCGAGGGCAAGGGCGAGGGCAACGAGGAGAAGGGCGAGGGCGAGGGCAAGGGCGAGGGCAACGAGGAGAGGGGCGAGGGCGAGGGCAGGGGCGAGGGCAACGAGGAGAGGGGCGAGGGCGAGGGCAGGGGCGAGGGCAACGAGAGCGAAGATGGCGAGAAGACAGTCTGGGTGCAAGTGCACTGCGATGCGTGGCCTGAAGCCATTGGCGCGCTCCGCGCAGCAACAGACGCGGCACACGCCGTCGGCCTTGGGCGCGCGCGCGTGCGCGCGCAGCCGGTCGACATGTGCTCCTTCGACGTGATCGGCGGTGGCGCGCATGCGGCGCTCCTCAACATGCTCGTCGCCGCGTGCGCGCCCGTGCCGAGCGCGGGCGCAACGGTCGGCGCCGGCGCCGGAGCGCCGCGCGCCGGGGGCGGCGCCGACGGCGAGGCGCGCGCGATGGCCGGCACAGCGCGCGGCGCGGCCGGCGCGCGCGCGCTCGCGGACACGCCCGAGGCGCTTGTGCGGCTGCGCGCAGCTGCGGCCGTTGCGCACGCGAGCCGCGCGCTGCCCGTTGGCGGCCTGCTTGCCGTCACCGCGCGCCTGCCCCTCGCCGGGTCGGCGGCGCGCGCGCCGGACGACCCGGACTGCGCTGGCGACGATGGCGACGGCGGCGAGGTGATTACGGACGCGCGCGGGGTTGGCGTTGACGGCCGCCGTGCCGACGACGGCGTCGCCGGCTTGCCGCCCGCGTCGGCGGCGCCCGCGGCGCGGACCCCGCCCGGCCCCGGCGTAACGGCATCCGCCCACATTTCAAATGTGTGGTCTGCGGACGCGCGCCAAAGCGTGGCTCGCGCGCTGCTGCGCGCGCGCGAGGCGAACGCGCCCGAACCGTCGATCGACGTGCCGCTGCTGCTCATCCGCCTCGAGGGTCCGGCCGACCGGCCGGACATTAGCACCGCGCCGGAGCACGCGCCAGCCGCCGACGGCTGCGCCGCGCGCGCGCACGCGCTCAACCGGCGCGCGCGTGACGCGCTGACCGGCTGGCGCATCCTCGCGCCGGCCGGCGCCGCGGGCCCGCTCTGGCAGTGGCTCGTGCTTGGCGCTGCGTGCGCGCCGATGCCCTCCGCCGGGCACGCCGCGCCGCGCGGGCAGACCGCGACGCGCGCTCGCGGCTTCCGGGCGATCGGCGTCGAGGAGTTGCGCGCGCTTCGCCTCGAGGCTGGCCTGCCCTCGTTCCCCGCAGACTTTCCCGACGCCGCAGCGGCGCGTGACGGCGCGCGCGTCGATGCCGCCCGCGCCGTCGACGCGGCCGACCGGCGGCCGCCGGCGCGGCGGCCGCGCGACGTGGCGTGCGCAGCGCTGCGCGGCGCGCGCGGCGCGCGCGGCCCGCAGCGTTGGCTTTGCGCGCTCGGCCTCGGCGGCGGTGCGGACGCGCCGGGAGAGGCACCGGACGCACCCGGACTGGACGCACCCGGACGGGACGAGGCCGTGCTCGCACGCGCGAGCGCGGCGGGCGCGCCAAAGCCCGCGAGCAAGCTGAGACGGCTGGCGCGGCGGCGAGACGCGCGACATGCGGCGGCCGCTGCCGCCGTCGCGGCTGCCGGACCCGTCGCGGCTGCCGGACCCGATGCGGCTGCCGGACCCGATGCGGCTGCCGGACCCGATGCGGCTGCCGGACCCGATGCGGCGCGCGAGGCGGGCGAGGTGGCGGCGGCGAGCGGCGCAAGCGGCGACGCAGCCGTGGCGACGGACGCCGCCGCGGCGGCAGCCGCCGCTTGCGCCGTCAGCTCGGCCGCAGCTGCCCGGTCGGCCGGCGATGCGCGCTCAATTTTAACCGTGCCCGCCGCCGCTGCGCCCGCCGCGCGCAAGCGCAAGCGCGCGAGCTCGAACGATGGCGGCGACTCGAGCGCGGCGCGCTCACCGCCCGCCGCGCTCGACCCGCCGCCCTTCCGCGCGGCGGTCGGGCCCGAGCGCGTGGACGTGTGCGTCGCGCGCGGCGCACGGGAGGTACACGCCGTGCTCTGCACGGCGGCGGCGCTCGTGTCGCGCGCAGAGGCGCGCGACAAGTCTCCGCGCGCCGCGCTGTGGGCGCACGTGCTGCCACGCTGCCTGCTCGAGGTGCACGTGCGCGTGCTCGGCCGCGGCTCGGCCGCGCCTGGCGCCCTCCTCTATTTTCCCGCCGAAAACGCTCAGCACGCGCTCGGCGTGCAG
This sequence comes from Diacronema lutheri, assembly GCA_019448385.1. Lineage (NCBI taxonomy): Eukaryota > Haptophyta > Pavlovophyceae > Pavlovales > Pavlovaceae > Diacronema > Diacronema lutheri. Next base: position 396,182 of record JAGTXO010000030.1, on the reverse strand, counting down.
TCCGGGCGGTGGGCGGCGGACGCGGGCGCGCAGCGGTGGGTGTCCGGGCACGAGCCGCCGGCGTGGGCATTGGCGCGCGCCGACGACGCCGACGACGAGAAGGACGACGTCGACGTCGAGTCGCACGCGCGCGCATCCACCGAAAACGCCGCCGGCGCACACGCGGCCGGCGCGCGCCCGGCCGGCGGCGTCGCGCCTGAGCCACGGCTGATCGGCTTCTGCACGTCGGTCGGGCTCTCGCACGTGCGCGGGTGCGCCATTGCGCTCGGCTGCGTGAGCGCGCGCGCCGCGTGCGAGCTGCTCGCGCTGAACGCGCGCAGCGCGTCCGCTGGCGCGTCGGCTGCAGACGATGGCGGGACGGGTCGCGACGCGCGCGCGCCGGCGGACGCGCGCCCGCCGCTGGCGGGGAAGTTGAACGGCTTGGGCGCGCCGCTCTGCGCGCTGCTGCGCAACCCGGCGTCGCCAGCGTACCGGCGCGTCGTCCTGCACCTCGTCGCTGCATGGCACTGACCTCGCCATCAATTTCAATTTCACTCATCTCCTCTTCTTTTCTGCTACTGGGGTACACCCCCCTTTCTTATGGGATCCCTCGCGACGTGCTAGCCGACGGGGGCAACAGGTACGGGCAATCGCGCGGCGCAGCCGTCGCCCACGCATGCTGCAGGTCCGTCCGCGCCCCCGTGCGGGCTGCTGCGCGCGCCATCGTCGGAGGCGCCCTTGGCGGCGATCGCGCGCGCCGAGCCGGAGTCCGTGGGCGCTGCAGCAGCGGAGCGCCGCCGGCTGCCTGCCGCCAGCCCGGGTCCGCCATGCGCGGCGGCCGCGCGCTTGTGCGCGGCCGAGATCCTCTGCTCGACATTCTCCGAGATCCGGACAATGTCGGACTCGATGTGATCGGACAGCTCGGCACCGCGGCCGGCGACAATACGCAGAATGTCGCTGATCACGCCCGAGTTGCCCAAAATGTCCACGTGGTCGGCCGAGCGCTCGCCGCGCGTCGGCACCGAGCCCGAGCCGGGCACGTGCCGGTACTCGCGCGTCACGACTCGACTGCCTGATGGGTTGTACAGCCGGCCGTCGCCGCGCCAGCCGCGCGCGCACATGTAGCCAAGCGAGAGGAGTGGGACGGTGCCGTCGCCATCCGTCAGCCGCACGCCCTTGACGAGCGAGCCGCCATCGTTGGCACTCCTGTCGATCAGATAGGGCACCTGGTCTGCAGGCGTGCTGTCGGCGCCCGCATCCGCGCGCCGCGCCGCGCGCGCGCCGGCGTCGTCGTCGCATTCGGCCCGCGCGCCACGCGCGTCCGCGCACATCTCGCCCTCGCGCTCGCCGCCGTCGCCGTCCGCGGCGCACACGCCCGTGCCTGCGGTCGGCGTGACGACGTACGACCGCTCCGTGGGCACGCCCACGCCGTACAGGCAGTGCACCGTGAGGTCCGGCGCGTACGGCAGCGCGGTGGCGAGTGGGTTGATCCACGCGGCCTCGCGCGGCCGAAGGAGCTCTGCGGGTTCGCTCAGGCCATGTGCGTATCGGAAGGCGAACGGGACGGGTGCAGCCGACGCGCTGCTCTCGTCGCCATCACCACCGCCGTCCGCGTCGCTGTCGCGAGCAACGTCGGCGCGCTGGCTGCGTGCCGCGTCGGCCGCAATCATCACCATCGCCTGCGACGCCGTCTTGACCGGCTCGGTGGCGATGCGGCCGGACGCCGTGCTACCGGTGACGCGCTGCAGCAACGCACCGTGTGAGGCCTTTGAGCCGCCGCTTGGCCTCTCTGCCGGGCGGCCGCCCGCGCGCGCGCCTTCGGCCGCCGCGCCGTCCACGTCGGGCGGGTCGTCGGGCGCGCCGCTCTCGTCGCCCCAGACCGCGTCGCCTCCCATCGGCAGCAGCGTCTGCGTGCTCGGGAATGCGCGCATCATCCGCCGGCGCATGCGCGGCGAGAGCACCGAATCGACGAGCGCGCCGAGTGTGCCGGTCAAATAAGTGAAATCGCGACTCTCGCCCATAAGTAGCCCAGTGATCGCCTTAGGCGTGCCGAGCGTGGAGGGGCCGATGAGAACGACAGCCTCGATGTGCTCGTGCACCCACGCGGCGCTCAGCTTGCCGCCCTCTGGCGACGAGATCCACGCCTGCGCCCGGTGGGAGGGGAAGGGGATGGGGAAGGGGAAGGGGAAGGGGAAGGGGAAGGGGAAGGGAGGGGGGAGCGTCTGCGAGCTGCACGTGGTCTATACGCGCGTGGCGCGCGGAGCGTGTCGCGGGCTGCGCGCCAGAGCATGGCGGCTTGGCTGCCCGTCGCGGCGCAGAAGGGCACCTGGAAGTAGGACCAGACGGTGGAGCCCATCGAGTGAGCGAGCACAACCACCTGTGCGTTCGTTCAGTCCGGGGGGGGGGGGGGGGGGGGGGCGTGAGGTGAGAGCATCATGGGGGAAGGGTGGCGGGTGCCGTTCCAGTCCGGGGGGGGGGGGGGGGGGGGGGGGGGCGTGAGGTGAGAGCATCATGGGGGAAGGGTGGCGGGTGCCGTTCCAGTCCGGGGGGGCGAGGGGGGGGGGCGTGAGGTGAGAGCATCATGGGGGAAGGGTGGCGGGTGCCGTTGGCGGCAGGCGGTGGTGAGGCCGCGCGGGGGCCGGGGGTGCGCGGAGCACGGGTGCGAGCGGGCGCGAGCTGAGCGCGCTCGCATGCCGCCCCGGCCCCGCCCGCCCTCGCCTTGTGCCCGTGGACGGATTTGAACATCTCAATGTGGTACCGAAGGCGGGAAAAGTATTGGTCGCGCTTCTCGAGCATATTGTACGGCAGCCGCCAGTCGAAGGCGCCGACCCACATGTTGGAGGGCGAGTAGCCCACGTCGGCGAGGTTCTCGATCAGCACCGCCCACACCCAGAAGCCACCGACGACATAGTCAGCGGCCTCAAACCCCTGCGCCGGACGGACCTTTATCCCGGGGGGGTCGGAGCCGTCGACGCCGTTCAGCGCCATATGTCGCATCCAGCAGTCGCGGTCGAGCACGAAGAGCTTGATCATCGAAAGCGTCCCCCACAGCCGCTGCCGGAAGTAGGAGCTTGCGCACGCGTGCCCCTGCCACATCTCCAAGCCGGTTGAAACGATTCCTGGGATCATGACGACCGGGTGCAGCGCGGTCAGGTTCTGACGCGCCGCGGCCTTGCCCGGCCGCTCGCCTGCGGGGCGCTCGCAGCGTGCGGCAGCCGCTGCTGGGTCCTCGCCGCCCAGGAATGCCGGGACGCGCAGGTCGGGCAGGAGCTGCAGCTGCTCGACAATGTTGGCCGTGAGCGAGTTGCGCGGCAGGCGCGTGCGCAGCTCGTCGAGGACCGACGTTACGTGCGTGATATACACGACCTGCTTCTGCGCGCTGTAGAGCACGGCGGCCGCGCCGACGACAAGCCCGAAAAAGAACGCGTACCGCTTCTTCGCCAGCTGTTCGTAGAGGCTCTGCGGCGGCGCGGCCTCGGCGCACGGCGCGCCCGCGTCTCCGGCCTCGTCAAAGTTTGGGAGGGTCTTTGCCGTGGAGATAGGCGTGTGCTCGGTGCCGAGCCGCGGCAGGTCGCCGCACGAGCTTGCCTTGTGCGGCAGCGGGCCCGCGCGCTTTCGCGGCGCGGGCGAGGTGCTCGCCCGCGCCTCGCCCGCCTCGTCGGGCCTGTGCATCGGCTGTGCGGAGCGGACGCGCACAGGCGACCGTCGCGATTGCGATGGCGGACGCCCAACGGACAATGGAGGGGGACGGGCAGCTGAAGAAGAGGCTCGCTCTGACCGGCAACTTTTACGTGGACCCGCTCGAGGCGAGCCTTGAGGAGATGGCGCCGGCGCACACGCAGGCCGCGCGGCCGCCGCGCGCCGGCGCGCCGGCACGATCGCGGCGCGGGTCGGAGGAGGGCGACGACGACAACGTGCCCGTGCGGCGCGCGCCCGCGGTCGTCACGACGCAAAAGAGCATGTCGCTCTCCGGCAACTACTACATCTCGACGGACCATTCCGAGCTCGAGCACGAGCGTGGCGATGCCGGCGGCGAGGACTCGGAGGCCGACGCCGAGCGCCTGCTCGCGGCGGAGCGCGGGCTGCTCCCGCTCGACGTCGCGTGGTTCCTCAACGTCTTCACGCGCTTCGACCACGACAGGTCGGGCACGATCAGCGCGGCGGAGTTGGGCGACGTGCTCCGCTTCCTTGGGCAGAACCCGCTCAATTTTGAGGTCGAGCAGATGGTCCGCGCCGCCGCCGTCTACGGCGACGGTCAGATCAGGTTCGCCGCCTTCCTGCGACTCATGGAGCTGCTGCCCGCACCCGGCGACGTGATCGAGGAATGCTTCCGCGTCTTTGACCAGGACGGCACGGGTCTCATCTCGCGCGACGAGCTGTCCAGCGTTCTCCTCACGCAGGGCGAGACGCTCTCGTCCGACGAGTTTGAAGCAATGATGGAGTTCGCCGACAAAAATGGCGATGGCCAAATCGACTACCGGGAGTTCGCAGCGCTGCTCACGGGCTCGTCGGGCAAGGTGACGCAGGAAATGGCGCAGATCACCGACTTGGACATCGTGATGGCCGTGCAGGAGGCGCGCGCGCACGGCTACGATCGGATCAAGCGCGCGGTCGGCAAGGGCGGCATCCGCTCGACCGAGTACATCTCGCCGTCGCTCGACCTCGTGGGCGCCGCCGACTCGCCCGTCCGCGCGCCGTACGCCGCCGCGGACGCGCTCGACGCCGACGGCACGCGCGCGAGCGAAGACGGACGCGGCGAGCTGCGCGGTGAGCTGCGCGGCGAGCACGCGCCGTTTCAGCTCGACCTGTCCACGTCGCCAGACCGCGTGCAGCACCTCGCCGGCGTGCGCGTCGAGCTGCAGCGCACGACGAACGGCACTGGGCTCTTGCTCGGCACCGGCCAGGCCCTTCGGCGGATGCGCGTCGGTGCCGTGCGGCCGCCGTTGCGAACGGCCGAGCCGCTCAAGCTCGAGCCCATGCGCGCGGCATAGCGACGGGACGGCAGAGCCCAGAGCTGCGGCGGCGCCGAGTTATTCCCGCCGTGGCCTCGCCCGCCCCTTGCGTCATTGGCCCGCCGCGTCGCGCAGCGCGCGGCGCACGATCGCGCGGAGGCCCGACGCAAAGTAGGTCGTGGCGTTCGCGCCGATCGGTGGGCGCTCGGCGCCACCGACGAGCTCGCCGAGCCGCACGTCGAGCGCGTGCAGGATCGCTTCAGTGCCCGATCGCACGGCGTGCGCGTTGAAGGGCGGCTCGGACTCGGCAGGGCCCAAGCCGGGCGACGCGAGCACGAGCGAGCCGTTGCTCGAGCGGACGTGCAGCCGCGCGAGCCTCTCGACCCACGTGCTCTGCGTCGCGCGCTGCAGCTCGAGCGCGTCGCCACCGTCCGCGCCGCCGCCGTCCGCACCGCGCGCGCCGCTGGCGAGCAGCGGGCCGAGCACACATGACGTGAGCGCGGCGAGCGCGTGCGACGAACTGTGCACGGCGCGGTGCGAGCGCGCGCGCGCGCCCGCGTGCGTGTCATCGAACCACGGCAGAAGCGCGCGCGCGAGTGCGTCGGCCGGCGCGCCGTTGGGCGGGCGCGCCGCCAGCTCAGCGGCCGCGCGCGCTGCGCGCGCGGCGTCAGCGTCGGCGCCGGCGTCGGCCGTGCCGTCCACCGCCGGCGCGTCCGCCGCGCCGTCCGCGCCGCGCTCGAGCCATGCGAGCGTGTCGACCCAGCGCAGCTGCTCTGCGCTGAGCAGAAGGTCGATCAGCCTCGCGCGCCGCACGAGCGCAAGCTGCAGGTTGCGGTCGTATGGCGTGAGCAGACCCCACTTAAGCTGCGGGTCGTCGAACGCGGCCGAGCGCGCCATCAGGCTGCGCGGCACGAGCGAGATCTCGGCGTCCGTGAGCATCGCGCACGCGCGCTCAAGGGCGCGCACGCGGCGGGCGGGCGCGACGGGCTTTGAGAGCACCGCCCGATCCGAACGGTCGTACTCGAGTCCGGCTGCATGCCTGCGCACGACCTCCGCGCACGACGCCCAAAAACGGCCGATCGCCGATCGCGCGCTGTTGTGCAACTTTTCGTACTGGCGCAGCCAGACGGTGCTGCCGCCCGCGCTGGTCCAGCCGCCGAGGGCGCGCACGACGCGCTTGAGCGCGCGCTCCTCCGCCGCGCACCATTCGAGCGGCTCGGACGAAAAGTCGTAGGGCATCGCCGACGCGTCGTTGCCAACCGACGCGTCGATGTCGTCCGCGCGCTGCAGCTCGCGCGTGCGCGTGCCGAGCTCGGCCGCGATCGCGAGGAGCTCCGCGTGCCGCTCGTCGCGCGACGCGCCGCCGAGCTCGGCGTACGCATACCGGATCGCCCACGTGTCGTACGGGCCGATCCGACGCATAAAGTAGAGGCCCTGCTGCTCGCGATCCTCGGCGACCGCCGGTGCGAGGTAGTCCATGACCGACGCCGCGACGATGCCCGACGCGTTCGACTGGGCGTGCACCTCGTCTACGGAGAAGAGAGCGCTCGCCTTGAAATTGTGCCGCAGCCCGAGCGTGTGCCCCACCTCGTGCGCGACGATGTCGTGCAGCCCCTGCCGCACGAAGGCGGCCGGCACCGGCGCGCCGACCGGTAGCGCGCCCTGCGCGACGAGCCGCGCCTGAAAGTCGCCGATCGCCGCGGCCGCCGAGAAATGGCAGGCGTGGCGGCCGTGCCCGTCGCCGCGCGCAGCACGGCCGGTGCTGCCGGCGCCGCCGTCGAGCACGACGCCCTCGTACCACGAGCCCTTGAGCACCGACACCCAGCCCTCGCCAAAGACGATATTTGCATACAAAATCTCACCCGTCCGCGGGTCGACGTGGCTCGGCCCGACTGCGAGGCCGAGCGACGGGTACGGGAGCCACGTAATGGAGGAGAAGCGGATGTCGCCGGCGTCGTAGTCGGCCGGCCACGCGTCGTGGTCCGGCGTGAGCACGCGCAGCGCGCCGTCGAAGCCGAGCGCCTCGAAGGCCTCGTTCCACGCGAGCACGCCAGTCGTGACGGGCTCCCAAAGCGCGCGCGGCACGGTCGGGTCGATGTGGAAGGTGATGGGCTTGAGCGGCGGCGTGAGCATGCCCGGCGGGAGCATTGGCCGCGCCTTTGCCAGCCGCCACCGGTTCAGGATGTTCACCGTCTGATCCGAGTCGGCGCGCGAGACGTCGGAAGGCGCCGCGTGCGCGCCGACGCTCGCCGCCCACATCTCCTCCTCCCGCGCCGTGTCGGCCGCTGAGCCGAGGCCCTCGAGGTCGCCGGGCAGCGGGCCGATCTGGACGAAGCTCTGGCCAAAGTAGCCCACACGGTCGTCCGCGCGCCGCGGGGTCATCATCGCGTCGCCGTACAGGCTGTGCCACGCGCGCGCGGCGCTCGCCGCCTCGTCGGCCGCCGGCTCATCGTCGCGTGCGCCGCCATCGCTCTCGTAGAGGGATGGCGGCCTTCCGGGCAAATAGGCGAGGGAGAAGTGGTACTCGATCGCGGGCATCGGTGCGTCCGGTGTCTCGACGCGCACCTGCCCGCCGCCGCCGCCGCCGCCGCCACCGCCGCCGTCGCCGCCGCCCGCGCGGTGCGGCCCGGACAGCTTGCCGCACGTCACGTGGAACTGGAGGTTCTTCTCAAAGGCGCGTGCGCGCACGAGCCGGAGCTTGGCCTTGTCGCACGTGTCGGCGAGCTCGACGATCGACATGCCGGACATCACCCAGCTCAGCACGTCGACCATCACAAACGTCGCGTTCTCCGCGCGGCCCGACGGCGGCCATCGGCGCGTGCGCGTGCCGTTGGCGACGTCGAGCGCGGTGCACGCGGCCGCCCTGAGCTCGGCCGTCCAGCCGATGTCTGCGTTTCCCTCGCGCTGCGCGGCGGCGTAAGCGGTCGAGCCGGCGCGCACGCTGAGCTGCGGCCGCACCACGTCCACCCTATGCTTGTGCGGGTGCGGCCGCAGGTGGAAGAGTGAGTCGTCGTCGCCGACGCCAAAGTGGAGGATGGACGCCTCGAGCCCCGACACGCGGCCGGCCGTGCCGATCACAGTGAACGGGCGCGAGAGCTGCTCGAGCGGGATGGCGAGGTAGAGCGCGTCGTCCGAGTAATTGCGCAGCACGCTCCACCCGCCCGCCTCACCCGGCGCCGCGTCGAGCTCGAGCAGCTCGCCCTTTGCAAAGCAGCCATTGTAATCGCCGTCGCCGTCGCCGTCGCCGTCGCCGTCGCCGTCGTCGCCATCATTCTCGCCGTCGCCACCGCCGCTCGCGAGCGGTCCGTGACGCGCTTTGACGACCGATGGCGTGGGCGCGCGGCCGCCCGGCTCGGAGCTCGCATTCGCGTGCTCGCTCGCCGCCGACGAGCCCGGCGCGCGCGGCGCGCCCTCGGCGCCGGTTGAGTTCATGCCATCGTCCGCGCCCCGCGCGGTCGGCGCAGGCAGCGAGGCGAACGTGGTCGCTGTCGCCACGCTCGCAACGGCCGCAATGCCGTCGAGCGCGCGCGAGCTCGCGTTGACCGAGCCCTGTATTTGCGCGAGCAGCGAGCCAAAGCTCGCGTCGCGCTCGCGCGCGTGCGCCGTTGTCCACGCCCACGCGCTCGCGCTGAGGGCGAGCGTGACGAACGCCGCGCAATACGCCGCGCGCGGCGGAGCGCCCGAGCGGGACACTAGCGCAGGGCGTGCAGCCGCGACGCCGTCCTCGAGCGAGCCGTCCTCGTCAACGTGCTGCATCTCGTAGGACGAGGTTGGCAGCCTCGTCGAGGGTCGACTCCCCATGACGTACGTTTTCACAAGCTCATGAGAGATCAAGGGCGCGAAGACGACAGCATGGCGGAGATGAAGGCGCGTTGGTGAAGGCACACTGATGATGGAAGGCGCGAGGGTCATGCCGTGCGTCCATTGTTGCGAGCTGTTCGCGATCGGCCCTGCCGCACCCGAGTCCACGTGCAGGCGGCACTCGGGCTCGTGGGCCGGCTTTGAGCGTGGCAAGCTCTTCGGCGGCGCGTCTGGCGAGTTCCGGGGGGAGCGCATCGTCTTTCACTGGGATTGCTGCGGCGCAAACGACGAGCGGGCGGCCGGGTGCATCGTCGGGCCCCACGAGGGCTATGGCGGTGAGCTTGGCCCCGCCCCTCGGCCCGACGCGGGCGCATCTGGGCGCTGACTCGTGCGCGCGCTGGGCAGGTGCGCGAGCGTCACGCGCCGCGCGTACCTGGCGGCGGCCCAGCCGTGTGCTCACATCAGTCGGAAAATTCCCTCCAGAAGTTTCACTGTTCTGCCTTCTGCGCCATCGCCGAGCGTGGTGGCACAGTTTGCACACTGCTGTAGCAATGGGATGGCGCCACGCGGAGGATGACGAGTTTTTTGAGCTTCTTGTGGCCAAGGACGCGAGTTGTCGTCCGTAACAATGATTTGGCGATGGAAAGCATGCGCTCGGTGGGTGACAGCTGCGCTTGAGCGCCGCGGCGTCCACTTGTGCTAGAGCACGTGGGCGCGGAATTTGTTCGGCATTTCAGTTTGGGGCGTGTGTGAAGCCGAAACGCGGGAAGACCAAAGACGTAATATAAATGTTCCCGACTCCGGCCGCGGCGATGGACTTGGAAGCGATCCTGCGCGACATGGCGTCTGTGGTGCAGGCGCCCAAGTTCAACGCGTGGCGCCGTGCGTTCATCGACGAGCACGTCGACGAGTTTGTCTACGGCGAGGAGAACAAGCTGGTCTACACGGAGACACACGAGCGCTTTTGTGCGCACGTCGAGGCCGACGTCGCCACCGCGCTCCCTCCGGGCGTCTCGATGGAGGACTTCATGGTCGCGCTGCAAACGGAGATGCAGGCGGGCGGCGGCAAGCTATCGGGTGAAGCCGTCACCGTGCTCATCGAAGCGGGTGATTTTGTCGCCTTCAAGGAGATGATGCTCTTCGAGAAGTGCCGTCGCGACGACCCGGCCGCGCCGGCGGCGGCGTCGGGCGGCGCACTGCAGCACAGCTCGGGCGTCACCGTGCCGCAGATCGACGCGATGATGAACCTTTGCGCCGAGCTGCAGTCGGCCGCCGACAGTAACGATGGCTGGGTCAACGTCCTTACCAATGCGTGGATGAGGATCGACAAGCAGCCGGTGCCGCCCGAAGTGCGTGCGTCGCCGTCCGAGATCTATATGCGCGGCGTGTGGACGCTCGACCTGTCTTTCGGTGCGCGCGCGCGCGCGCGCTCGCCACGCGTCGCCAAGATGCGCGCGCTTGCCTTGCGGTGCGCGCGACCGAGCGCCCATTCGGCCTCCCACCCCCGTCCACTCGGCCCCTCGCGTCGACGAACAGTCGAGGCTTGCGACATGATGTTCTCCTTCGACGACCGACGGATGACTTGGGACATGAACATGAAGAAGATTACGCCCATTCGCGGCGATCCGCTCGTCGACGACGATGTTGTCGTCACGGCTCACCTCGATTTTGGCATGTTGCTGCACATGGCGGGCGTGCCCAAGACGCTCACGAGCCGGTCGATCCTGCGCTGGAACTTTCCGACCAATGGCGTCGTCACGTACGCCGTCGTGCCGTGGGACGCGGCCAAGGACTGCTACGACGATGGATCGATCCTCAAGATCAAGGCGCGCGCTGCGCGCCACACCGACCGCATGCCTCGGGCGGCACGTTCCCGCGGCTCACGCGGGCCTGGTGCGCGCGCGCGCCGCCGTCGCGGCCTCGTGGTGGCAGGCGGGCACGCTCGCGCCGCACCCGCAGTCGCCATCCAACAAGTGCGTGATGACGACGCTCGAGACGAACAAGTTTGGCGGCGCGCCCAAATGGGTTCTTAGCGGGCTTCTCAATTTCACCGCGCCGCAGATCATGCGCGGCCTCGAGCAGCGCTACATCAAGAAGATCCGCGAGACGGGCACGACGCGCGACATCGTACGCTGCCGGTGCAAGCGATGACGCGCGACCGTGGCTCGTGACTTGCCAGACTGTACAGTCTACAGAAGTGAAACCGGCTGCGGGGGGGGGGGGGGGGGGGGGGGGGTCTTCAAATCGGAATGTCCGCGACGCAGACTCCCGCGCAAGTCGCAACGCGCGTCTGCCTGTCGCACACTCGCCTCGTTCCGGATGCAATGCCCGATCTGCGGCGCGGACGTGACGTCGCTCGGCGCGAAGGAGCGCGCGGCGCACGCAAACAGCTGCATCGACACGACGCACCGGAACGCCGCGTGCATTCCCTTCCGCGCGCGCGTCGTGTGCGGCGTTGAGCTGGACGAGGCATCCGTTGGAGCAGCGGATCACGCACATCGCGCAGTGCCAGCGCGACGCGCAGCTGCAGCGACGCGGACCCGGCGAGGGCAACCCGCGCGCGGCGGACGAGTGGCGTCGTAGAGCACGGACAATTTAATACGTCTTATGGGAGGGCACCGTCGGTGTTGCTGCTCGGAATTCGGAAGTATGGAGGTATGAAGGTGTAATTTATTTTATAGTCTCACAGTCCCTCGCTGAAAAGACTAGAAAAACTCCCCGGCCCAACTGGACGTCGGCCTCGGCGATGGACTTGGAAGCGATCCTGCGCGACACGGCGTCTGTGGTGCAGGCGCCCGAGTTCAACGCGTGGCGCCGTGCGTTCATCGACGAGCACGTCGACGAGTTTGTCTACGGCGAGGAGAACAAGCTGGTCTACACGGAGACACACGAGCGCTTTTGTGCGCACGTCGAGGCCGACGTCGCCACCGCGCTCCCTCCGGGCGTCTCGATGGAGGACTTCATGGTCGCGCTGCAAACGGAGATGCAGGCGGGCGGCGGCAAGCTATCGGGTGAGGCCGTCACCGTGCTCATCGAAGCGGGTGATTTTGTCGCCTTCAAGGAGATGATGCTCTTCGAGAAGAGCCGGCGCGACGACCCGGCCGCGCCGGCGGCGTCGGACGGCGCACTGCAGCACAGCTCGGGCGTCACCGTGCCGCAGATCGACGCGATGATGAACCTTTGCGCCGAGCTGCAGTCGGCCGCCGACAGCGGCGATGGCTGGGTCAACGTCCTCACCAAGTCATGGGTGCGGATCGACAAGCAGCCGGTGCCGCCCGAAGTGCGTGCGTCACCGTCCGAGATCTATATGCGCTACACATGGACGCTCGACCTGTCTTTCGGTACGCGCGAGCGCGCGCGCTCGCGACGCGTCGCCGAGGCGCGCGCGCTTGCCATGCGGCAAGCGCGACCGAGCGCCCATTCGGCCTCCCACCCCCGTCCACTCGGCCCCTCGCGTCGACAAACAGTCGAGGCTTGCGACATGATGTTCTCCTTCGACGACCGTCGGGCAAGCTGGGACACGAACATCAAGAAGCGCACGCCCGTGCGTGGCGATCCGCTCGTCGACGACGACGTTGTCATCACGGCTCACCTCGATTATGGCATGTTGCTGCACATGGCGGGCGTGCCAAAGACGCTCACAATCCGTACAATCCGTCGCTGGAACTTTCCGACCAATGGCGTCGTCACGTACGCCGTCGTGCCGTGGGACGCGGCCAAGGACTGCTACGACGAGGGATCGATCCTCAAGATCGAGGCGCGTGCTGCGCGCCACACCGACCGCATGCCTCGGGCGGCACGTTTCCGCGGCTCACGCGGGCCTGGTGCGCGCGCGCGCCGCCGTCGCGGCCTCGTGGTGGCAGGCGGGCACGCTCGCGCCGCACCCGCAGTCGCCATCCAACAAGTGCGTGATGACGACGCTCGAGAGGAACAAGTATGGCGGCGCGCCCAAGTGGGTTCTCAGCGGGCTTCTCAACATCACCGCGCCGCAGATCATGCGCGGCCTCGAGCAGCGCTACATCAAGAAGATCCGCGAGACGGGCACGACGCGCGACGTCGTACGCGGCCGGTGCTAGCAATGACACGACCGTACAGTCATCAGTCAGACTCAGAAGAGAAACCGGCTGCCCTCTTCAAATCGGAATGTCCGCGACGCGGACTCCCGCGCAAGTTGCGACGCGCGTCTGCCTGTCGCTCACTCGCCGGCGGCAGGAGCGGCTCACGGCGGGTTGCGCCGCCGTCGCGCCGTCGTTCCGGATGCAATGCCCGATCTGCGGCGCAGACGTCACGTCGCTCGGCGCGAAGGAGCGCGCGGCGCACGCAAACAGCTGCATCGACGACGCACCGGAACGCCGCGTGCATTCGCCGCGCGCAGCGCTCTCGCCGCCCGCAAGCGCGCGCGACGCCGTCTGCGCGTGCGTCGTGTGCGGCGTTGAGCTGGACGGACATCCGTTGGAGCAGCGGATCGCGCACATCGCGCAGTGCCGGCGCGACGCGCAGCTGCAGCGACGCGGACCCGGCGAGGGCAGCTCGCGCGCGGCGGACGAGTGGCGCCTGTCTCCGCGCAGCGCAGCGCGCACCAGCACGCTCGAGCGGGTAAGCGAGCGCCGAGAGCGCGAGTTTGCTGCGTTTGACCGCCCGCTGACGCGCGCGCCTCAGCGCGGCGTGTCACTGCCTGGCTCGCTCAAGCGAGCGCGCACCGGCTCGCCCACGCCTTCGGTGAGCGAGCAGCTCGAACCCGCGCGCGAGCCCGAGGCGCCCGCTGCCAGCCAATCGTTTGCCGCAGCCAATGCGCTCACCCGTCGCCCTGTCTCCAACGCTCTCGCGCTCCTTATGGCCTCCGCGCGCAACGCGCGGGCCGGTCGTAACGCGGCCGTTGAGCGGCCTCTGGTCAAGCACGACGCCTTTGCGGCGCTGATGCAGAGCGCGCGCGAGGCGGCGCGTGACGCGCGCACCACACCCGGTGCATTGGCCAAGCGCGGGCGCGGGGGCGCGCGCGTCGCACCCTCGGGTGGCCGCGGCGGCCGCGGCGGCCGGCCCGCGCCGCCCGTGCCTGCCCACCAGCGCATCGCCGGCACGCCTTTCGTCGTCGACGCGTTCCGGTACGCGCCGCCGCCCGGCTGCGCGCACTTCTTCCTCACCCACTTTCACGCCGACCACTACGGTGGTCTCACCCGCCATTTTTGCGCGGGCGCCGTGTACGCGACGCCGGCGACGGCCGCCCTCGTCGCGCTCCGGCTTGGGGTCCCGCGCGCGCGGCTCGTCGAGCTGCCCTTCGACACGCCGCTCGTTGTCTGCGGCGTGCGCGTCACGGCGATCGACGGTGCGCGTGCACGCGCGCGCGCGCGCGCGCGCCAATCGGGTCGGCGCGCGGCCGAGCGCGCGCTTCTTGCTCCCCAACCGCTGCGTGCGCCGTGCGCGCGCCGCGCGCGCGCCGCGCGGCGCAGCGAACCATTGTCCCGGCGCGGCGCTGCTGCTCTTCGAGTTGCCCGATGGGCGGGCGCACCTGCACACTGGCGACATGCGCTGGCAGCCGCAGATGGCGCGCCACCCGGCGATCGCACGGGTCGTTTCCGAGAAACGGCTCCAAGCCCTCCATCTCGACACGACGTACTGCGACGTGCGCTTCTCCTTCCCCGCGCAGGATGCGGCGATCGGCGCGCTCGTGCGCAAGGCGAGCGAGTACCGCGAGGCGGCGCGCACGCTCCTTGTCTTTGGTGCCTATTCGGTGGGGAAGGAGCGCGCGTTCCTCGCCGTCGCGCGCGAGCTGCACGTGCGCGTGCACGTGCCGCGCGCGCGGCTGCGCGTCTACGAGGCTGCGCTCGCGGGCATCGTCGACGTCGCCGCCGTCTTCACCACGGACGAGGCGGCGACGCGGCTGCGTGTCGTGCCGATGGTGCACATCTCCTTCGCGCGGCTGCGCGCGCTCGTGGGCGGCGGCTCGCGCTGGGCGTCGGTCGTCGGGTTCCGGCCGACCGGCTGGGCGCACGCGAGGGCCGGTGGTGACGGCGCCGCCGATGCCGCCGCGCCGCCAAAGCAGCCGCGCACGGCGGCGCCGCTGCGCGTGCGCAGGCAGGGGTGCGTGACGATCGTTGAAGTCGCCTACTCGGAGCATTCGAGCTTCAGCGAGCTGCGCGCGTGCGTGCGCGCGCTGCGGCCCGCGCGCTGCGTGCCGACGGTCAACGCGCACAGCCACGCGCACGTCACTCGGATGCTCGAGGCGCTCTACGCAGACCAAATGTAGCACTCGACATCGGGCCCAAAGTGTGACTCACAAGGACGGTTTCAGCACTGCTGCTGCACGACGACGGGCTCAAGAGGGGTGCGGCGACTCAACGCGTTGATGCCCTTGCCTTCGGCCTCGGTCGCAATCGTGCCGGGCGACGGGAGCCTTTCAAAAGCGAGGCTTGCCGAATTGACGCAGTGACGCTCTCCAGAGGCGTAACGTCTGCTCGCAAAGACGTGCCCGAGATGGCCATCGCACCGCGAGCAGAGTACTTCGACCTGGCGTGCGAGCGGAAGGGCGGAAATCGACCAACGACGACAGTGGCGTGAGCGCGCGCGCGCACCACGCGCCGTTCGCAAACGGCAAGGCGCAGAGGCGCGAGGCGCGCACCGCACCTTCCCGCCCTTGCCCTGCCGTCTGCGTCGCACGCGGCCGTCGAGCGCGGCGCCAAACGCAGGCCAGCCATGCTGCGCGCCTGACGAGAGCTTGTCCTCCGAGCGGAACAGCGGCTGCGCACACGCGGCGCACAGGTAGACGCCGGCCGCACGGTTGTGCAGCAGCGCGCCTTCGCCCATCGGCTCGGTGCGGCCCTGGCGGAGCACGCGGAAGGCAAGCGGCTCGAGCTTCGTCGCCCAGACACGCTCGACCTCAAGCTCCTCCGCGCTCAGCGCCGCCCACCACTTGGCCTCGCGCTCGTCCCGGCAGTGTGCGCGAGAGTCGGGCGGCCCGCGCAGGTCGGTGGGCGCAGCGCCGTTTGCACCGCCGGGCGGGTCGGCGCGTTCCGTCGCGGCTGGGCCGCCAACGGGCGCGCGCGTCGTGCTGCTTTCGCGCGCAAACCACGCGCCAACCGCGCAGCTGCCACCATCCTCACAGCCGCATTCGCCAGCGTCGTCCGGCTCAGCGCGCGGCGCGGCCGCGAGGTCGAGCAGCGCGCTGCCCTCGCCGGCGGGCGCAGCATCCACGTCAGAGTGCGCGGCTGGCTCTTCGCGCGCCGCCGCCTCCTCCTCATCCCGCGCGCGCCGCGCGCTCGCGCTGGGCAAAGCGCTCGCACCACGCTCTGCCTCCTCCGTGCCGATTGGCAAGCCCGCCGGCGGGCCGGCAGGCGCACGCTGCTGCCTTGCTGCATGCTGCGGTGCCACGTGCGCCTCGTGCGCCGGCGCGTCGTCGAACACAGCCTGCGCGCGCGCCTCGGCGGTCGTGCTCGTGCTATCTGCGGGTGCAGCCGCATGTATCGCAAGCTCGTCGCGCGCAGGCAGCTGATCGTCCGCCGGCGCTCGTGCGCATGGCCAAGCGTGCTCGTTGGGCGCAAGCGGTGCGCACGCACCGGCAAACACCGCTGGCGCCTCAGCCTCCGCCGCGCGCTCGCCCGCCGGCGGCAGCGACGAGCAACTCACCGGCGGCGGCGCGACGCGGCGCTCGCGCGCACCCAGCGGCTCCGCGGCGGCCGCAAACGGCGCACGTGTGCCGGCCGCAAACACCGGCTGTGGCAGCACAGGCTCTCCTAGCGCGACCTCAGCCGGGGGCCGCGCCTGCGGCTCCTCGATTCTCTGTGCCCGCCCGCACGAGAGTCGCTGGCCCATCGCTCCGCCAACGGCCAAAAGGCGAAAGGCTGCTTGCTGGCTGCTGCTGGCATTATTGAAAAGCTGGGCGGGTGCGGATGCCCGCTCCGACGATGCTCGGAGACCATACGTCGTACGTCACGCTTGACGCGCCCGCCGTGGCCGGAGCGCCGACGACGCGCTCCGCGCATAAGCGCGGGCTGCGCACGCTCGTCAGCCTCTGCGCGCCCGTCTGCCTTGCCCTCGTCGGCGGTCTTCTCTACGTGTGGCTGTGCCTCATCCCGTCGCGGCTGGCGGACGAGGCGAGGCACTCCGTGGCCGACACGTCGACGGACGGCCTCTTCGTGATCGCCATCGGCGATTGGGGTGGCGTGCCTTTTTATCCTTATGTCACGCCCGCGCAGCTCGCCGTGCGCGACGAGATGTCCAAGGCTGCCAGCGCGTCGAGCGCGCCGCGCAAGCTCGTGCTCGCCCTCGGCGACAACTTTTACCAATCGGGCGTGCTCAGCGACGAGGACGCGCGCTTCAAAAGCACGTTCGAGGAGGTGTACGTTAACGGGCACCCAGAGCTCAGCGCCGAGGGCATGTGGCGCGTCGTCGCTGGCAATCGTGCGCGCATCTGCGCGGCTGCGACCGAAGCCCGCCCGTAGCTCACGCGCCTGCCGCGCCTGCCGTGCCTGCCGCGCCCGCCGCGCCCGCCGCGCCCGCCGCGCCTGCCGCGCCTGCCGCGCCCGCCGCGCCCGTTGCGCCTGTCACACCCGCCGCGCCCGCCGCGCTCGCCGCGCCCGCCGCACAGACGACTACATGGCGCTGCGCGACGTGAGCGCGCAGATCGCCTACTCCAACCGCTCGAGCACCTGGCGCTTCCCCTCAGAGTACTACACGTTCGCTGAACACATTCAGGGCGATGGCGGCGCGATGCTCGTCGCGCAATTCGTGATGATCGACACGGTGCTGCTCTCCGTGGGGCACGATGGCATCCTGAACGGCGAGCCCGCGCGCGCTCGCAGCGCCGCACACTGGCGGTGGCTGAGTGAGACGCTCGCTGCGTCGACTGCGGACTACCTTGTTGTCGCCGGGCACTACCCTGTGTGGTCCGTGTGCTCGCACGGGCCGACGCGCGTGCTCGTCGAACGGCTGCGCCCGCTGCTGCTCGCGCACAAGGCGAGCGCCTACTTCTTCGGCCACGACCACTGCGCGCAGGCGCTCGTGGAGGGCGGCGTGCACCACCACGGCGTCGGCGGCGCGCACCTGCTCGGGTACGGCACGCAGAGCATGGGCGACGTACCGCACGGCTCGCTCGCCTTCCACTTCGGCGCGGCCGTGTGGCCGGCCAACCTGTTCAAGGGCGCCTTCGCAACCGCGTCCTTTGGCCAGAGTGCCATGACCGTCACGCATTTCGACTCTGACGGGCGGCCTCTCCATTCGCTCCGTCAGCCGCCAAGGCAATAAAAGTCGTGCGGCGCACTCAGGCAAAGGCACTGTCGCCGCCACGCGGCAGTGCGGCGCGTGCAGCGTGCCGTCGGCAAGGCAGACGCCTCGCCCTCATTCGTGTGCATCCAAGAAGCGCACCGTGCGCCGCAACTGGGACCACGCGTGCCGCGCGGCTCGCGAGAAGCGACGCGAGCCGCGCGACGCACCAGGCACGTCATCTGGCACGGGCCCGAAGAAATCGAGCATGAGCAGGTAGCACGCGCCATTTTCGCCCTCGCCCTCGCCCTCGCCCCCCTCGCCCTCGCCCTCGCCCGCAACCGCCCGAAGCATGCAGCGGGCGTCGCCCGTGCACACGGTCGCGTCGCCCGCGCGTCGCTCGACGCGAGCGATCGAGCCGCTAGAGTCGGCCGCAAGTAGCCGCCCCCCGCGCACGTCGTCGTCGTCCGTGAGCGCGACGTTCAGGGTGTACTGTGCGCGCGCGTCGCGTGGCAGCTCCATATGCGCGTCGCGCGCGTGGCGGCTCACGCGCGCGGCAAAGTCCCTGCGCGCCACGCGCGCGTCAGCTGGCAATTTCTCGTCGCCAAAGTGACGCAGGCGAAACAACGCCCTGTGCCCGACCAGCTCGCGCAGCTGCGCCGCGTGGATATCGACCACGTCCCTCCGCGGCGCGTGCATGCGCTGGACCGCCCAGCGCTTCACGGCCGAGCACTCAGAGGGCGTGAGGAGTGGCTCCGTGCTGACCAACGCCGCGACGCGCCACGAACCCGCCAGCGCGACGACCAGCATCCACGGCGCGCCAAACGCACGGGTGGGCTCGCGTCTCATGTGCGGGCGGCCGCAAACGGCGGTGGACGGACTTCAGTCATGGCGGAGGACGACACTGCGACAGTCACATTCATCTGCCACGACGTTCACAAGACCGGGGCGACGCGCAGCTTGGCCGTCATGCTGCGCAGGCCGCGCGAGTCGGCCACCTCGTCCCTCAGGAGCGCGTGATACACCAACGGCCGCGCCACCGGCGACCGGTTCGAGCGCGCGCTGCCGGCGCTACCCAGTCGCGCGCGCCCGTCGGCCTCGCGCTCATCGGCGTCGGCCACCACGTCGGCCACATCCTCGGCCGAGCCGTTGAAGAAGTAGCCGACGTGCGTGTTGCACACGCGGCACCTGCTGTGTCGGAAGTTCGCGCCCTCGTACCACGAGCTGCGCCGCTGCGCCTCGGCCGCCGTGCCGGGCAGCATCTCGAGCGCTAGGCCGTGCGAGTGCGCGCCGGTCACAAACTCGCGTGCGAAGCCGTCGAGCGTCGCGCGCACCCCACGGCCGCCGCGGCGCCGCGCTGCGGCCACGAGCGCGAGCACCTCGTCGCCGGCATCCTTGGCAACGATGGCAACCGGCACCACCACGCCGCTCTCGTGCGGCTCGGGTCCTGCGGCGCGCGAAGGAGGGCGGCGTGCACGGCGTGAACAGCGCAGCGTCGAGCGTTTGCCGCCGCGCGCGCGGCCCACGCTCAGCTTCTGAGCGCGGCGCATACCAGACATTGTGAATCCAGCGACCGGTCCGGACTCCGTGTCGACGATGAGCACGCCAGCAACGCCGGCGCGCTGCGCGTGCAGCGCCTTGTCGTGGAACGTGCAGTTCCCTCGCCGCGCGAGCAGCAGCGCGCCGCGCCACCGCCCGCCGTGCGCGCTGCCGTGCGCCCCGTCCGAGGTGTCCGTCGCCTGCTGCGCCTCGTCGCCCTGCGGCCAACCCGCGTGAGTGGCGTGCGTGGGCTCCACCTCGTCGACAAGCGGCCTGCACGCGTCGAACGGCTCGGCCACGCGCAGCTCGCCGTGCGCGTTGCCGCGCAGCGACGGGAAGTGCACAAAGTTTGCGCCCGACGCCTCGAGCTCGAGCGCGGGCTCCGAGTGGACGAGCAGCCGCGCGGCGCCAAGCGCGTGCGGCACGACGTCAAGACGGATAAGCCCGCCGCACACGTCGCCCAAGACAGTGCGCTGTTCGGGCCGAGCGGGCGGCGCGGCGCAAGCGCGCGCACCGGCGCTCAGCGCGCGCGCGCGACGGGGGGCACGGTGCGGCGCGCCCGGCCGACTGCCGACGCGCACCTGGGCAATGTGCGAGGGGATGTACTCGAGCTGGTCGCACGCGATGAGCGGCGCGCCGCAGTGCTTGCAGTACAGGTAGTGGTCACGGCTCGCGCTCTCCGGGCACGAGCCGACTAGCGCCGCGAGGACGGCGGCGCGCAGCATGGCGGATGTTGAGGAATTTCTCTATGCGGACGGGACGGAGGCCACGGTCCTCGTCCGGAGGCTTCGCGCGGCTTCCGCCGTCTTCGAGTTGGCGGGCGTGCCGCACGACGAGATTGCGGCGCTGCTGATGGACGCGGCGATTGCCGTCGAATATCTCTCTGCCGAGGTCAGCGTGCAGCGAGGGATGGCGATCGCGTCCCACGCGCTCTGTGACGAGCTCAATGCGCAGCTCGACGGGCGCGACGAGGCGAGCAGCGCGCTGGCGAGCGTGCGCGCAACGCGCAGCACACGCAGCTCGCCGCTCGGGAAGCAGCCGGCGTCCGCTTGGCCCCTCGCGCGCGCGCGCGCCGCTCGGCACGCTGGCGCCGACAACGACTATACCAACGACGACGACGACGATGGTAGCGGCAGCGGGAGAAGCGACGACGACGGGGAAGCGCACATCGAGGCGCTTGTTGTCGGCCTGAAAGAGCACTTCCGGCAGGCCGGCGTGCCGCTCCCCCTCGCCCGGCAGCACGGGACGGTGTACCGCCTCGGCTCGCGCAGGGTCAACCTCGCAGTGCGCGACGGCCGGCTGGCTGTCGTGTCCGCGCCCGGCGAACACACCGACCTGCTCAAATTCCTCAGCCGGAGCTCGACGTGAGCGGGCGGATCGACGTCAAGGCACCGTGAATGAGGCGGCATGGTCGCTCAGAAATCTGCGGTTGACTCGTGGCGAGTGGCGATCCACACGTGACACGACACTCTCGTCAAATCTTCTCTCTGCGCGCACGGCGTGCTGTGTGTGACGTGCGCGTACAAAGCGCAGGCTCTCGGCTGGCACGCAGCGTCCTTAACACCTTCGGTCGACGAGTGGCGCCACCATGACCGCGCGACGCTGACGCTGACGCTGAGCGCATCACGCAGTGCGAAGAGCGGGCGCGATCTGCCGAACCTGCGCACGGCGGTGGCGCTGGGCGCTGCGACGGCAGCCACGCGCGGCGGCTGCGGCGCCACGACTCGCCGCGCCGCCCGAGCCGCGCCCTGCGCCTAGAGCCGCCTAGAGCAGCTCCGAGTCGGGCATGGGCTTCGCCTCCGCGGGGCGGCGCGAGATCAGCGCGGCGGCGGCGAGGAGGGCGGAGCCGAGGGCAAGGCAGCCGTAGGCGGCCACGCGCAGGCCCTTGGACGCGCCAAAGCTTCGCGGCGCGAGCGGCGCGGTCTCCTGCTTCAAAGACGCGAGGTCGCGGACCGAATCGAGCGAGCTGAAGAGCGCCTTCATCATCTCCCCGGTGGCGGTGCCCGCCTTGTGGGCGTCGTGGCTGCCGCACGCCGCCTTGAGGTTGGCGAACTGCTTCTTCGCCTCGCCGCCAAACTTGTTGGCGATCGCCTCGTACTTGGGCAAGCACGTCTCGCACGCGCTGTGGTACGCGCCATCGTCCGTGATGACGGCCTTTGGCGCGTGGCCGTGCGCGACCGGGTCGGCGATGTAGAAGAGCCCCTCGCGAATCGGACCCAAGCACGGGTCGCACATGAAGGTCGCCGCGTCGTTGGCGAGCGAGAACTGGTTGGGCTTGGGCGAGCCGTCGGCGAGCTGGTCGAGGAGCACCGGGATGTCCGAGCAGTCGACGCCGCCCTCACCGCGCTTGCACACGTCCTTGAGGATGTCGCTGAGCGGCGCGTGCGGGTCGGGGGAGAGTGCCGGGCAATACTGCCCCGCGGCCGTCGCGACCGCGGCGAAGACGATCGTCAGGCGGGCGAGCATTGCGGCGGCGGCGTGCAAGTTGACCCAGATGCGGCGTACGCGAATACCAGGCGCCGGATAGGCCACACAAAGAGGCTGTCCGGACGCCTTCATTGTGCGCCTCACATTTTGCATCCGGACTCCTCGGTCGCCGTTGCCCACAGCCGGGCAAAAAGGGCGCGATTTTGGTGGAACGAGCGCGAGTGGCCCGAGGAGCTGCTGCTCGAGCTCGAGCAAGCGGCAGCGCGGCGGCCTGCCAGAGGGCTCCGCCCCGGAGGGCCGGCGCCCGAGGGCGGCGATTGCGAGCGTGCTCGCGCTCGGCCGCACGCCACTCGGCTCCATGCCGCCGCCCGACCACGCCGCCTCAACGCCAGCCGGTGCAGCGACGCCCGGCCGCTGGGCCAAGGCCAAGGGGCTGCAGCGGTGCGCCGACCGCCCGTTCGGCTGCGCGCAGTCGCAGCCAGCGACGCCTGCGGCGCAGCACGGCGCCCGGGCTGAGCTCTCCATCGCGCCCACCCACCGCCGGCCCGGCTGCGCGCCCGGCGGCACCGACTCGCTCAGCTCGGCGGGCTCGGCCGGGTCGCCGCCTGCGCGGCGCGCGCGCACGCGCGTCGCGTGCCCGCCGACGACGCCGTCGCCGGCGCGCTTCCAGTCGGTGCTCGAGTTTGGCGGGCTGGTCTCGCCGCGCTTCTCGCTCACGCCGCCCGCCGGCTCGCCGCCGTCCGCCACGCTGCCGCCGGCGCTCGCGACCGAGCGGCCAACACCCGACGACGGCGACGGCTCGTGCGAGCGCGGCGCGCGCCGGCGCCGGCCGTTGGACTCGTCGGGCGGGCGCACGCCACCAGCAGCGCGGGGTGAGGCTGACGAAGGCGCGTTCTTCGGCGCCTTCTCCTCCGACGCGCCGCGCACGCCGCGCACGGGCTGCGCGACAGACTCGCCGCCGGCCAACTTCAACCGGCCGCCGATGACACCGCCCGGCGCGTGCGGCGGGCTCGGCCGCGAGGAGCCCGCGTCGCCGGCGGGCTCGGGCTGGCGCGAAGACGGCGGCTGCGCATCGGGCTTGGCGCGCCGCCCGCCCGCCTTCCAGCGAGCCGTCGATTCCTCGGACGACGAGCGGCATGCGCGTGGCGGCGGCGGCGCCGGCGGAGGCGTCTGCGCTGGCATGCGCGTGCCCGGTTCGCCCGGTTGCCCCTCGCCTGACGCGGGCGGCGTGCAGGTCCGCGCGGTGCTCGACTTCTCGGACAGCGGCGCGCACGCGTCGCCCGTCGCGCGGCGCGTCTCCGCCGCGCACGCGCACGCACAGGCCGGCGTGGGCTCCGCGTCACCGCGCCGCGTGACGGCGCACGCACCGTCACTCCACGGCGGCCACCCCCAAGCAGCGCTGCCCGACGGGCTCGCGCGCGCGTCGGATCAGCTCTTCGCGCACGCGCACGCGCGCGGGCTCGCGCCGCCGCCGCCGCGCAGCTTCGTTCCGACCTTCGCTCCAAGCGCGTGCGCCGCCGCGCGCGAGCGTGGCTCGCCGTCGCCCGCACACGCGTCGCCCGCCGCTGGCCACCGGCCGGCGCTTGGCCGTGCGCCCAGCTCGGACGACTGCACGGGCGGGAGCATGGCCGCGCCGACGGCGGTGTTGCTGATGCCGCTGGGCGGCGACGCGCGCGGGTGCCTCTCCGCGCCGCCGCGCGCGGAGCGGCTGCGCTCCGCGTGCGCTGAGAATGCGGGCGCGCGAGGCGACGGCGACGGCGATGGCAGCGGCCGCGCGCGCGGCGCGTGGCCGCGCGCCGCCGGCGCGCACGCGCCGCACTTCCAGCCGCTACCCGGTGGAGCGCGGGCGAGAGGCGACCCGCTGGCGCCTACGCCGCTCGCGCCCGCGCAGCGCGAGCGCTCGCGGCCCAGGTCTGTGCCGCCACGCGCGGGCGTCGGCGCGCGCGGCCGCGCGCGCACGGGCCGCGCGCGCCGCGCCGACGCCGACGACGGCGACGACGGCGACGATGGCGACAGCGATGGCGGCGGCGGCGGCGGCGAGGACGACTACTCGTACCAGTGGCTACACGATGGCGGCGGCGGCGGCGCGCGCGGTGTGTGCGCGGCCGGCCGCGACGCGGCCGACGGCGGCGCGGGTGTGCTGATCGATTCGACGCGCGCGCGCGAGAACCGCGAAATGAGCCCGCCGCGCCCGCCGTCGCTCATGCACATGGGATCGCTCGCCGACACAAAGGTGCTGTTCACGCTCGCGCAGCCCGCGCGCTCGCGCCGGCAGCCGCCGCCGCGCGCGCCGGGCTCGCACTCGCCACTGCCGCGCCGGCCGTCCGCGGCCGAGCTCTCAATGGACGGGCAGCCGTCGGGTGGCAGGATGAGCGATCCGTCCGGCGCGCGCGGCAGTTACGGCGGCCGCGCCTCGTCCGGCGGCGCGACGGCGTGCGGCGCGTCGCCGGCGCCGTCGACGGGCGGCGGCACGGTGGATGGCGGCGACGACGGCGGCGACGAGGCGGAGGCGACGTTCCTCTTCGACGAGCAGTTTGAGTACCTGCACCTGCTCGGTGCGGGTTCTTTCTCGAAGGCGCGCGCGCGCGCACGCCGCCGCCGCCGCCACGCGCCCGCCCGCCGCGCGCGCGCCTCGCGCCCCGTCCGCTCACCGCGCGACGTGCGCCGGCGCGCGCGCGCGCCTCGGCGCGCAGGTCTACCGCGTGCGCAACCGCGCGGACGGGCGCGAGTACGCGGTGAAGGCGTCGAAGCGCCTCTTCCGCACGCGCAACGAGCGCAAGCTGCTGCTGCGCGAGGTCGAGAACTCGCAGCTGCTCGGCGAGCACGCGCACATCGTGTGTTACTACCGCGCGTGGCAGGACCAACGGTCGCTCTACCTGCAGCTCGAGCTCTGCGAGCGCGGCACGCTGCGCGCGCACGTGGCGTCAATCGTCGAGCACGCGACGCACGCCGGCGCCGCGACAGCCGGCGGCGTCGGCTCGGCGCGCGTCGGGCTGCCTGAAGGGCAGGCATGGGCGTTCACCGCGCAGCTCGCGTCGGGGCTTGCGCACATCCACGCGCACGGGCTGCTGCACCTCGACGTCAAGCCGGAGAACATCCTCGTCACGCGCGACGGGATGCTCAAGATCGGCGACCTCGGTCTGTGCGTCTCGGCGGGCGAGTGGGAAGAGCAGGTGGGTCGGACCGCGCCGCGCCGCGCCGCGTTGTCGTTCGCCCGCTCGCCCGCCCGCCGCGGTGGCGCACCGCGCGGCTGACAGCGCGCGCCCCACCGTCGACCCCGCTCGCTGCGCCCCGCCGCCGCGCAGGAGGGCGACGCGGTGTACATCGCGCCTGAGCTGTTGCAGGCACGCCCCTCGTCCCTCTGCGACATCTTCTCGCTCGGTCTCGTGCTCTACGAGCTCGCGGCCGCGCTCGAGCTGCCAACGCTGGCGCCGTCGGGCTCGGACGCGTGGCACCGGCTGCGCGCTGGCGAGCTCCCCTTCCCGCCCACGCCCGAGCGATCCGCCGCGCTCAAGGTGCGCGGCGCGGCGGATCAAAGCGCGCGCACGCCGTGCACGCCGTGCACGCCGCCGGGCGCTGCGCGCGCACGCGTCACGCTGCGCGCCTACGCGCCGCGCACGCCGACCGCCGCACCGCCGCACCGCCGCACGCCGAACCGCGCTGCGCAGGAGCTCGTCTTGCGCTGCTGCGCGCCGGCCCCGTCCGCCCGGCCGAGCGCGGCGGCGCTGGAGGCGGCCGCGCGCTCGGTCTGCGGCTCGCACGCGGCGGCGGCCGCGTCGCCCGGCGGTGCGGCGCTTCGGCTGCCCGCCGGGCCGAGCGCGCCGTCTGCCGAGCGGACGATCGGCGCTGCCGACGAGCGCGTCGGGTGGGCCGACGGTGCGCGCAACGACCTCGACGACGACGACCACGACGACGGCTCCGCCGAGCCTCGCAGAATGTCCGAGGACGAGCCGCGCCGCGTCGGCGACGACGACGAGCGCCGCGCCGCCTGCCGCTACGCGGCCGCGCCCGACGGATCGCGCGGCTCGGCGAGCGCGTCGCGCGCGCAGAGCGACGATCATTCCTTCCTCGGGCGCGAGCTCGCAAACTGCCAGCTCGGCTCGGCGCCGTGCGCGAGCACGAGCGAGGCGCTCACGATGGACGACGACGACGACGACGCCGAGATGGGGATGGGCTCGGCGGCCGAGTAGCCGCGTGCGCGCGCCCTGGCCTCGGGACTGTCAAAGCCTGGCCCTCTTAGCATGGGGCCGAGCTCCTTCCTCTGACGCGAGCTCGCAAATTCCTCTCGGCGCGCAGCCCGTTTCGCGCTCGCGCGCGCGGTTGTGCTCGCCGCGCAAGTTCTGCTCGGCGGTGCCCCTGCAAAAGGCATTGTAAATGTCGTGATTGGTCCACGTCTTCGCAATTTCCTGGTGCGCAGCCTCTGTCGTAAGCACTTTGTCGATGTCGGCCGCCGACTGCCCGGCGCGCCGCAACTTGATGCCAAGGTCCTTCAGCGATTCGGGCATCTTGCCGCTGCCCGCGGTCGCGCGAGCCGCTGCCGCCCTCTCGCCCAACGGATCGGCAAAGGGGTGCTCGGAGTGGTTGAAGTTGGCGCTTAGGACTGCCCAGCCTTGGCGCGACTCCTCAAGGTTGACGTGAAATTTGCACTTCATGTTGCAGTGGTCGCCCTTCGCCGTCGTCGCGCGTGCAGTCGACTTGCTTGCGGCCGCCTTTGCGTATGCGCAATTCATGTAGCGCTTGGCTCCCGCCCTGCTAGTGGGCGGCCGCTCCGCCGTCGTAAAGACGAATTTGAAGCCCATGCGAAGCGCCCACGTCTGCAGGCTGATCTTCGCGTCCTTGAACTTGGGCCACGGACCCCTCGGCAGGTCGGAGGGCACCTGGAGCTTGCGCTTGTCGAAGGCCGCGTTGACCACAAAGAGCTCGCGGCGCGGGTCCTTGATCTTCGGTAAGTCCCTAGCGGCGGCGCTGCCAGCGGTGGCGGGCGGCATGGCATGCGGTGATCGATTCACGAGCCGCGGACTCGACCGTGTCGGCGACTTGCAGAAGCCCTCCTGCGGCGTCGGCGACATCGCCTGCGGCCGCTGTGGCCCGCTTGGGGAGGCCGCGACGCTCTGGGAGCGCACGCCCGAGAGCCCCGGCGTTGATGGCGGGGGTGGCGAGCTGGCACGCGCGGTGAAGAAGAAGCCTGACGCCGCGCGGGCGAAGAAGCTGTTGAGCGGCATCGTGCTGCACGCGGCAGGCGCGGCGCGGCGTGGCGTCGCGGCGCGGCGCGCGTGCGCGTGTCGGCTCGGCGCGCGTCGCGTTGGGCGGTACGTTGCGCGCGGCGGCAGCGAGGCGCGCGCCGTCGCGCGGCGGACCTCTAGGGCTCGAGGAGCGCGCGCGCTGCACGATGGGGCCGCGGAGCAGTGCGCTGCACAATAATGGACAAGTCTACGATCGGCGTAGACGGTTTATAGTCCTCTCTTGTAGACGGTCTTTCCAGTACAAGGACAGACTACTTTTACGCATACGACCGCCGTCCAGTTTTCGCCCGATCATGGCCGAACCGCTCTCGCGCGCGCTGCGCGCTTCCGTGCATGTGACCGAGTTTGGCGTCAAGGGTGACGCCGGCCTGGTGGCGCAGCTGGCGCGCGGCGAGGGTGGCGCCGACAGTGACCACCTGCCGCACGTCGACTCGGAGGTGCTCCTCACGGACCCAGCCGTCCCGTTTGGCGAGCTGCGGCTCGGAACGCACCCGCGCGACCCGGCGCTCGTCACGGTGCCGTCGCCGGCTGGGCCGGTGAGCACGCCGCTCATTGACCTGCTCAAGCACCAGCCGCATCTTGCCGGCTCGAGGGTACGCGCGTGGCCCGCGTGCGCTGCATTGCACGCCTCCGCCGCTCGGCTCAGAAAAGGCACGCGCGCTCGGCGCCGGCGCGTGTGCGCGTGCGCGCGCCGTTGCGCAGCGCGTCCTCCCGCCAGGCGACGCGCTGCCATTCGTGCTCAAGGTGCTCTCCGCGGCCAGGCCGACGCCGCTCCGCGTACGGCCGGGCAGCGCCTCTCCGCGCGCCGCGCACGTCCGTGCGCACCTCGACCCGTACGCTCTGCCAACCGATGACCTTGAGCTCGTCGTTGCGGTCGAGCCGTGCGTGCTTTTGCGCGGCTTCGCGCCGGCCGCGGTGATCTGCGCGCGCTTCGGAGAGAGCGCGGAGGTGTTTGCGCTGCCCGGCTGCGCCGAGCGCCTCGCCGCCCTCGACGCGGCGGCCACCGCCGAAGCTGACACGGCCGCCGCCGCCGCCGCCGCGCACCGCGGGCCCGCGCGCGGCGGTGCGGCCGACGTGGTGGAGGCGCTGCGCGACCTGTCGCGCGCCATCCTCACCGCGCCCGCAGCCGCGCTCGAGGCGGCGCTTATGCAGCTCAGCGCGCGCGTCGCAGCGACGGCCGACGGCATGGCGCCGCGGCACGAGCGCATCTGCGCGGCGTTGCACGCCCTCCACAGCGGCGACGGCGCGTGCGTTGCCGCAGCGTTTCTGCTCCGCGCGGAGGAGCTCGTGCCGGGCGACGCGGTCGGCATCTCGCCGGGCGAGCCGTGGTGCCTGCTCGCGGGCAGCGCGCTCTGCTGCGCGCCGCGCTGCGACGACGAGGCGCGTGCTGGTCTCACGGACCAGTCGCGCGACATCGCCACCTTCTGCGCCCTCGTGCGCGCCGCGCGCGTGCGCGCGCCGGCGGCCGGCGTGCTGCGCGCGCTGCCGGCACGCGCTGGGTTGCGCACGCGTCCAGGGGCCGTGCGCTAGCGTGAGGACCCCGACCCGCATTCCAACCCCCCACGCGCCCACCCCGGCCGCCCGCGCGCGCGGCCGCGCGGCAGCTCCGCGCCTCGCCGCCTGGCGCTGCGCTCCTCGCACCTGCCCGCGTTGCGCCGCACATGCTCGTCTTCTCGAGCCGCGCGCGTGCTCGCGCGGATGCCGGCGACAGCAGCAGCGCGGGCACGCGCGCTGGAGGGAGCACCCAATGCTCCCTCTCGCGCTGCGCCCTGCCGCCCGGCGCGGAATGCGTGCTGCCAGCAGTCGACGCGCCAGCGCTCGTGCTCGTCGTGTCGGGCAGCGGCGCCATCGACGAGTGCGCGCACGCGCCGTTCAGCCCGCGCGTGCACCGCACGGCGGCGCCTGGCCTCGCGCTCTTCGTACCCGCCGGGACGGACGTGCGACTCGCGGCCTCCGCTGCCGCACGCACCTGCGCGGCGCCCGCGGAGACTGCGTCCGACGCGAGCACGTGGGCGCGCATCCTGCGCGGCGACGCGGCGGGAGCGGCAGTCGCGCACGCGCCCCTCGGCCCATCGGGCTCATTCCTCGCCTTTCACGCCGTCGGCGACGTGCTCAGCGTTTGGTCTTGACGACTCTGAGGAGGCAATGTCCGTTGCCCTCTCAGCCCCCCACCCCCCTCCCCCCATGCCGGCATTACAGACGCCACGTTCTCAGCGCGTGCTGCTGCGCAAACGTTGAGACGTCCAGCGTGAGCGACGGGTTGGGCCTCGCAACTCGCGCGCGCTCCGACACGGAGCAGCGCATCAGAGCTCGCCCTTCTAGACCGACATTGGCCGCCGACCACGTCGACTGGCCTGCCTGCCCAGCGAATCGCATCTCCATGAATGTGGAGTCGGGAGCCAGACAGGCAAAGGCGTAGCGCCACAGGGTCGCGGCGCTCGTAACGCCTGCACTGGAATCGGAGGACGTTCTGGTCGGCATCAGCACCAGCCTTCGGCACACGGCTCGAGTGAAAGAAAAGGACGAGACGAGAGACGCGGCAAATAATGGTAAGGGGGGGGGGAGGGGGGGGGGGGGATATAAGCAGAGCTCACGCCTTGGCCGGCGCCGGCCTCTCGATGAAATCGACAATGCCCGACGTAATCTCGTAGAAGGCGGGGACGACGAGCACCTCACCGCCGTCCACCTTCTTCTGCACGCCCGGGTCTTCGAGGATCTTGGCGACCTGCGCCTGCGCGTTGGCGATCACGGCGACGCGGTCGCGCGCCGACGGGTCCTCAATGCGCTCAAGCGTGTCCGAGCAGTGCGCGAGCGTGCGCTTCATATCGAGGAGCATGTCCTTGAGCTTGGGCGACTCGCCCATGATCGCCTTGGTAGGCAGCTGCGCCGCCTTCACCGCGCCGCAGCCCTGGTGGCCGAGGACGACGATGAGCTTGATGCCGAGGTGGTGGATCGCGTAGTCGATCGTGCCAGCGCACTTCTCGCCGCAGAGGTTGCCCGCGTTGCGCACGACGAACACGTCGCCTGCGGGGAAAGGCGCCAAGAGGGGAGGGGCAAAGCGCGACAGTCGGGCACGCGGAGTGAGCAGCAATGCGCGATGGGGGCGTGCGCTGAGCAGCGATGCGCGATGGGGGCGTGCGCTGAGCAGCGATGCGCGATGGGGGCGTGCGCTGAGCAGCGATGCGCGATGGGGGCGGAGCGCTGAGCAGCGATGCGCGATGGGGGCGGAGCGCTGAGCAGCGATGCGCGATGGGGGCGTGTGCTGAGCAGCGATGCGCGATGGGGGCGTGCGCTGAGCAGCGATGCGCGATGGGGGCGGAGCGCTGTGAGCGCGCGCGCCGCTGCCCAGCTGCGCGCGCAGCTCTTCCCACCGAGGCCCTGGTCAAACACGATCTCGATTGGTACGCGCGAGTCCGAGCAGCCGAGCACCATCGCCTTGGGCGCCTGTCGACGGGAGGCGCGCGCGTGGTCGGCGCGTGAGCGCGCACACCACGTGCTGGGCGCAGGGCCCACGCGCGCCGGCGCGTGGCGCCGCGCGTGCCTGCCCGTTGATGAGCGCGCGGCGCTCGATGAGGCCAAAATCGGGGCGCGTGGACTGTCCCGTCCAGAAGCGCGCGTTGCCCGCCTTGAGGTCGGAGAGGATGTCGCGCGCCGACTTGGCCTTGACCTCGGCGTGGCGCGCAGCATGCATCTCGACCGCCTCCTCGGTCGTCGGCGTGGAGAGTTCGCTGTTGGGGCGGCGGCGCGTGGCCGTCGTGGCGTAGCGACGAATCGTCTCCGCCGCATCCTTGTGCGACGCCGGCACGCCCGGCGAGACGGCCTCGCCCATCGGCGCAGCCGGCGGTGCGATCAGGTACTGCACGGTCGGCGACGACGGCGAGCTGCTCGCGGTGCGTCGCGAGCTGATGAAGAGGCAGGTGACGGCGACAATGTTGACGACGAGCGAGGCGAGCAAGATGAGGCCGACGCCGATCGCCACCACCGTGCTCGTGTCAAGGGTGAGCGAGATCTTGCTTGCGCCGCGATCCGCGCTCATTGGCGCGAGCGGAGCTCCCGAGAACGACTTGGCGACGTCGGAGACGGTCTCGTTGAACTGCACGGCGATGGCCTCAGCGGCGGACGCGGCCATCTCAGCGACGATCGCCTCCACGCTCGCCTCGCCGATGGGCTCGCCGGTCGGCTGCGCTCGTCGTCGGAAGGGCATTTGTTCTTGGACTGGATGCGCAGGGTGGCGGGACCGCAATTCCCGGACTGGCAGATTGGCGTACGCCCTTCACCTCAAAAAAGGCGGAGGCCCAAATGGCGGGAACGGACGGGCTCATTTGCATCACGATGGAGCGACCGGCTGCTTGTTGGGAAAGTCTGGCTGCAAAATCCTCACAACGCTCGGACGACGCGCACGCCCCCGCCCCGCGCCGAGCTCCACTATCGTACAGTCATACATCGCGATGAACCCACCCGCCCGGCGCGCCGTGCACGAGGACACCCTCGGCCATGGGCGGATGCGCCGGCGGCGAAGGGCACGTCGGGGCGCTGGCCGGGCGCGCTGTGTGTGCGGTGGCGGGAACATCGACCGGCATCCGCCCGCCTTGCGCGCGCGCGCGCACACGGCTACTTTTGCGTGACATCGCGTGGTCTGCACTGTCCATAGTCGGCTTGAGGATCCGAATGTATGCGCCCCACCGCGCGCGCCAACCGGGCTGCATCCGGTGGGCGCGCGCGGCGAGCACGCGACGGCATCGCACGGACACGCTCGCGCCCACGCGCGTATCGTGCAGCGCGCGCGCGGGGGGGGGAAGGGGGGGGGGGGGGGGGGGGGGGGGGGGGGGGGGGGGGGGGCTCCGGCAACGCGCTCCGTTCACTTCCATCGCCCCTCGCATGTAATAAGGTCCGCGCTTTTTGAACGCGCGTGAAACGCCTTTCTCTGGGGCCCCATGATGCGTGACCTCGAGCGGCGAGAGCCCGAGGGCGAGCTGATCATGCTGAAGCGGAAGCTGGGGGCGGAGACGCGCGCGCGCGCGGGGCTCGAGCAATCGCAAAAGCTACTCGAGGAGGAGCTCGCTACGCTACAGAACCGCGTCGACGCCGACATGCATGACCGCATCGAGCTTGAGGGCGCGAACAGACGGCTCGTGCAGGAGCTCACTGAGCTACGAAAGTCGCAGGCAGCGGACGCGCGCGGGCGCGCGGGCTTTGAGGAGTCCAAGCAGCGCTCCGACGACACGACGCGCGGCCTTGCATCTCAGCTCTCCGAGGTCCTCGACGCGCACAACGCGCTCGAGGTGCAGCTCTCCGAGGCCAACTCGGAGTTGCTCGCTGCGCGCCGCCGGCTCGAGTCGGAGCTGCGCGCGCGGCAGGGGCTCGAGGAGGGGCGCAAGCTGCTCGACCAAGAGCTCGCCGACCTGCGACACACCCTCGCCACCGCCAAGCAGGAGGCCGCCGACTTGCGCGACGGCGCCGACTCGACCGAGGCGCAGCTCGCCGAGCTGCGAGCTCGGCACGAGGGCGAGAGCAAGCAGCTGCAGGACGCGGTGCTCGTCAAGAAGAAGACGGAGCAGGAGCTCGCGCTGTACAAACGTCGCCACTCCGCCGAGGTCGAGGCGCGCGCCGGTATGGAGGAGACGCAGAAGCTGTACGAGGAAGAGCTGACGGACGTACACAACCGGCTCGCGCTCGCAAACCGCGTGCGCGCCGAGCTCGAGGAGGGCAGCCGCGCGCTGGAGGAGTCGAATTCGGAGCTGCGGCGCAAGCTGCAAATTGAGGCGCGCGGCCGTGCCGAGGGCGAGCAGATCCAGCGCCGCCTCACCAACGAGCTGCAGGAGGCGCTCGTGACGCTCTCCGCCGACGAGAAGACAAAGACCGTGCTGCAGGACACGCTCGCGCAGCGCGAGGACGAGCTGCGGCTGCTGCGCGGCCGGACGGAGCGCGAGATGTCCGCCAAGAAGCAGACCGAGGCGCTCCGCCTCGAGCAGGAGGACGAGCTGCTCAAGCTGCGCGCGCGCCACGCGGCCGAGGTGAAGGCGCGTACCTCCCTAGAGGAGAGCCTCAAGCTCCTCGAGAACGAGGTCGACGACCTGCGCCGGCGCGTCAAGACGCGCAGCGCGGCGGGTGGCATGCTAGGCATGGGTGCGGGCGCGCTCTCGCCCGAGGCGGCCAAGCTCATCGCGATGAGCGCGCCGGGCGGCTCCATGGCGGGTGGCTTTGGGCCCGCGCCGACCGCTGCCGACTACGGCGCACGCGCTCGCTCGCCCGCCGCCGGGTTGCGCGCATCCACGACGTCGCGGCTGCAGGCGGAGTTGCGCGACGTGAAGCAGGCGCGCGGAACGCCCGCGCCCGCCGGCGGCGGCGGTTACTACTCGAGCACTTACCCACCGAGCGGCGGCGGCGGTGGCGGCCTCGGCTCGGCCGGCGGCGGCGGCGGCGGCGGTGGTGGCGGCGGCGGGCGTTATGAGTCTGCGGGCGGCAGCCTGGGCGCGTTCAGCGCGCAGGCGCCGGCGGGCGGCGGCGCCGGCTCGCACGCGCAGATGGGCAGGAGCCCCGCGCCGCCGCGCGCATCGTCCGGCCTCGAGAGCTCGCAGCGCATGCTCGAATCCAAGCTCGAGGAGCTCAAGAAGAAGCTCGAGGACGAGGCGTTTCACTGAGATTGGCCAAATCCAATTGGCTGGCCTGCCGACCGGCCGGTTGGCTCGCCGCTGGCCCCAGCACGGCGAGCGCGGAGCGCGCGCCGCGGGCCAACGAGGAGGCACAGCTGACGGCCCTGCGCAATCGCATGCGGGCGGGCGGGTTGCCCGGCTCGCCGCATTTGACGCGCGATCGCGGCGTTTGCGCGCTCTTAGTCATTGTCGGCCGAGTCAAGCGCGTCGGCGTAAGCCACTGCCTGTGCGCGCTGGGCGTCAGCCTCCGCGGCATCCCGCCCCTTTTCCGAGCCAGACGGGTGTCGCCCAGAGCACAGCGCACGTCTCAGGGGGGTGGGGTGCCCGTGTGCCCGTGTGCCACGAATGTCCGCGCGACGGTTGTGGCTGTGGTCGCGGCACTTGCGCTCTTTCGGTTTTAGCGGCGCGGCCCGTAGTCGTCGTACCCGCGCGCGGACGCGCCCATCGGCGGCGGCGGGCCTCCGCCACGCGCGTACTCGTCGGACGCGTAGTCCGGACGCGCGCCACTACCATACGGTGGGCCGCCCGCACGGTCGCGCTCACGATCGTCGCGCCCGCCATACCCGCCTGCGCCGCGCTCGGCGGAGGAGCGGCCGGGCGGCGCGCGCGCGCCGTAGTCGGGCGGCGGCCCCGCCGAGAGCGGCTGCGCGCACTCGTACTCGCGCCCGGCCGCGGCGTCTCCGTACCCACCGCCGTACCCGCGCCCGCGTTCATCGTACCCGCCGCGCGGCCCGCCGTACGCGCCGCGCTCGTCGCGCTCGTACGATGGCGGTCCGCGGCGCTCGTCGGGGTATGGCTCACGCGTCGGCGGCGCGTAGAGCGCGGGCAGCGGCGGCGGGAGCGGTTCGCGCCGGTCATTTGGGTCACGCCGGCCATCGTATGGGTCACGCCGGTCATCGTAACCACCGCGTCCCCCGTACGGCGCGCCGCCCGCGTCGTAGGCCGGGCCGGCGCGCTCGTAGGCTGGGCCGGCGCGCTCGTAGGCTGGGCCGGCGCGCTCGTACATGGGCGGGCGATCGCCGTATCCGTCGTGCGGCGCGTAGCCGCCGCCGCCACGTTCGTAGCCGCCGCCGCCGCGCGGACCGCCGCGCTCGTAATCATAGTCGCGCTCGTTCCCGCCGTAGCCACCGCCGCCGTACCCGCCGCCGCCGCGCTCGTAGCCGCCTCCGTAGCCACCGCCGCCGCGCTCGTAGCCGCCGCCGCCGCCGCCGCGCTCGTAGCCGTACTCGCGCTCGCGCCCGCCGTACGCGCCGTACCGATCGTCCAACCGCTCGCGCCCACCGCGCTCATAACCGCCGGGCCCGTCGATGCCGCGCGCGCCGGCGTGCGGAGGACGCGGCGTGCGGTGGTTATAGTCAAGGCGAAGCGTGGCGCCGTGCAGTTTGGCGCTGGAGCGAAAGGCGGCAGCGGCCTCGGCCGGGTGCTCAAAATCGACGAACGCCGATTTGAACTCGCCCTTCTGAGGTAGCATCTTCACGTTGAGAACTGCGCGTGTGGTTTAGTGTTGGGTGTGGAGGGTTGAAGGGGGGCAAGGCGGGGCGCGCACGGGTTTGAGTGACGGCGTCGGCGGTGCGCGGCGCTCGGCAGGGAAGAAGGTGGGAAAAACCAGGCTGAAAAAGAGACGCGAAGAAAGCGGCACGCAGCAAGTGCGGACCGGTGAGCTGTGCCACGCAAACCTGCCCCAGACCTGCCCAGTGGCCACGCCCTGCCAAGTCGCCCAGTCCTCTCCCCAGTGCTCCGTGCCATCCCCACTGGCTGCACCGGCCGTAGCGCGCGCTGTCGGCGGCGGGGATGCCCATGGCAAAAAGCTCCTGGGGTGACGAGCCCAGCGAGGCCCAAATGGCCACGAGCCAAGTCCGTGCCGATCGGCTTCACGCTCGATCCGCGAGCGTGACCGCCCAATCAACGCGCGCGCTCAAGCCAGGCGCGCCCGACGCGCGCCCTCGCGCGCGCACGCTGCGCGCGCGTGCGAGGCCATCATGAAAGAGCATTCCATGCCAACTGGATGAGGCGCTCCACGCGCGCCACGAAGAGCGCGCAGTCGTGGCCCAGCGCACGGGCCGGCCGCGTGGGCGGGCGGATGAAGGCGCCACACACCATTGCCATTGACGGCGAAAAAGTCGCGCAGCTCGTCAACCGAGACCGCCTCGGGGATGCGCGCGACGTAGAGGTGGCGTGAGCCCGACTCATCTTCGGGCGGCGGGCCGTCGTGGCGCTCGCCACGCGCGCGTGGTCCGTCCGAGCGCGCGAACTCCACCTGCAGCCTGCGTCCCTGGTAGTTGGTGTCGTGCAGCTTGCTCTTGGCCTCGTGCGCCTCATCCTCCGTCTCAAAGTCGATGAACGAGAAGCCTTCGCGGTAGCTGATGTTGGTGATCTTGCCATGCCGCAGGAAGAGCGTCTCCAGCTCGTCCTGCGTCGAGTTGTACGGCACGTTGCCAACCCAAAGGCGCGTCGGGGGCATCCTCTCCACGCGCGCCGCACACACCCCCTCACGGGCGGTCCGGTTCGCCGGACTCGACCACAGACGGGCTGTGGTGCGCGAGTGAGTGGTCGGCCGGAGGCGCGTCGGAATGGCCGGGGCGCTGCGAGTGCTGCTCGCGGTCCTCGGCGCGCTCGCGCCGGCGCGGCAGTGCGCGCGCGGTTCGGTCGATCCGCTCCGCGCATGGCTCGACTCGCTCCACTTCACCGTGCCCGACCAGACATTCCGCGTGCTCGACGGCACTTTCAACGCGTCCATCTCGAGCATCGCGTGCTCCAACGTCTCGCTCACGGCGCTGGCGAGCGCGCGACGCGCCGAGCCCGAGCGGCTCGAGCTTAACGCGAGTGGCCTTTCCATCACCTGTCGCGCCAGCTGGTCGTACGCGCCGACGCACGGCCTGCCGGTGCCGTCGGCGCATGGGACCGTGACGGCATCGACCAATGGCTCGTCAGCGCAGCTCGCGCTCGCGCTCGACTCGGACGCCACGCTCGGGCTGCCGAGCGGGGCGCGCGCTCTCTCGTGCACGTCTCATATTGCCATTACCTCCGTCAGCTTTGACGGCTCAATCCTCGGCCGGCTGCTGCACGCGATCGAGCCGCTCGTGCGCGGCACGCTCCAGCGGCTGATCGGCGAGCAGGTCTGTGACGCGGTGCGGTGCGCGATCGACAGCAACTTGACGGCGGCGCTGCGCGCACTTGACGAGCGCCTCGCGCCCTTCCTCCCGCCAAGCCCGCCGCCGCCGCCATTCCCGCCGCCGCCCGCCGGCACGCTCGTCTGGCGCGACGTTGGGGCGGTTGTCGGAGCCGTTATGCTCGCCGACGGGCTCATCGGCGCGCACGGCGCGTTCGCGCCAGGCGAGGCGGCGCGCGCGCTCTCGCCCGACGGCGAAGGGACATGGCCACTACTCACCGAAGCGAGCGCGCCGATCGGTTTCGCCCTGCCCATCCCGGGCCTGGCGCACGTTGAGATCTCTCTGCTCGCGCTCAACGCGTCGGGTCTCGAGACGCTCGCCGCGCTCAGGCTCGCGCCGCTCGAGCTGCCGAGCGGAGCAAGCGTGGTGGGCAGCCTGAGCCAAGCGCGAGCGCTGCCTGACCCGACGAGTGCCACGCTCGCACTCTCCGCCTCGCTCGACACCCTCGAGCTGTCCGCGACAGTGCTTGTGACTGTGCGGCCAGCGTCGGGCGGCCAGTTGAACGGCACGGTGCTCTGCGAGCGCGTGCGCGTGCATGCGGCCGTGTCGAACGCGAGCCTCCACGTCGAGCTGGACGTGCCGCTTGCCGCCGCGCGCCTCGCCAACCTGACCATAGAGCAGCTCGCCGCGCCCGAAGGCCTCGGCGCGACACGCATCGCCTCATGCCTCCTGGGCGCGCTCGAAGCTCCCGCGCTGCGCGTGCGTCGCCTCGACGCGCGCGTCGGCGCGGTCGAGCGCATCCGGTTGCGCAGTGCGCGCGGAACGCTCGAGGCGGAGGTGGACGCCGCCCTCTCCGCCGCGATCGGTCTCGGTCTGCACGCCGCACGCGCGGGTCTTCCCGCCGCCCTCTCGGGCCTCCTCGCCGGGCCGGGCGCTGCGAGGCTGAGCGTCGCGCTGCGCGACGCTGCGCGCACGGCGCTTGCCGCCGCGCCGGCGTGCGACGCGCCCGCGCCGCCGCGCCCGTCGCCGCCGCCGCCGCGCGACCTGCCCGGACTTGTCGCTTGGCCGAGCGCGCCGTTTGAACTCCTCGCGCGCGTGCGCGGCCTCACGGAGCTAGTCGCGGACGGCCTCGAGCTCGCGACCAACGGCAGCGGCGAGGCGCGCTGGCGCGGGCCAGCGCGGCCGCTCCTCGTCGCGCGCACGCTGCCCGGCCGCGCGTACGCGCTCTCCGTCTGGCTGCGCGGCGCAAGCGTCGATGGTCTCCAGACGCTGCGCGCCTTCCATCCGCCCGCGCGCGATCCGGCGCAGCTGCAGAGCGTGAGCGCGCGCGCCGAGCTCGGGCGGGTGGTGCTTGCTGTTGAGCTCGCCGCGCGCATCGCCACACCGCCAGTCGGCCCGCCGCCAGGGCCGCGAGCGGCGCGCACCATCGCCGCTGCCGCCGCCTGCGCGCCGTACGACGTTGGCGCCGAGCCGCGCGACGTGCCGGCCGACGCGGTCGGCGTGCGCGTCGAGATTGAGCTCGGCGCGCCGTGGGCTGAGGCGTGCGTGCTGCTCGGCGTCAACGCCTCCTCCCTTCTCGCGCTGCAGCTCGGCCAGCTCGCGCCGTCACCGCGTGCAGCCGCGCGCTGTGCGCTGCGGACGGTCGACGAGCTTCGGCTGCTGCGCGCGCGCGGCGGCGCGCAGCTCGAGGCAGTGCGCGTGCGCGTGGGCGGCGACGCGCCGAGCGCCGTGCAGCGCGCCGTCTCCGCCGCGCTGCGCGCCGCGTTCGACCCGTGGGTGCGTGCCTACGGCGACGGCGCGGTCGGCGCGGCTGTGGGCCTACTGCGCGCGGTCGACGCGGAGTACGGCATCGCGCAGCGCGCGCTCGACGTGGCGGTGTGCGCGGCGAGGCGCGAGGGCGCGGGCTGCGCATTGGTTAACGATGGCGCCGCGCACGCTTTCGCCGCGGCCGCGTCGCTCGGGGGCGCGGGTGCGGGCGCTGGCGAGCTCGTCGACTGGGGCGGCGGCGCCGCGCGCGCGTGGCTTACGCCCGCACGCGCGGTGCTGCAGTCGGCGTGGGGCGTGCGCGCGAGCAACGCGCTGCTGCGCGCGTACGGCGATTACCGCTGGGCGCTTCCCGGAACCATTTTGCTCCCCGCCCTCGACGGACACTGGACGTTCGACCTCGGCGCGCAGTTTGGCCATCTCGCCGTCGCGCTCGATGACGTGCGCGTCGAGCACGTCGACTCGGTCCGCGCGCTCGAATTGCCGGCGTCCACGCCCCGCACCGGCGCCAACGCGCCCGACCGCGATAGCGGCGCGGGCGATAGCGGCGCGGGCGATGGCGGCGCGGGCGATGGCGGCGCGGGCGATGGCGGCGCGGGCGATGGCGGCGCGGGCGATGGCGGCGCAGGCGATGGCGGCGCGGGCGATGGCGGCGCAGGCGCTCCTCAAACGCGCGGCGCGCTCCCGCCGCTGCTGCGCGCATCGCTCGAGCTCGGCGGCGATGGCGCCACCGCCGCTTCCGAGCTCGGCGCCGGCGGTGGCGGCGGCGACGTCAACGCGCCGCCGCTCGCGCTCGTCGGCGCGTTCGGCGTGCGCCTCGCGGGCATGGGGGCGCTGGTCGAGCTGGGCGGCACGCTCCACGTCGGGTTGAGCGCGCTTGCGCTCGGCGTGCTCGCCGACGTGCGCGTGCCGGCCGCGCGCGCAGCGGCGACGTGGCTCGGCGTGCTCGCTGACACGCGCGGCGCGCGCGGCCTCGCGTGCGCGCTCGCGCTCGCCGCGCCGCCCGACGGGCTGCTTCGCCTCGCCGCGCTGAACGCATCGGTCGGTCGGCTGCGCGTGCGCGTGCACAACGCGAGCGCCGCAGGCCACGGCGCGGGCGGGCACACGCCTGACTGGGCGGCGCTGCGCGACGCGCTGCGCGCGTCGGACGACCAGATCTCCGAGCTCGGCGCGAACGCGCTCTCGTACGCGGCGCGCGCCGTGCTGCCGCGCGCGGTGGGCGACGCGCTCGCGCTTGCGCTGCGCGCGGCGGCCGCGCGATGCGAGGGCCTGCCGCCGCCGCCGCTGCCGCCGCTGCCGCCCGCGCCGCCTCGCGCGCCCGCGCACCGCGGGCTGCTCGCCGCCACCATCAGCGCCCTTGCGCTCTTCGCGTGCGCGCTCGGCACGCGCGCAGTGGCCTTTGCGCGCGCGTTTGGCGCGCGGCGCGAGCGGCGGCTGCTTCGGCGCAAGGCGAGCGCGATGCGGCTCGACGCGCTTGGGTACGGCAGCGGCGGCGGCGGCGGCGGCGGCGGCAACGGCATTGCGTCGCGCGGCGCGCGCGCGCGCGCCGCGCGCGGCCCGTCGGCCGCGGGCGCGCTCGACGTGCTGCGCGAGCCGTTCTTGAGCGCCGACGACCGCGACGATCGCGACGACGGCGACGGTGGCGACGACGGCGACGGTGGCGGTGCGGGCGCGGCGCACACGCGCGCGCGGCGCGCGTGGCGCGCTTCCGGCGGGTACGACGAGCGCGAGATGCTCGGCGCCGCCGGTGCGCTCGCGCTCAACGGCGCAGGCGCCGAGTCGCCGCGCGAGGGTCTGCTTAGCTTGGACGAGCGGCTGCGCGCCTTCCGCTGGCGCGACTTTCAGAGCGCGTTCCGCGCGCGCGCGAACGCGCTCACTGTCGTCGCGCGCGGCGCCGTCGGCGCGCGCGCGTGCCGCACGGGCGGGGGTACCGTGCTTGCCGCTGCGCCGGCGGACGACGACGACGAGGACGACGACGACGACGACGTCTCCGCTGCCGCCGGCGGCGGCGCGTGCAGCGGCGCGTGGTTCGCGCGCTCGCTCGCGGCGCGTGCGCGCCCGCGCGCGCGCGTGGCGCTGAGCGTGGCGCTCGCGCTCAACGTGGCGCTCTTCGCGTGGGCCAACTCGCACGTGGGCGCGTCGGTGCACCTGACCGTGCGGACGGCGCTCGGAATTGCCGTGCGTCCGCCATCGCTCTTCGACTTTGCACTGGGCGACTCTGTCTCGCAGATGTGGCGCGCGGGCGTGTTCCCGCTCGCGTCGCTCATCGCCGTCTTCTCCGGCGGCTGGCCGTACGCCAAGCTCGCGCTCATGGCCATGTGCTGGCTTGCACCGCCCGCGCTGCTTCCGCGCCGCTCGCGCCGCGCGGTCCTGCGCTTCATCGACCGGTACGGCAAGTGGTCGCTCATCGACGGCGCGGTGCTCACGCTGATGATCGTCGCGTTCGCCCTGCGCATCGACGCGCCGCCCGAATGGCTCGGCGGGCTGAGCGCTGGCGGCGTGCGCGTGACCGTCCGGCCGCGCGCGGGCTTCTTCGCCTTCTTCGGCGCAACGGCGCTCTCCCTTGCCCTCTCGCATATGCTGCTCGCGCGCGATCGAGCGGACGCGGAGGCGCATGACGCGGCGCGCCGAGCCGCGTGGTTCGACGCGCCGCTGCGCGCCGTCCACCCCGCCGGCGCGGCCGGCGGGCGTGGGGCGGGCGGCGTTGACGGCGGCGGCGGCGCGTCGCCGTGGCCCGCGCCGTTGGCGGGCACGTCGCTGGCGGGCGCGCCGAGCTTCCCGCCGCCGCCGCCGCCCGCTCACGCGCCGCGCACGCCGCCTTCGCCCGGCTCGCCCGCGCCGCTCCTGCGCGCGCGCGCGCACGGCGACGACGGTGCCGTCGCCAGCGACGGCGCCTCGCACGCGCCCCTCGTGCGCGCGCTGCTCGCGCGCCCGTCGCGCGCCGAGCGCGCGCGCGTGCTGCTCGCGCTGCTCGCGCTGCCCGCGTCGGCGGTGCTGCTGCTTCGCGCAGCCGGTGCCGTCGCCTTCTCTTTTGAATTCGGCGGTCTCACCGGCCTGGCCCTCGGCGCGCGCGCGCGCACGTCCTTCTCGCTCGCGTCGCTCGGCGGCGCGCTGCCCGGCGCGTCGGAGCCGGACGCGTGGGCGGGCACGGTGGTGCTCGTCGTCGCCTACTTTGGGCTCAACCTCGCCGTGCCGCTGCTGCACCTTGCCGTTGTCGGCGCGCTCTGCGCGCTGCCGCTGCCGCGCGCCGCACAGCAGCGGCTTCTCGTCGCGGCGGAGGTGTGCGACGCGTGGGCCTGCCTCGACGTGTTCGTCGCGTCCCTCTTCGGCGCGCTCACGCAGATCGAACGCTTCTCGCTCTTCGTCGTGGGCGACCGGTGCGAAGCGATTGACGCCATCGCCGCGCAGTACCTCGGCCAACTTGTCCGCGGCGAGCCGCGTTGCTTCGACGTGCGTGCGAGGCTCGAGCCCGGCTGCTGGCTCCTCTTCGCGGCTGCTGCGTGCTCGCTCGCGTCCACGCGCGCGCTCACGGCGCGCTGCGAGGCGGTGCTTCACGACGGCCGGGCCGACGCGCAGCTCGCCGAGCGCACCCGTACGCTCGGCGCCGCGGCGCTCGGCGTGCGCGAGTGGCCGGCGGGCGCCGGGATCTCGAGCGCAACCGAGCCACGTGCCACGCACGCGTCGCCGGCCATCGACGCCGCCGACGTGGGCGGTGCGTCGCGCACGGACGGCGGCGGCAGCCCTGGCGCTCCGCGCGCACGGCGCGCGGCGCGCGGCGAGCTGCGGCCCGAGGCGGCGCGGCTGCTCGAGGAGGAGGTTGCGCGCGCGGCGCTCGCGGGCGCGGTGTCCGCTCAGCCGGCCGCCGGCGGCGCGATGGCCGCGTTTGCCGAGCCACCCGACACGCTCGAAAGTCGCGTCGACGATGGCGGCGGCGCGGCAGATGTGCACGCCGGCGCGCGTGGAGCTCATGCGCCT
This sequence comes from Diacronema lutheri, assembly GCA_019448385.1. Taxonomy (NCBI): domain Eukaryota; phylum Haptophyta; class Pavlovophyceae; order Pavlovales; family Pavlovaceae; genus Diacronema; species Diacronema lutheri. The sequence continues at coordinate 353,544 of JAGTXO010000030.1, read as the reverse complement.
GCGGCCAATGTCGGCACGCGCCCTTCGCCCGAGCCTGTGGCGAGCGACGCAATCCCGGCGCCCTTTGCCGCAGAGTGGCCGACCGACGGCGACGGCGCTTGAGACGTCGGCCCCACTTTGCCTGCGCTCCTTGCCGTCGGCACCGGCGCACGCCCCCGCCACGAGCGTCCGGTGGCCGTCGGCTTGTGCCATCCGCAGAAGTCGTGTCGCTGATGAGACGGCGAGGGCTGCTGGCACAAACGTGACACACGTGTCAGCTCACAGAGAACGTCAGTGTGAGTGTGAGTTGTCCGAGCGTCAGGCGGCGGCGTTGGCAACGCGCGCGCGGCGTGCGCAATGCCGCGACGACGGCGCGTGCGCCGCCGCCCCGGCGCGCATCACTGCAGCCGCATGCGCTTGACGGCGTCCTCGACCGAGTCGGTCGCGCCGGCCGCCGCCTTGCCGCGCATGGGGGAGGTGGGCACGCGACGCGGGGCCTTAGAGCGCGTGACCTCGGCGCGCGCGGCCGCGTGGATGCGCAGCGCGTGGGTTGAGACCCACAGCTCGTCGACCAACTGCTGCGCGCGGATGCCGTCCTCGAGCGACGCCGGCGTCATCGCGGCGAGCGATCGCACGTCCGCGACGCCGCAGCGCACGAGTGCGTCGCACACGCGCTGCGCCTCGTACGGCGAGTTGCACGTCTCGTCGACAAACTTAACCAGCGACGTGTCCATCGCCGGCGCGACGGGCCAGCCGCCCGCGCCCGCTCGGGGGCGCGCCGCACGCCACGATAACGATGGAGGACCCGCAGACTTGAGGCGCTCACGATTGAAAAGGTGGAAAAGAGAAAAGTGCACGTCCGCCTTCCTCCACTTGGATCATGACGCCGAGCGGCAGCGCGGAGGTCAGCGCGAGCGCGATGTCGACGACAGCGCCGGCGCTCGGCCTGCTCATGCTCTACGTCGTCTCGATAGTCGTCAACGGCCTCGTGTCGACGGGCAAGGGCGTGCCGCTCACCAACAAGGACATCGCCTTCACGCACCCGACGTACCTCTCGCCCCCGCCGTTCGCATTCGCGATCTGGGGCGTGATCTACCTGCTCGTCGGCGCCTTTTGCATCGTGCAGGCGCTCCCGCGCGTCGTCGGCTTGCCGCACCTTGCGCCGCTCCGCCCCTACGTCGCGCTCGCACTCGCGTGCAACTGCGGCTGGCTCTTCCTCTTCGGGCACGAGCTCTTCTGGACCTCCTTCCTCGTGATCTGCTCGTACCTCGCCGCACTGTTCAAGATCGTCTCGCTCGTCCGCCTCGACCTTGTGGACTGGGACGCGCCCTCGTACGCCGTGCGCCTCCTCGCGCACTGCGCGTTCGCCGCGAACGCTTCGTGGGTGACGGTCGCGACGCTGCTCCAGCTGCAGCTAAACTTGCTCGACGAGGGCTACTTCGCGTCGGCCGACCTCTCCGTCGCGATGCTGCTCGTCGCCGTCGCGCTCGGTGTGTGGCGCGCCTTTGTCGCCGCCGACCTGCCGTGGGCGGCCGTCAGCGCGTGGGCGCTGTACGCCATCCGCTCCAATCAGCAGCCCGGCTCCGACTGGGGCTGCCTGCCCGCCATTTGCGAGAGCTGCAAGGCGGGCGCGCAACGCATCTGCAGCAACGGCCGCGCGCTGCCGCTCGGGTGGGCGGCGGCCTGCGCGGGCAAGCTGCGCGGCGCGCCCGCCGACAGGTGCGTGCTGCCGCGCAGCGCGGCCGTCGCGTCCACGTGCTCCGCCGGCGTCGCGCTCGTCGCCCTCGCGCTTGTCGCGGGCGTCGTGCGCGGCCTGCGCGCTACGCGCGCGGCCAAGCGCGAGGGCGACCCCGGCTACCGCCACATGTAGAGTAGCCAAGGGTTTAGCCTGGTCTGCCGGCCACCGCGCCGCAGCCGGCCGCGCCGCAGCCGGCCGCGCCGCAGCCGGCGGCGCCCGCCGCCTACCTGCAGCGGCCAAAAGAGCTCGTCGCCACGTACCACGCAAAAAATACGGTGCGACGCTCTTGCGCGTTGCAGCCGAGGCCGACGAGGCCACGCACGTGGCGTACGCGGTGTTCGCCGACCGCACGCACACGTCGCTCCCCGAGTGCGGGCGGTGCGCGCACGGCGGGTGCCAGCCGCGCCGCGCCGACGCGGTGCCCGGCTACCCAACCGACGAGCGGGAGGTGGAGAACGTGCTCCGGCAGCTCCAGCTGCCGTCGGGCGCAAGGCGCGGCCACCCGCTCACGGAGGAGCACGCGCGCGAGCGGCAGCGCAACCAGGAGCACACTGAGCGCGTCCTGCAGGGCGACGCGCCGCCGACGCGCACGGGCCTCGCGCTCAAAGGCTCCATCGGCCACGAGGCGGAGCAGATCTTCACCGCCTTCAAGATGCACCCGCGCCGCGTCGCGCGCAAGCTGCTGCGCAAGCTGCTCCGCGCGGCCGTCGACGCGGACGAGGCCGCCAAGCCGCGCGGTGGGCGCGCGCCGACCGCGGAGCGCGACACGGCCGTCGAGGGGCTCTTCGCCAAGCTGTGGGTTGGCGACGCGGGCGGGGCCGTGGAGCAGCTGCCCATCGGGCTCAAGCAGTTCGCCGACTGGCTCGTGCTGCCTGTCGACTACGCGTCGAACGACGACCCCGCGGTGAAGCACACGACGAACTACTTCCTGACGGTGCGCCTGCGCCGGCCGCGCGCGCGCGCGCGCGCGCGCCGCGCCCGCCCGCCCCGTGCGAGCGGGCGCGCGCGCAGAGGAGGGGGGGGGGGGGGGGGTGGGGGGGGGGGTGGGGGTGGGGGGGGGGGGGGGGGGGGGGCTGGGCTGGGTGGTGCGTCGCTCGCGCGGCCGCCGCACTCTGCCGCCGCGCCCGGCGCGACATGCGCGCACGGACGCCCCATCGCCGTGGCGCGCACCAGGGTGGCGGGGCAGGGCGCCTTCGCACGTGCGGCCGTCCGGCCGTCCGGCCGCACGTGCGCCGTGGCGGCTGCGGGCGCGGCGCGCGCGGCGCGCGCGAGGCTGACGGCAGCGCGCGCCGCGCGCGCCGCGCTCGCGCCGCATACGCGCGCGCGCGGGCGCAGCCGGACAGGGTGGAGATGGGCGTTGCGCTGGTCGCGCGGCTCGGCATGCTCTACACGCACATCACCGGCGAGCCGCCGCCGCACGCGCTCTGCCCCCGGCGGAGCGCGATGCAGCAGCGCTACACCGCGCTGACCGTGCTCGACTTGTACCTGCTGCTCGACAAGGAGGACAAGGGCTTCGTCGACGACAAGGCGCGCCAGCTGCCGACGGCGGACGGCGGGCCGCACCCGTGCGCGCGCGTCTCGACGAGCGACCCGCGCATCAAGGATGCGATCTTGGGCCGCTTGTTCGACCTGGACGTGCCCGCGCTTCGCTGGTCGGGCGCGGAGCGGCCTGACGACACCGTCACCAAGGAGCAGCGGCGCGGATGGTCCAGCACCGCCGTGCCGCCCGCGATCGCGTCCGCCGGGCCGCAGCCGGTCGAGCTCGTGCTCATCAACGGCGGCGACATCAAAGTGGTCAAGCCGGTGTTCGAGCCGCGGCGGCTCGGCGAGGCGTCGTATCTCACGCGGTGGCGCGATCCGAACGGCCCGGTCGACGTCGCGACCCCCGCGCAGCTGGCCGACGCGCGCACGCGCCACGGCCTCTCGCTCGCCGCGATGGACCCGGGCACGGCCGGCGTCGTCTCGTACGCGGAGGGCGGCTGCGGGCAGAAGCCCGTCTCGGTCACGCTCGGGCAGCGCGAGCGCGCCGCACGCGCGCGGCACGCGCCCGAGCGCGAGAAGGGCCGTCGCGCAGCGCACCGGCCGCTCGATGCCGCGGCGGCAGCCGCTGGCGCGCCGTGCGCGCCGGCGACGGCGGCCGCGCTCGAGGCGGCGCTCGGCGCGGAGCACCGCGGGCACACCGTGCTCGAGGCCAACGAGCAGGTCAGCTTCACGCGCGCGCACACGCGGGTGCGCACGCAGACGCGGCACGTGCACAACTCGCCCGCGCGGCTGAGCGCGCGCGGGCGGCGCGGCGGCCTCAACCGGCGCGCGTGCGCGCTCGCGGCGGCGCGGCTCGTGCGCGTGCATGCGACCGAGCGGGGGCTCCGGCCCGACCAGCTGCTCGTCGTGTGCGGCGACTGGCTGCTCCGGTCGCGCGGCGGCGGCGGCCGTGTGCGCGGCAAGCCGCCCGCGCTCGGCGAGGGCCTGCTCCGCGCGCTGCGCCGGCGCGGCGTCGCGGCGACGCTCGTGCCCGAGCCGCTGAGCTCCAAGTGCTGCTCGGAGCTGCGCGAGGTGAAGCGGGGCACGCCCGCTCCGAGCGCGGCGCCTGCCGCGGACGCCGCCGGCGCGCCCGCGGCGGCGGCGGCGGCTGGCCCGGCCGCGGCTGGCGGGCCGCGGCCGGTGCAGCGCTGCGCCGGCACGCTGCAGCCGTACGCGCGCACGGCGGCGGGTGGTCGCGGCGCGTGGCGGGCGGCGCGGTGCGACACGTGCGGCATGCTCTACCACCGCGACTGGACGGCAGCGCGCAACATCTACCACGACGTGCTCGACATGGTCGCCGACCACCTCGGCATGCGTGAGCGCATCACGTCCGAGCGCGGCCGCTTCGAGCGCGTCAAGCAAGGCTGGGCGCGCGCGCTCCGCACCCACCAGGAGCACAAGGAGGACGAGGAGGGCGCCGATGAGGCCGGCACGGCAGGCGACGGCGGCAGCGGCGGCGACGGGCTCGGCGCGCGCGGCGCGCGCGTCGCGCGCGGCGGGCGCGGCGGGCGCAGCGGGCGCGGCGGGCGCGGCCGTGGCGCGCGCACGGCCGGTGGCGCAGCAGCCGCCGCTGCCGCCACCGCCGGCACAGCCGCGCCCGGCGCCGGCGCTGGTGCTGGCGGCTCACGGCGCGATGGCCGTGGCGCGCGCCGCCGTGGCGCCAGCCGCGGCGCTCCGGGCGGCGGCGCGAGCGGCGCGAGCTCGCCGACGCGCGGGGCCACGCCGACGGCCAAGCGCCTCCGCTGGGCCAGCGCCGCGGCCGCGAGTGGCGCAGCGCCCGGTCGGCCGGCTGCAGCCACACGGCGGGGCGGCTCGGCCAGCCCGAGCACGCGCGCCGCGCCGCCGGGGCCGAAGCGGGCCCGGCCGAGCCGCAGCAGCGCGCATGACGCCGCCGCCGCCGCGCGCACCCGCGCGGGCACGCCCACGGACGAGGCGGCGCAACTCGGCCGCAGTGCGGCCGGCGCGCGTCCGATGCCCGCGCAGCGCGCGGCAAGCAGCGCGGCGGCGCTGGGCGGGCCGCCGCGCTGCCGCAGCACACACAGCTGAGCACGAAGCTTTACGCGATCTTCAGCCTCAGCAAGGCCGCTTGTCGGCTTGGAGGACCCGGAAGGGCCCTATATACTGGTCTGCTGATCTGGACATTGCGACCCGTGGCAGTCCGTCCGTCCGGAGCATGCCGCACGTCAGCCTGCTTGTCGTGGCCGCGATGGCCGCAGCTGTGCGAGCGGGGGCGACACCTGCGCGCTCGAGCTCATCGCTTCTGACCACTAAGGTCCCGCTGCAGCTTCGAGTGTTGCGCGGTGGTGGTTGGAGCCGCGGTGGACGCACGCCGCTGAGTTGGATCTCGGACGAGGTGTCGTCCACGGTGCAGGGCACGAGCCGCCGGCCCCCGCACACTGGCCTCGTGGAGTCCATCGCCTGGTGGAGCTACTACGTGGTCGCAATCACTACCGTCGCTGCATTGACCCTCGCGTTCGATGTGATCGCCGTCGCGGCGGTCGCGGCTGCGCAGATGCTTTCATCGCCAAAACGGATCGCGCCGTACGTCCGCGCCACGCTCGGGCTCGCGCGGGCACGGATCGCGTGGAAGACAAAGTGCGCCAGGCTGGAAAGCTTGCTCGCCGAGCAGCAGGCGCTCGCGGGCCTCGCCGCACGCCGCGACTCGTCTGCGCCCGCAGCGCGGGCGGCGAAAGCCGACCTCAAACACCGCGTCGACGCCGCGCAGTGCGAGTGCGACCAGGCGCGCGCATGCTTCGAGGAAGCCAAGCTCGAGGCAGTGAAGGCACGGAACGGGTGGTAACGTGCACGCGCACCCGGCGCGCGCGCCACAGCTTGGCGACGCGCAACGCCGAGATGACCGAAGGATGATTGAGGGGCGATGATCGAGGCGCACGGTGGATCATCGAGCCGGGCAACTCGGGACGACCTCACGCCTCGATCATCGCGCCAAACGCCGAGATGACCGAAGGATGATTGAGGCACGCCGTGCGCCCCGTGACCTTGTAAAGGCTCGCGGGGCGCAGATCAACTGAAAGGCCAAGCGCCGCCAAGCCCCGGCCTGGGCGGCGCCGCTCACTTGTAGTTGACGGGCGGCGTGAGGTTGTCCGGCACGTTGAAGCCCTGCTTGGCGGCGCCCTTCGGGTTGATCGCCTTGTAGATGATGATGGTGATGATGCCGACGACGATGAGGAACATGAAGACCATGATGAACTTGTCCGTCGCCATCCGCCTGAGGAACGCGCGGATGAGCATGTCTGCTCTCTTGAGGTTGGACTCAACCTTCATGATGTCCTCGTCGATGTTGCGCAGCTGCTCTGTCTGGCTCTTCAGCTGGGTCGCGGTCTCGACGCCGATCGCGCGCGAGTCCTCAATCATCCGCTTCGAGCGCGATGTCGACGCGAGCGACTGGTCCTGGATCTGCGCGCCCCTCGTGATGAGAGATTGGGCGGACATGGTGTCCGCGCTCTCCACGCCGGCCGGCCGGTCCATCAGCTCAGCGCGCTCGCCCTCGCTCTTGGCCCAGGCAAGGTCGGTGTTGAGCTTCTGCAGGTTGGCCAGATGGCCCTTACACTTCTGCGCGGCGAGGCGAAACGGGTCCGAGCGAGCCGAGCGCGAATGCGGCGGCGCTCAGGGCACGCGCGGCTGCGCCACCGCCTTGCCGCCGCTTGGGCGAAGCTCGCAGCGCGTCGCGCGCGAGACGCGCGGGCGATGCGGAGCGCGGGAAGTCACGCGCGTACCTGGTCGTAAAGAAACGCGTCCTCCTTTGACAGCTCCCTCATCTCCACCTTGAAGCTGTGCAGCACCTGCCTTGCCCGCTGCATCCGCACTCCGAGCTGTGCGATGCGCTGCTTGCGATGACGCGGCGGATCCGCGCGCGCGCGCGCGCGCGGGTGCACGCGTGCGTAGGTAAGCGCGTGCGCGGAGCGCGGAGACGCGCACGCGCGCGCACGCGGCCGCGCACCGCGCACCTCGGCGCGCGCCTCGCCCGACAGTCGCGGAAGCCCGTCAATCTTTTGGCGAAGCTCGCCGCACAACTCCGTGAGCTCGTCGTCATAGTACGAGATCTCCTCCGTCATGCGACTGGACGGCTGCGCGTGCCCGCGAACGAAGCGCACTCGGCCGTGGCGGCACGCTCGGAGGCCCCGCGCGCGCGCCGGCCGAGCTGTCAACCCCCACGGTGGACCTCTTCCGTCTGCTGCCTCGGCGTGTCACGGCCTGTGTGACGCCGCACGATGGCGATCGCCGATCCCGCGCGCGATTTGTGGCGCATCGAGCAGCTGCCTGCCCGTGGACGCGGCGTCGTCGCGGCGCGAGACTTGCCGGCGTCGACGCTTCTGCACAAGGTCGCGCCGACGGCCTTCGTCGTCGACGACGCGCGGCTCGGCGAGCACTGCTGCGTGTGCATGGCACGCACCGGGGCGGCTGAGTGCGCGCCGTGCGCGCGCTGCGGCTTTGGCGGGCTGTGCGCCGCATGCGCGGGCGCGCCCGCGCGCAGGCGCGTGCACGAGCTGGAGTGCGCCAGCCTCGAGCGACTGCGCTCCTCGGGCATGGACCTGCGCGGCGACACGCGCGCGCTCCGCCTGCTCGTGCGGCTGCTGCTGCGGATGCGCGCCGCGCGGCTGGGCGAACCGCCCGCGCGCTGGTGGCCGGTGGACGCATCGTGGTCCGACGTTGGCAGCCTCGCCGAGCTCGTTGGGCTGGAGGACCTTAATGAAAGCGACAGCGAGGGTGGCGACGGTTGCGACGACCCGACCACCGCCGAGCCCGGTGCGTTTGCGCAACGCGCGCAGTACGAGCGCGCCGCGGACGCCGAGGCATCGATGCCTCTCGAGCACAAGCTGCAGATGATTGCGCAGCAGGCGCGCTTCGTCGTCGATTCGGATTGCCGCCTCGGCCACGCCGCCGCCGTCCGCCTCCTCGGCCAGCTCTGCCTCAACTGCCACGAAATCGTCGACGCCGAAGCCCTGGAGCGCGAAATCGGCCTCGGGATTTTCCCGCCACTTGCGGCGTTCAACCACGCGTGCGCGCCCAACGTGCACATGCACACGTCGGCGGACGGCTGTCTGTGCGCGCGACTCGTCCTGCCCGTGCGCGCCGGCGACGAGCTGACGATCTGCTACGTCGACCCGTACCAGCCGCGCGCCACGCGCCAGCGCCAGCTGCGTGCAGGGTACCGTTTCGACTGCACGTGCGAGCGCTGCGCGGACGAGGCCGTCAGCGCGCGCGCCGAGGACGACGAGCTCGGCGCGGCGCTGGCCGGGCCACGCGCGCCGCGCGCGCCCGCGCCGAAGCGCGCGCGCGCCGCCGAGCCCGACCGCGCGCTCTCCGCGGACGGCGACACGGAATGTGCGCTCCGTGCGCTTGAGGAGCGCGCGATCCGCTCGATGCGCGCGGGTCGCCTCGCTGCCGCCTCGCGGCAGCTTGACGAGCTGCTCGCGCTCGCGCGCGCGCGGCTGCACCCGCGCCACGCGCGCTGCCGGCGCGCGCGTGTGTACGCCGCGGCGTGCGCGCGCGCGCGCAGCCGATGGCTGGAGGTGGGCGTGCACGCACGCGCGCTCGTGATCGTCTATTCCGCGTGCCCTCGCGCGCGCGCGGGCGCATCGTCGCCGTACGCTGCCGCGCTCGCGGCTGCGTGGCTGCTGCTGGCCGAGAGCGAGCGCGAGTGCGCGCTCGCGCTTGGCGGACCCGCGCCCCGCGCGCGCGCGGCGCACAGGCGCGCGCCGGACGCGAGCGCGCGCCAGACGCGCTCGTCGCGCGCGTTGGCCTGTCCGCCCGAGCCGCGCGCATCGCCGCGCACCAGAGCGGGCAACGTATTGAGCCCCGCATGCGCCGACGCACTGCAGCGCGCGCTCGAGCTGCACTCGCTGCTCCTCGGCGATGATCACCCGCTCACGCGCCGCCTCCATCGTGCAGCCGCCGGTCACGGTGGCGGTGATGTTCGACGGGCAGCGCTCGGAGACCAGGAGCCTCGACGCTGCCTGGCCTGACGACATGTTCAGTCGTTCACTCACTCTGACACTCCGCAGGTTGCGACTGAACAAGTAGCCCCCCCCGCCGGCCGCGCGTTGCGGCGCGCGCCGATTCCGGCAAGTTGAGAGTGAACAAGTGGCTGCTGGTGAAGCGAAATCGAGCATGGCGGCGGCGCGCGCGAAGGACGTGCGAACGCGTTCCGGCGCGCACGGACGGGCGGGGCCCGTCGTGGTGTGGCTGTGGAGCTGCGCGTGTCGCGTGGGCGACGGTGCACGTGCGGGCGACGAGCCCATTGTGTCAGCACGCTCGCGCTTGCATGCGGCGCAGGGCATCCCGGTCGTGCACACGCCGATCCGGCTGTCGGCGGTCGGCTCGAGCGAGATCGTCCGGCTGATGCACAAACACAACATCTCGGAGCACGTGCTGCCGCCGCCACAGAGTGTGCTCGTTTCGCGCCGCGCAGGCCACGTGCGCACCATTGTTTTCGAGTGGCCTGATCCCGGCCCGCCCGTGATCCCGTCGTTGCCGATCTCGATCGGGCCCGACAAGCCGACCGAGGCGGACCTCCTCAACGTGCTGCAGGCGCTGCTGCATAGGTACGCGCTGACGGTGCATCTGGCCGACTCGGATGAGCTGGTCAACACGCAGGTGGTCGGTCTCAGCTTTGCGCGCGCCACGCTCCGCCTGCGCATGCGCGATGACGACGACGACGGCGCGCAGGCCGACGCACCCGCCGACGCGGACGGCCGCGGCGTGGGCACGCAGCTCGATGATGCGCGCGGCGGCGGGACCGCGGGCGGCACGAGCAGCATGGGACGTAGCTGGGCCGACCTCGCCGCCTCTCGCGCCGCCAGCTCGCCGCGCGCCGGCCGGTCGGCCAAGGGCGCAGCGATGACGGGCGCCGATCGCGCGCCCGACCTGTCGGCGGCCGCGCAGCTCGGCGACGCGGACAGCGAGGGCGGCGCGGCGCCGGTGGGCGGAGGTCGGCCAGCCAGTCGGCTCAGCGCACGGCGCGGCGTCGCGCGCAACGGCCAGCGCCTCGTGGTCGAAGGCCTCACGTGCACAATCGGAACGGATGTGCACTCAGCCCCCAACGGTGTTTCGGCGCGCATCCGGCTGACGCTCACAAACCTCACTGTCGCGTTCGATCTGATGAGCACGCAGCTGCTTAGCGCGCAGCCCGAGCCGCTTGGCGCCGCCGCCACGCCGCCCGCGCTCGCCGCGCAGCAGCAGCCGCCGCAACGACCGCACGCCCACGAGGCCGTCGGGCCGGGCGCGCCCGCGCACGCCGAGTCGCGCGTCGCCGGCCTGCGCGTGCAGTGCGTGTGGCTCGGCGGCTGCGCGCTGCGCCCGCCGCGCGCCGCGCCGCCCGCCGCTGCAGCCGCCGCCGCGCGCCATGCCGCTGCCGTCGCCGCGGCGGCCGCGGGCTTTGCGCCGCCGCGCGAGCGCGTCGAGCTTGTCGAGGCTCCGGACGTGGAGGGGCCCCTGCGCTACCTGCGCCGGCACGCGCGCGTGCATGTACGCGCGCTCGACGTGCCGCTGTCCGCCGCGCATCTCACGCGCGCGCCGGCGCGCGCGCGCGCGCGCCGCGCCGCCGTGGCCGCCGGAGGCGAGGCGGTCGGCGATGAGGCGGCGGGCGCGCGCGCGCGGCCGCCAGCCGCCGTGCAGCACGTGCGCCAGCGCGGCGCTGCGAAGTTGGTGACACTTTGCCGCTCGCACGTGGCCGCGTCGCGCATGCTTCGCGGGATGGTGACCGACATCACCCTCCTCGCCATCCTCAACCAGCTTTTCCCCCAGTCAGAGGCGGCGGTCGCCGCGATCTGCGCGCAGGAGCTCGTCGTGGCCGAGGCCGCCGCCGCAGACGCGGCCGGCGAGGCGCGCTCGTCGCTGGCGAGGCCGCGCCGCCCGCCCGCGCCGCAGCCGACGCTGCCAACGCTCCTCGCGCGCACGATGGAGGACGCGCTCTCACCCGCCGCCGCGCGCGCGTCGACGCACGCGCGAATCCTGCGCGAGCTCGTCGTCGAGCGACGCGCCTTCGCGCTGCCGCTCGAGGCAGACGCGCGCGACGAGCTCGCGCGGCAGCACGGGCTGTACAACCCGGCACTCTCGATCGCGCGCTGGGGCGGGGTCGACGTCTCACTCGCCTCGCCCTCGCACGCACTCGTGCTGTCCGACTTGATCGTGCGCTTCGACTGCGAGCTGCGCCGGTCGGTCGTGGGTGAGCTCACGTTTGATGGCGCGATCCACCTGGTCCTCCGCATAGCCGAGCTGCCCGTCCACTTCGAGCCGCGGAACGGCACGATCCTCGACTGGCGGCCGGTGGACTGCACCATCGTACACTCGGAGGTGACAGCAGACCCGCCCGGAGCGTCGCGCGCCATGCTCTCGGCCTCGCGCGTGCTCTTCAACCCGGAGGCCGAGGTCGCGGCGCACGTCGACCGCTTCATCCAGGAGGAGCTGCACAAGGTCTTCCAGAACCTCGCGCGCGACCTCTGGGCGATGAAGCCGCCGCGCGACGCCGCCGCGTCCGACGGCGGCGCGCTTGTGCTCGCCGCCCCTGACCTGATCGCGGACGAGCGCGAGCGCGCGCCGGACGACGCGGGCGAGGCGGACGCGGCCGAGTTTGCGGGCGCGACGGGCGAGCAGGCGAGCGAATGGCGCCGCTGGGCCGAGGAGCGGACGGGCGCCGCGCCGCGCGGAGTGCACTAGTCGAGCGGGAGCGCCAGTGACTTTGGGCGGCCTCCAGTCTCGACGGCGGCGACACCCAGCCACTCTCGCGTGCCGTGCGCATCTGTCGGCAGCGGCGGTTGCGCATGCCTGCCCCGTGCGTCAGCTGGCACACCTTGAGCTGATCGCGTGCACGCCAGCCGACGCCATGCACTGTCGACGAGCATAAGGAGCGCGGGGACGAGCAGGAGAGCGGAGAGCAGGCCGAGCAGCACGGTGGACCAGATCAAAGCAAAGACCGTGCGAAACACGGGCGTTCTCTACGGGCCGATATGCGCGATCGCCGGGACGCGCGCGCATGCCTCAGGTGCGGTGCGGCGCGTGCTGGAGCAGGCTTCGCGCCGCGTGCGCGCACCGAGAATCCCAGGAAGAGCGTGCCAAGAAGCGACGAGGCGCCGGCGCTGAGCGTCGAAAGTCCCATCGACGAGATCGCCTCATCGAGCTGAGCGAAGGAGCGTGGCGACGTTTGCGACCCCCGAGCGCACGCCACGATGCACACGGCGTAGTGGGCGAGGGGGCGCGCGCGCAATCGTAAGAGCGCTTTGGCATGCGTGGTCGTGCTGCAAGCGCGCGCGGCAGGCAACAGCAGATGCTGCACCGTGCGCGCCCGTGAGCAGCTGTGCGGCGCGGAAAGGTGGCAGCGGAGCAGCCCTACCTTGGCGCGGCAGTTCGGCATGCGCGAGCGCTCGTATGCGTGGACAATGTGGCACGCATAATCGATGGACAGTCCGAGCGCGATGAGCAGCGCGACTGCACTCATGCAGTTCAGCCGCATGCCGACCATCGCCATCATGCCGAGGACGAGCGCGTCCACGCCGAGCACAACGCCCACGCAGAGGGCGGCGAGCGGCAGAGGCAAGAAAAGCCACACGACGAGCAAGATGCCCGATGCCGCGAACGCACAGTTGCTTGCGACGAGGCGCGGCATCGCGAGGTCCGTGGCCGCGAACTCGAAGCGCGCGCAGTAGACGAAGCCGTCGAGGCCGTGCGCGCCGAGCACGGCCTGCATGCGCTGCAGCGACTCCAGGCCGAGCACGTCGGGGAGCGCGGCGCTGATCACGAAGCGCTCCGCGACGAGCCACAGTGGCGAATCGTTCGCGTCCACCTGCGTGCCTCGACGCATCTTGACGTCCGGCGCGTGCCCAAGCCCCCCAAACGCGACGGCCATCCTCTCACCAAGCTCGGGTTGCGCAAAGCGCGACGGATCGGGTATGCAGCGGCCGCATGTCGCAGGGCAATAAGCGCGCACGACGCGCCAAAAGGCGCCTTCTTCGCACTGTTCGGCAGCGTCTTCGCACGTGTAGCCGCCGCTCAACTCGGCCAGCGCATCGTCGGCGTCGACGCACGGCTCGGGCGTCTTGCGGCGCGGCTTCGGGGCGCGCGCGCCGGAGGACGAGACCGCGGGCGCCTTGTCGGCGCCGTGCTCGAGCGCGCCATACACTGCGCCCTCGCGGCAAATGTGCACGCCCCCGTCGGACAAATACCGCGCCGCAAGCTCGAAGGTCGGCTGCTCGCCCGGCTCGAGCGGCGCGAGGCCGTCGATCACGCGCGAGCAGTTGAAATACAGCTCGTAGCCTGTACGCCAATCGCTGAGGGCCGAGTTGACGAACGGCAGCTGGCGCAGCTCACCCATCGCCGCCCGCACCTGCGCCAGCCGACCAACGCAGGGGCCCAAGCGCGCACGGGCGAAGCGGGCACCGCGTGCAGGAAGGGCACACGTGCCGAGGTGAGTGCACGCGCGGCGGCGCCGAGACACGCAGAACAAAGCGGAGCAGAGCGGAGCAGAGCGGAGCAGAGCAGAGCTGCGCGGAGCAGCGCGGAGCATAGGCGAAAAAGAAGGCGGCGCACCCGGGCGTTCTGCTTGGTGTCGTTGAGTTGTGCGCCGCGCAGCTCGACGAGCAGGTCAACGTCCTGCGTGCCGCCGAAGAACTTGTCGAGCGCGCGCAAGTAGGCGAGCGACTCGGATGTCTCGGGCAGCGTGTTCTCGCGCGGCAGGCCGAGCTGGAGCGATGGAATGGCGCACATTGCGCCAGCCAGCATGCCAGCGCCGACAATCAGCGTGCACGTGCGCACGCGTGCGTCGAGCGCGATCGCCGGCGCGTGCTTGCGCCAGAGCGCGCCAAAGCGCGAATGAGTGCAGCCGTGCCCCTCAGCGTCGAGCTCGGAGGTCGCGGGCGAGGGCGCGCGCAAATACGCCGCGCCGGTCGGCCCTCTTGCAGCCCCGCTCTCGTGACCGCCTGGCTCAGCCTCGCGCGCAGGCCGGTCGTGCGCCGCACGGGCTAGCACACAGCTCGCTCCGCCCGCCGTGATAACGCCCTCGGATGCCCGCTGTGTGCGCGCGTGCAGCGGGCCATGAGCGCAAACGCTGCATCCGCAACGGCCGCAGCAATCGCGCCGACCGTCTTTGATGCGCTGCGCGTCAAGCACGAGCGCACCGATAAACAGAGTCAGCTGCAGGACATTGACCATCGCCACGGACACCGCGCCGGGCAGGCAGAAGAGCGAGATGGAGGGCAGGTCCGCCTGCAGCCCGGAGAGGAGCGCAACTGCCGTCGTGAGCGACGTGAGCGTCAGTGCGGGCCCCGCGCGCTGCAGCGCGCTCTCCACGCGCTCGTCGAGGCTGAGCGCGGCGTGCGTGCGGTCAAACGAATCGACGATGATCACCATGTCGTCCACGGCGACGCCGACGAGGATGAACACAACGAGGCTGGACATGGGCGCGAGCGGCACGCCAAATACGGCGCATGCGCCGAATGCTGAGACGATCGCCAGGCCGACCACGACGCCGCACATGGCGCCGAGCTGCAGGCGTGAGCGCCGGCAATCGATGGTGAGCCCGCCGATCGCGATGGACACGTAGGCAAACACAGCACCAATGGTGGCGGCAAGTATGGGCAGGTCTTGCAAGATCACCGCCGAGGCATCCGCCGAGTTCATCAGTGTCGACCAATAGTCGACGTGCAGGAGGTGCCCGCCCGCCCGCCCGCCCGCCCGCCCGTCCGCATGATCCTCATTCCAGCGGGCGAGCATAGCGACGAGTGCGGCTTCCCACGCGCGCACGCCGCCGTCGACGTAGGCCGGGCTCGCCGCGTCGAAGAGGTAGGTAAGCTGCAGCACCTCGGCTTGCATAGCATCCTCCAGAGTGTCAACTCGCCCACCCAACGAGACCACGCCGTCCGCGTGCGCAGCCTGGACCTTGGCGTTCCAGTCGTCGTCCGCATCAAAGCTGGAAGGCTGGAAACCCCACAGCTGGAGAACCGAGCGCATCGCGCACACCTCCTCCTGTGCAACGGCCGCGTACTGGCGATAGCACGCGTCCTCATACCCCACGTCACCCTCAATGCCCCACGTGGCGCGCAGCTCGAGCATCGCCTCGTGCACCAAATAGCTCGGAGATGCGCTCAGGCGTCAACACGTTCCAGCCGCTCGCGCTCGCATTCTTGGCGCGCACCAGAAGCATGCCAGGCTCGGGCGGCGGGCCAAAATTGGCGACGAGCTCGCGCCGCTCGTAGGCATACTGCGAGTGCTGCGGCACGTACAGTTCCGTGGGATGCGTGACAAAGCGCGCGCCGCGCAGGCCGCACGCGCACAGCGCGACGAGCACGAGCGGCACGCCGATCGCAACACGCGGCCAGCGCGCAATTGCGCGGCCGAGCGCGCCAAAGGCGCCTTCAAGGCGTGCCATGAACGCGCGCCGCCACCCTTGCGCGCACGCGCGCACCCGCCCGACTGCGTGCTTCACGCCTTGCTTGGACGGCCCCCCGCTGGAGTGCATCGTCCAGATGATTTCCAGATGATTTGAGTGATTGCGGCGGGAACAGTTCACATGTGCGCAATGGCGGCCAGCGCGCACGCTGGTCAGTGGCTGAGCTTGGCGGCAGAGCGCGCGTTGCGCATCAGCTTGACGTGCTCGTGTTTGAGGCGCGAGGCGGCGTCCATCTCGCCATGCAGCTCGGCGTACAGAGCGGCGCCGAGCGCGTCGTTCCCACCGCAGAGCACCTGCGTGAAGTAGTTTGCGGGCATCCGGCACAGGCGCTTCCCGTCGAGCTCGGTGGGCATCGCCAGCGCCTGCGCGCGGAAGCGGCCGCCCTTCACCGCCGCCATCCACTCGGCGAGCGCGTCGTGCGTCCACTCCTTGGGCGGCACTGGCGGCGGCGCGAAGAGCGGCGCGGCCTCCACGTCGACCGACTCCTCGCGAGTGCGCGCGTCAAGCGCGCACATCGCGGTAACGGTGTGTAACGTGTGCAGAGTGTGCTCGGTCGCAGTGCAGCCGGGTGAGACGGTCGCGAGCACCGAGACGAGCGAGTGCGGGTGCGTGAACGAGTCGGACAGCACGCGCGTCAGCGTCGACGCGCGGTATGGCACATGCGTCGCGCGCGGCGCGCGCTCGCCCGCCGCCGCGGCGGAGGTCGCGGCGGCCTCGGCGGCGGCAATCGCGCGCAGGCACTCCTTGAGCGCGTGGAGCGACGCGTTGATCTCCGCGCCTTCGCGCCTGCGCTCCGCCGTGTGGTGCGCCGAGTCCTCCTTGCGCTCCGTGCCTGTCGTCGCGGACGCGCGCGCGTGCGGCGGGCGGCGTGCCCAGCTCGTGAGCGGCGCGTAACCGTCGACTCACCCTGCGCGGCGAGCGGTTGGCCCGCTCGGGCCACGGCGCGCACGCACGGCGCGAATGGCGCCACGCGGACGCATGCATGGCGGGCGTGGTGGTGCGTGCCGCATAGCCCAGCGCGCGGGCGCCGCCCGGATCGACGAGCGACGCGGCGCAGGCGATGCGGCGGGCGTGCGCGCGCGCGGCGGCTGTTGTGCGCTCGGTCGCGCGCACCGGCGCAGTCGACGAGCACGAGCTTGCCCGGCGATGGCGGTGCTGCGCGCGCGTGGTCTGCACGTCCAGCGCGCCCAGCCGCCGCGCCGCTCTCCACCGCCGATGACGAGCCAATCTCTATCAGCAGCACTGCATGTGACCGCGACGATGTTGCGTTGGCTGCCGTCTCCTCGGTCGCGCGGCGGCTCTTGCCGAGCTGCGCAGCGCGTGGGTTGGTGGCGTGTGTGTGTGTGTGTGTGTGTGTATGTGTGTGTGTGTGTGTGTGTGTGTGTGTGTGTGTGTGTGTGTGTGTGTGTGTGTGTTGAGGGGTATGGGGGGGGGGGGGGGGGCAAGGGATGGGGGCGCGCGGTACGGGGCCAGGTGAGGGCGACTGCCATGCAGACCCGCCGGCGCAAGAGGGTGCGGCGCGCGGTGTGCCACGATGGCGCGCGCTGCGCGCCGCAGCGCGCCATCTCACGTTGATCGCCGCGATGAGCTCGGCGGCCGAGCGCACGGGCCTCCGCGTCGCTCCAATTAACGCGACGTTGCCCTGCCCGTCGTCGCGAAGGCTGACGTCTGCACTGTTCGACGCGTCGTGCGCGAGGAGATCGCCCACGCGCCTGCCGCTCAGCTCGACGAAACAGACGCGCACACCATCGCTCTCGCCGTCGCCGTCGCCGCCACCGCGCACGCGCGCGCCGAGCGCGTGGAAGATGTGCGCGGCCGCAAGCCGCTCGATCGCAGAGCACGTGTGCGTCTTTCCGGAGCCCGTCTGTCCGAATGAGAAGAGCGTGCCCACGCCGCCGTCGAGGGCGCGCCGGACGAGCGCGGACGCCGCGTGCTCGTACACCTCCTCCGACGACGCCTTGTCGCCGAAGGCCGCAGTGGGTGCGAAGGTGACGGTCTTGACGAACATGCGCTTCAAGTCAGACCTGTGCAGACATACGTGCACGCTCAGTCGGCTGCACGCCGCGCGCCGCCCGGCGGCGGCGGACGACGCGCTGTCGGCGGCGCCGTGCGCCGTCACCACGTCGAATTCGCCCGCGCTCACCTCGCCCTCGAAGAGCGGTCGCTTGCGCACATAGACGCGCAGCCAATCAGGCGGCGCGTCCGCGGTGGGGTCAGCACCCTCGGCGCCGTCGCCGGCCGCGCGCGCACGCGCTGCTGCGTCGGCGCGCCACGTGCTGATCGCCACGCGAAACGACGGCGCGTTGTCTCGCCGTAGCGTCCGCTTGTCGAACATTTGCCGTGTCGCTTTGCCGCCATCGTTGGCGGCACCACCGCCGCCGCCGCCGCCGCCGACTCGGCCACCCGCGCCGCCGACGGCGCCGGGCAGGAGCGGCGCGGGGCTCTCTGCTTCGACGCTCGCGCTGCCGGCGCAGCCCACGCCTGCAGGCTCGGCGGCCGGCGCGAGCGGCGCGACGCGCGATCGCGGCTGCGCGGGCGTCGCGAGCGGCGCGGCGGGCGGCGCGGCGGCGGCGCGCAGCTCGCGCGCGGAGAGCGCTCGTGCCGGCGCGGCGGGTTGCGATGGCCGGCCGGCGCGCGCGGCGCGAGGCGACGGCACGCGCCCAGACGGCGCAGCCGCCGGCTCCTCCGCGGCTTCGCCGTCAGCGCCTGCGCCTGCGCGCGCGGGCGCGGCGGGCTGCGGCTGCGGCTGCGGCTGCGCCGCGCCGCTCGCCGCTGTGTGCGAGCGCAGCGCGCGCCCGTCCGCGCCGTCCGCGCCGTTCACGCCCGCGCTGTGCGCGCACATCTCGCCGTCTCCACCGGACGGCTCGCGCCGCGCCGCACGCGCTTCGCGCTCAGGCGGGCGCGGTGCATGGCGTGTGCGCGCCCCCTTTGGATGCGGTCGAAAGTCCAACGAGCGGAGGGCGGCGGAGAGGCTGGCGGGAGAGGCGAGCGCGACGGGCGGCGGCGCGTCGCCTTCCCACCCGCTCACCGCCGAGGGCGGCGTCGGGAGCTCGTTTGCTAGCTCGTTTGCTAGCAGCGATGGCGGCGGGCGGCTTGCTAGCTGCGATGGCGGCGGGCGGCGCGGTCCGCCATCCGCAGCGGCGGGTGGGCGCAGCTGGGCCGCTGCCGCAGCGGGCTGCGCTGCGCCAGCGTCGCCAAAGCCGGCAGGGAGCGGCGGTGGGCGGGCGGCGTGCACAGCCTCGAGCGCTGTGTGCTCATCGCTCGGCTTCAAAGTAGAGCCGTCCGCATCATCATCGCCGCCGCCGCCGTCCGCGCCGTCGGCGCCGCCCGCGCGCGCCGCGCAGCCCACCACGCCGTGCGCGCGCGCCGCCGCGGCGACGGCGGACGCGGCGGCGGCGACGACGGCCGTGCGCTGTGGCCGCGCGCTCTCCGCCTCCGAGCCGACCGGGAACCACCGCCGGCGCACGCGCCGGCGGCCGCCGTTGGCTGCGCCGGCGTCGTCCGCGCAGCCGCCGTCCGCCGCGCCGTCGGCGCGCCCGCCGCCGCCGCCGCCGCCGCCGACACCGCCGCCGTCATCCTCCGCCGCCTGGCGCCTGAACGCGGCGAGCGCGGCGGCGCCATCAACGGCTGCCGTCGGCCGGCGCCGCAGCCCGCCGCGCACGCCCGCCGCGGCCGTGTGGGCGGTTGCGGCGGTCGCTGGCCGCGCTGCGGGCAGCGGTGCGCGCGCGCCGACGGCGCTGCCGTCGGCGCCGAGTGCACACTCGGGTGCGTCCGGCGGCTGCACGCGCCCGTCCGGAGTGCCCATCGCGTGCAGAGACGGCGGCTGCGACTGCCGCTTCCCCAGCAGCTGCTGCTGCGCGTCAAGAGCGGGCGGACCGGAGCCGCCCGCCGCGTGGCGTGGCGCGGGCGTGCGCGCATCGGGCGGCGATGGCTCGCCGCCCGACGCGTCGGCCGCATCGCGCGCGCCGTCCGCGCCATCGTGTGCATCGCCGCGCGGCGTCGCACCGCCGGGCGCGAGACGCGCGCCCTCGGGCGTGCGGCGTGCGGCCGGGAGCATGCCGACGGGCGGCGCTGCACAGCCCGTGCTCTCGCTGCCGCTGCCGTGAGCGCCCGGCCACGCGCATCGCTGCTGCTGCGGCTGCTGCTGCTGCTGCGGCTGCGGCGGCTGCGGCTGCGCCGCGCCGTTCGCGCCGCTGGCGAGCCGTGTCGGCGGCAGCGGCTGCGCAGGCGCCGGGAGCGGTTGGACACACTCGGCCGTGTCCGCCCGGCCGCCGGACACGCCTCCGCCGGACACGCCTCCGCCGGACGGACGGCGCGACGCACCCCTCGAAGCACCGCGCGAGCCAGGCGTCCAGCCCACCAGCTCGGCGCCCGCGCCACCTGCTGGCGGCAGCTGCGGCGCAGCAGCGGCGGCGAGGGAGGGCAGCGGGGGCAGCGGCCCGCCGCGCGCGCGGCCGCCTGGCTGGGCGGGCGGCGTCGGCGGCGGCGACGCGGGCGCGCCCGCAGTTCTCCCAACGATTGCGAGATCGAGACCCGCCTCCGCGCGCGACAGCGCGTGCGCGCCGCCGGACGCGGTGCCGGAGCCGGAGCCGGGCGTGCGCGCGCGGCTCGCCGATGCCGCACGCCGCTGCGGCCCCAGCCGGACCTTTGCCGTAGACGACGGCGTCGCGCCCGGCGCAGGCGTAATCGATGCGGCGCGGCGTCGGCCAATCTCGCGCTCGGCCGGCGTGTGTGGCGGCGCGCCATCGTGCGCAGCCGACGGCGGCGTAAAGGAGTTGCCAAACGTGCTCGTGGGCGGGAGCGGGGGAAGGGGCGTCTCGACCGCACCGGCGCGCGTGGCCGGCGCGCCGGCCGGGCGCATGTCATCGGGCACTCGCACAATGGGCTGCCGCTGCAGCTGGCGGGCTGCACGCGCCGAGTGGCGCTCGTGAAAGACGCCTGCACCGCTCGCCGCTTCCGCGCTGGGCATGTCGACGTCCGGCCCGCCATCGTCCGGCCAGCCCACGGACCCATCGGCGGAGCCCTCCGTGGAGTGCGCACCCGAGTCGAGGAGGGTGGCGGCAACGGCGGTGCGCGCGCCTCGGGGTTCGGCGCGCATGACCGCGTCGGCGTATGCCTCGACATCGCGCACGCCGCGCTCCGCGTCCTCCTCCGCCTCATCGCCCGTCTCCCCCTCCTCGCCCTCGTCGTCGCCGCCGCCGCGTCCGTCGCCGACGTCGCCATCGCCGCCGTCGCCGTGGCCATCGGCTGCGCGCGGCGTGAAGCCGCGCCGATTGGCGGCGGCGCGCTCCTCTCGGATGCGCCGGATGCGCTCCTCACGCAGCGCGCTCGCGCGGTCCATCGCTTCGCGCCGTCGCGTCGCCCACTCGAGCGCGGCCGCGGCGTTTGCGTGCTGCTGGCGCTGCGTGAACGGCTGGCGGGGCGACGGCGGCCCATCGGCACCAGCGGCAGGCGAGTCGCGCTGGCGGTCCGAGTGGGCGGCGCGCTTGGTGTAGATCCGTGCCTCGCGCACATTAGCCACCTGCTGCTGTCGCAGTGCGCCGATCCGCTCCATCTCGTTGCGCAGCTCGTTGAAGAGCTTGCGCGCGAGCTCCTCCTCACCGACGAGGTTCGTCATGAGCGCGACCGACATGCGCGAGAGCCGCTTGCCGTCGACGGCGCCAAAGCGGTGCGCAAAGCGCGCGTACCGTCCCGCCGCGCACGTGCACAGCCAGCCGCGCACCTCCTCGACGGTCCAGTCCTTTGGCGCCGTGACCGACCCCAAGTCCATCGGCTCCGCCATCCTGTTCACTTTTTGGCCCTCCAATCCCAACCGCCAAACGAGTCAGTCAGGTTCGACAGTCGACAGTTGGACTCCGACGGTTCCCCTCGAGATCACAGTCCGCACTCCGCACGCCTCACCAGCTCGCCGTCCCCTGCGCGCCCTTGCCCGACCCGAGCGCTTCGTACACGCGCGCCATGTGCTCGCCCTGCGTCACTGCTCCGTACCGTGCTGCCCCAAACTCGGGAAGCGGCGCGATGCGCGCGCCCGACACGAGGCCGTTAAAGCGGATGAGGGCGTAGCGCTCCCACGGCGTCTGCGGCACGCGGTGCTCGGTCGCGCGAACGGTCCCGTTGGTGAATCGCTCAAGCATGTCGCCGCCGATCACGAGCAGCTCGCTCGCACCCGTCGCTGGCGGCCGCACCCACAGGCCGCGCGCAGGCGCGCCGCCGACGAGCGGCCGCAGCTCGAGGCCGGGCGCGCTCTGGTGCATGAGCGTGAAGCATTCAAAGTCCGTGTGCGTCGAGATGCCCGCCGCGCCATCCGCGCCGCCATCGCCGTCCGCGCGCTCGGCTCGAGTCGGCCACGGCGTGCCCACCGGCGGCGATGGCGGCGGCGACGGTGGCGTGCCAGCCGGCTCGCCGTGCCCGCTGGCGGCGGGCGGGTAGCGGAGCAGGCGCATCGTCGCGCGCGCGTTCTCGCCCGCGTGCGCGCGCAGCGCGTCGGGGTGGAGGCGAAGCGCCTCAGCGATGGCTCCGAACAACTCGTGCGAGATGTGCGAGAGGGCCGCGTAGAGCGCGAGGACGGTGGGCTCGAAGGAGGGGAGCTCGGCGGAGGGCCACACGTTCGGGCCCATTGCCGGGTCGCCGTTCGTTCCGCCCGGTGGCAGCTCACGCCCGACGTCGTACGCCTCGACCATTGAGCGCACGCCGGGCTCGTACGACGGCTCCTCGCCGGACGAAGTCCAGCCGCGGCCGCGCGCGTCACGCGACGCGTGGTAGCGCGCTTTGGCGTCACGCGGCAGCTCGACGAAGAAGCGCCGGCTTTCCGCGTACGCGCGCTCGACGCTCGCGCGAGCGAGCACCGCCTCGGGTACGCGCAGCGCGAAGAAGCCCGGCTCGACGGTCATCGCTCGCTCGAGCGCGGAGAGCTCGCGCGCGCGCGCCGATGATGGCGCGCCGGACTGCAGCTCGGCGAAGTCGAGCGTGGGCACACGCACGCCCGCTGCCCTACATATATAGCGCCCGCCTCGCGCCGCTGCACGGCCGACGAGCCGACGCATCTCCCCCCCCCCCCCCCCCCCCCCGTTCGGTTTGGGCTTCGACGAAATCGACGGGGCGGGCAGAGCTGCAGAATGGACGTGAGGTTTAGGCGCGAGCGGTCGGACGACGGGCACGAGTGGACAATCGTCGACCACGAGCCCACCGAAGCGACGCTCTCGCGCCTTCAGTCGGAGATAACCGCCGACGCCGCGCACAAGACACTCGCTTCGTCCGATGCGTCGTCACGGCTCGGGGACGTGGACGATGCGCTTGCGCGCCGCGGCCCCGCCGAGGCCGACGCGTCGCCGGCCTCGCCGCGCGTCGCGTCGGCGTCGCCGCTCGTTGCATCCGTGGTTTGCGTCATCGTCGTTTTCTTCGCCTCGCTCTTCGCATATGCGCATCTGCGCATCACCGCGCCGGCACCCGCCGTTACGCAGCCGGCCGAGCCGAGCGCGCAACCGCCAGCAGCGCGCACTTCGGCCACCGACGAGCGCGCGCAGCTGGTGCGCGCCGTGCGTGCCGCGTGCTGCGGCCGTTGCGCTCAAGTGCCTGCGTGGTCGCGCCCTCGATGCCCCGTGCTTGCCGTGACGCACGGCCCCCCCCCCCCCCCCCCCTCCGCCCCCTCCCCGCCCGCCCGGCAGCAGATGGGCCGGGCTGCGGTTGAGTTTTCGCTCAATCACTCGGGCCTGCTCTGCGCCATCGACACGCGCCGTTTTCTCGTCGCCCTCGCCGCGGTCGCCATCGTCATCGACGTGCTGCGCAACCTTGCGGGCGCACCGACGCGCGCCCCAGCCGACGATGCCGTCTCGCAGACGCGCAACCAGCCACGGCCACGGCCTCCGAAGGCGGCAGGTGCCGTGGGCGCGACGCGCAAGCGCGACGTCTCCGCACTCGACGTCCCCTCGAAAGTCCTTTCGCTGCCAACCACCGATGCGCACGCACAGCGCCAGCCGCGGCAGAAGACGGCTGCGCCCGCGCTCGCGCCCGCACCAGCCGCGCGGCGCGCGCAAGTCGTCAAGATTCTCTCGCCCGCGCCAGCAGGCACTCCGAGCTCCGTGTTCTCCTCGCTTGCCGCCGCGTCTGCGCAGCCGAGTGGCTCAGCCTAGGCGGGCCCTAGGCAGATCTTGTAGACGCCTTCAGGGACTACACAACGCTGCCCTCACAGCTCCTTGCCCGTTGGCTTGGCGGCGCCCGCTGACGTGCGCCGGCCGGCGAGCGCGACTGCGACCGCCGCGACAAGCAGGCCGGGCGCGAGCGCGGGCAGCAACTCGACGTACCGCTCGCGCAGCAGGCCGGCGGCCGTGTTGAGGACGATCGCGAGCGGGAATGAATATCCAACGAGGTCGAGGGCGAGTGGCAGCGCACACGCAGCCTCGCCGTCCACCGCGCCGCCGCCGCCGCTGCGCGCCGCCGCGCCCGAGGGCGCGCGCGGCGCCGAGATCGCGCTCGCCACCTTCTCGAGCTGCGCGTACGCGACGACGGAGCAGGCGGACTGCAGCATGATGACGAGCGCGAGTGCCGTCTCGCCCACCAACCCGAGCGCGCGCACCGCGCACCACGCAAAGAGCTGGGCGACGCCGCCGCGCGCGAGCACCGCCGAGCCGCAGGTGAAGGGCGCAGCGCCGTCAAGCGAAACTGTGAGGCCGATGAAGAGGAAGAGGATGGGCGTCTGCGCGGCCTCGAGGCGCGAGATCGCCTCGCCGAGCGGGCCGAGCTGACGGACGCTCAAGCCAGCCGCGCTCATCGCGAGCCCGGCGACGATCGACGCGCTGAGCGGCTCGCTGAGCTCGCGGCGCGCGGCTTCGGCGAGCGAGCGCGGCTTGGCCGCCGGCGCCCCGCCATGCGCCGCGCGCATCAACGCGGGCGCAAGCCCGAGCAGGTAAGCTTTGCTCGCGAGGTCCATGAGCGCGCCCATCGCCATGCCGGACGGCGCAAACTCCTTCACGAAGACAAACGCGGAGAGGCCGGGCGCGAAGGAGGACGAGAGGAGCGCGAGCGTCGAGCGCTCGTTGGCGCGCGACGCGCCGGGCAAGACGAGGCGACCGATCAGCGAGCCGGCGAGCAGCTGCACGACAATGTGCGCCGCGTTGAGCAGCGGGAAGCCGAGCGACGCGAACGAGAGCCGGACGTTCGTGAGCCCGACGAAGATGACGGCGGGCAGGAGCGCGTTGAGCACGAGCGCGCGCACGCCCGCGAGCGCGCTCTTCTCGTGGAGCTTTGGCCGCAGCGCGTAGCCGATCGCAATCAGCACGAAGAAGGACAGCGCCTTCTCCTCGGCCGGCCTCATCGCGTTATGAATGTACGTGCCGGGCTGGACCTGGAGGACGGGGCGGTCAGAGCTCGAATGCCGAGTACTCCACGATGGACCCCGGTTAAAAGTAAATATATGTTGAGATCTGAATAACTGACACCGGAGAGATGTCGTAGGCAGAGAGCGGCACCGATGCTGTCGCGCGCCTGGCCGGTGCTCTTCCTCGCCGCGCTGCCGTGCGCGCGGGCGTTCGGGCTGCGCGTGGTGCAGGGCCCGTCTGATATCGTCGGCCTCGAGCCCGCCGCCGTCCCATTTGCCTTCTCTGCGCGCGACTTTGACGTGTCCGGCCCTGCGGTGCTCTTCCGTGAGGCCGAGTGGACCTCCGACTGCCCGCCACGGTACGCGGGCGCAGCGAGCCTCGCGGGCGCGGTGGTGGTGTCGGCGGATGGCATCCTTAGCGCCCTCTGCTCCTTCGAGCAGCGCGCGCTCGGCGCCCAGCGCGCTGGCGCGGCCGCGTGGGTCGCGGCGCTGCGCGCGGGCTCATACGAGCATTCGCTCGACCCCGTCCCCGGGTACGCGGAGAACGTGTGGCTGGCGGGCGACTCGCGCGAGCTGACGGGGATCGTCGCAGCCGACGCGCGCGGGCGCACTTCCGACGCTATCGTCGGCGCGCTCGACGCGGGCGACGTGCTGCTGCTCCAGTTGACGCCGTCGCCGTCGCGCTACGCGTCCGTCGCCTCGTCGCGCGGCTTCCTCTTCTGGCGCGTGGTCATCGTGCTGCACTGCGCGGCGGTGCTCGAGTTGGCGCTCTGCCGCTCGTACGCCTTCGTGCGCGCCGACGGCGGCCTCCGCGCCACGCGCCAGCAGATGCTGCTCTGGCTCGAGGTCGGTGCGTGCGCGCTGCGCGTGGCCTACTTCGGCGGCGACCCGCTCGAGGGGTCGGGCCTTTTCAACTTTGAGACGGCGCTCACGCTCTCGTCGGTGCACCTGTCGGCGGGCGCGGTGAGCATGGCGATCTTCATCGTCCTCTTCTGCGAGGCTGTCTCCGCCGCCGGCATCGTCCCCTTCCGCCTCGCCAACCCGGGCTGGAGGAGCGCCTTCCTTCTCGGCGCGGTCTGCGTCCTCCTCGTCGACATCGTCCTCGGCTCGCTCGCCGTGCGCATTGGGCTGCGCTGGCTGGTGGTGGCCAAGTTGGCGGGCGCGCTGTTGCTCGAGCCGCTCACCCTCATCGCCGTCGCCGCCTCGTGCTATACGCGCACGCGCGCCGGCCTCGCGCGCAGTCGGCTGTCATCGGGCCACGTGGCACGATGGCTGCGTCGGCTCTTCCAGTCCGCCGTCTACTGGGCGCTCGCGCTCGCGTGCGGCATCGTGCTGCCGTGGGCGCTGTACGGGCCCGTGCGGCAGGTGGTCGTGCACGCGCTGTGGGTGCACGCGCTCAACTCCGCCTCGTACGTGCACATCGATGCCGTCCGGCCCCTGTACGAGCGGTCGCCGCGTGGGCCCTTCCGCATGCTGCACGATGCCTTCTTCGCGTGCATCTCGTTGCTTGCCGAGCCAAGCGCGCCGTCGCTCGACGAGTCGCGGCTCGCGGCCAAGGCGAACATTCAGCCGGCGCCCGAATTGCGTGCTCGATCCACGCGCGCGACGGCCAAGCGCGCAACCGCCGTCTCCTCCACCGCCATCACGCCGGACAAGGGCGTGTCGGCCGCGGACGGCCTCAGCAAGGCGACGGGGCCCTCGTCCGGGCGCGCGAGCGCCCTCGACGCGGCCGCGGCGGCCAACGCGCGCACGAGCCCATGGGGCAGCATCTTTAACACGCACAGCGCCCGCACGCGCTGCACGAGCGGCGGCGACTGCGCCATCGACGCGCAGCCTGCGCAGCGGGCGAGCAGCAGCGGCGGCGGCGCCATCGCCGCCTTTCTCCGTCGGTCGTCGGTCGCGCCCGCGCCCGCGCCCATCGCGCCGGCGGCCGGCGGTGGCGGTGGCGCAGACGCCGCCGGTGGCGGTGGCGGCAGTGCAGCGGCGCAGAAGCGTGCTACGATGTTTGCGCTGCGTGCGCCCAAGGCGCTGCGCAGCTCAGGCGCTTCGGCCGGCGGCGTCGAGGCGCCGGACGCCTCTTCGTCGGCGCAGCTATCGCCAACGATGCGCGCGGCGAGCAGCGCGACGCGTGGCATAGCGCGCGACTCTGTGCGCGGCTCGGTCGCGAGCATGGCGCGCGACTCCGTGCGCGGCTCGGTCGCCAGCGGCACGGGCGCGCACGCGTCGAGCATGGCGAGCGCGGTGGTCGAGGTCGGCGCCAAGCCGCCCGACTCCATGCTGCTTGGCATTTCAATCTACGCACTGCGCGCGTTCATCGCCGAGAACAGCCTCGACGCGCGCGCGCAGACGCACGAGGTCCAGTCGCTCCTGCGCAAGATGACGGCGGGCACGCAGCGCTCGTACGCCGAAGTTCACCATGTGCCGACCGCGCGCACCTCCGTCAACGGCGGGCAGCCCGTCGGCGCGCTGCGCCCCGCGCCGCCGCCGCTCGCTGACGGGCGTGCGGCGCGGATCGGGCGCGCGACGCTGCTCGTCGTGCACGCGCACCTGCGCTCCTTCCTCAAGCTCGTCGACGCGCTCGAGGCGCACATCGAGGTGCATGCCCTCGACCCGGCAGTCACCTTCTTTTGGATCGACTGCTTCTGCGTGCGCGCCCTTGATGCACTCGACGTTGCGCAGGAGATGGGCGCGGTCGCGCGCGCGATCGGCTCGGTGCTCCTCGTGCTCGAGCCGTGGAACCGGCCCGTCTGCCTGCGCCGCTCGTGGTGCCTGTACGAGCTGCAGCGCGCGAAGGCGGCGGGCGTCAAGGTGCACGCCACCGTCACCACGCAGGGCCGCGCCGACATGCGCGAGGACGTGCAGAACGATGCGTCCGGCGCGTCGGGCCTCATCGACGCGTTCATCGCGATGGTTGACGTCCGCTCCTCGTACACGTCGGTCGAGAAGGACAAGCAGATGCTGCTCGGGCTGGTGCGCAGCCACATGCCCGACGCGTCGGGCGAAGAGGCGCTCAACCGGCTCAACGCCGACGTGCGCCAGGTCGTGCGCGCCGCCGTCGAGGCGCTCATCCGCGTCGCCCAGCACGAGCCGATGACGAAGCTTCAGGCCAGCAGGGCTGTACCGCGCGCGCGCGGCATGTCGGTCGAGCAGGCGGAGGCGATGCGGCTGAGCACGATGGCCGAGCTCGAGCGCGAGGTGTACGCGCGAATGAGCGCGCTGCAGGCCGCGACAGACGCCGCGCAGGTGGGGCTGAGGGCGGCGCGCATCTCGACCAGCGGGCGCTCGGCCGAGGCGCGCTGCAGCGGGGCAGGCGCGACGCCCGCGCCTTCGCCGCCGCTCGGCAGCAACCGGAACACGGACTGACTGCTGAGTGCTGACCCGGTGACCCCTCTGTAACGAGCGTTAATGGCGTCGGTCGCGTCGGACGCGCGATCCGCTGCGCCTCTCATCTGCGTCGGCGCGCTCGGGGCGCCCGCGCGCCTGCTGCTCGCCGACACGGACGTGTGCGCACGCCTTATTGCGCTCGCTGCTCAGGTCTTGCGCGAGCGCCTCCCCGAGCTGCTCCATCGCCACGCGCTCGCCGCCGCGCAGCCGCGCGACGCGCTCGCGCTCGCGGCCTTTGCGCTTCAGCACGCGCAGCTCTTCGCTCGCGTGCTCGACATGAGCACGGGTGTCTTCGTGCCGTGCGTGCAGTGGCTGTGCGCGGCACAGAATGCGCTCCTTGCCGGCTCGTATGCCGCATTCGCCGCGCGCGCGCCGAGCGGCGCCAACGGCTGGGCGCTCGATCCGAGCACGGCAATGGAGCGCGCGGTGGCGCTCGTGCTGCAGGGCGCGGAGCCGGGCAGCACGGCGCGACGCAACCTGCACTTGCTCCGCGCGCACCTGCGCCTGAGCCGGCCGCGCGAGCTGCCGCCGCGCGCGCCGCCGGCCGCGAGCCCCGCGTGGGTGCGCGAGCGCGCGGCGCGCGCAAAGCATGCGCCGCACGCGGACGGCGATTCGGACGCGAGCGACGCGATGCGCGGCGCGGCGCTATGGGTGCGCACGCGCACGCCTACGCTCGAGTGGCTCGCCGGCTGCGTCGCGCTGCTCCGCTCGCCGGCCGACGCGCCGGCCGACGCGCGCAGCCATGGCCGGCTGACGGGCGCATCGCCTGGCGTCGGCGCCCTCGTCGCTGTCCGCGCGAGCGCGGTCGCGGCGCTCGTGCACGCGCTCGAGGGGGCGGCCGAGGAGGCCGAGCGCGCCGAGGCGAGCAGCGCACTCGATCCGCCCGCGCTGCGCGAGCGCGCCGCGCGCGCCGCGCGCGCCGAGGCGATGCGCGAGGCGACGGCTGTGATCGTTGCCGAGACCGATGCGCGCCAGACGGCGCTCGCCGGGCTGCAGGCGGCGGCGGCGCAATTGCGCGCAGAGTGCGCGGCGCAGCTCGACAAGAGCGCGAGCCGCATGGCGTGGGACGCGGCCGCCGAGCTCACCGCCGCGCTCGACAATGCGACCGCGCTCGCGGCGCAGATGGCGGCACTGGGTGCGACCGTCGTGCGCGCCGACAGCACGGCCGCGGCGGGCGGCACGCGCGGCGCTGGCGGTGGGCTTGCGCTCGCTGGCGGCGGCACGTGCGGCGGCGCGAGCGGCGGCACGGACGGGAGAGGAGACCTCGGATGCACACCCCGCGATGGCGTGGCACCGTCGGTCGCGCAGCCCGCGTCGGCGGTCGCGCAGCGCGCGTCGGCGAGCGGCCGCGAGCGCGAGGGCGGCGCGCGATCCGAGGCGCCTTCGGACGAGCTCGTGCTGCCCGCACACGCGCTGCATCTCGACGCGGCGCTTGGCGGCGGCCAGCGCCTGCGCAGCGTACTGGTCGCGGGGCGCGCAGAGCGCGCGGGCGGCATGGGGCACGGCGCACGCGCGAGCAAGGCTCTCGCGCGGCTGCTCGAGCACGCGGATGCGGTCGCCTCGTCAGACGCGCGCGCCGCGTTGCACGCGCCGAGATGGCACGCCACTGAATCAGCTGTGCAGGCGCACGAAGGTGCGCGGGCGCTCGCGCCGCCAGACCACGCTCCGCCGACGGTGGAGTCGCCGCGCCATCCTGGCGCACCGCCGCAAATGCTGCCGCAGCCGCAGCCACAGCAGCCCGTGCAGCCGCCGCGCCAGCCCGGCGCGCCACCACTGCCGCCGCAGCCGCAGCTGCAGCCCTCGTACCGGCCGCAACAGCCGTCGGCGCAGCAGCAGCAGCAGCCGCAGCAGCAGCAGCAGCAGCAGCAGCAG
Source organism: Diacronema lutheri (assembly GCA_019448385.1). Taxonomy (NCBI): domain Eukaryota; phylum Haptophyta; class Pavlovophyceae; order Pavlovales; family Pavlovaceae; genus Diacronema; species Diacronema lutheri. The sequence goes on along the minus strand of JAGTXO010000030.1, from coordinate 323,334 downwards.
CAGCAGCAGCAGTTGGCCCTCGCGCACGAGCCGCGCGGCGCGCTGACACCTCCGGCGCGATCGCGCGAGTGGCTGGTCGACGCCTGGGGGTCGCACGCACTCGCCGCAGTCCCAGTGAGCGCAGACAGCTCAGTGGGCGCGAGTGGACGGCAGCCATTGCTGCTGCTGCTATTGCACGGCTGGGCGGAGCCGCAGCGCGCGGCGGAGGCGGGCGTAGCGGTGGACGCACAAACTGGCGCCCGGCCGCCCGCGCCGCCCCGTGCGGCCGCAGCGACGGCCGTTGCCTCGGGCGCTCCGCCGCAACCGCCGTCGGCGCAGCAGCCACAGCCACGGCCGCCATCGCCGCCGCAACCGGCGCACCCGCTCCAGCCGCCAGCGCAGAACGCCGCCCACGGCTGCGCGCAGCCTCAGCCCGCACCCGCCGCGCCGGCCGTGCGCTTCGCGTCCCTGCCGCGCGAGCACGCCCTCGCGCTCCTCGACGAGCTGCACAGCGCCGAACTCGACCTCGCGTTCACGCGCGCGGGGCCTGCTGCGCGCACGCCCTTCACGCAAGCGCAGCAGACCGCGCTTCGGCGCGCCTTCTCCGCCGGACATGCCGGCCAACACGGCGCGCGCGCCGCGCATTCATCGACAGACCGCGTGCCGCCCGCAATGTACGCGCACGCGCGGTTGAGCGCAGTCCCCGTCTGGCGGGAGTAGGCGGCGGCAGCGATCATGCGGTGGGTACGCACACCGCGTCTGGGCGATCGACAGTCGTCATCCAGCACTCAGCACGCGCCCCGCCGCTTCGCCAAGGCGGTTGCGACGCTGATGCACGTGAGCGCGACGCACAGCCCCACAACGGCGCTGCGACCGCCACCGGCGTGGGCCCACCGCCATGCCGCAGGCACGCGTCGCCACCCACCGCACACGCGGTGCGCGCTTGTCGCCGGCGCCCTTCGCCGGAGCGCCAGCTCGCCAAGCCGGCGGACGGCGCGCGCGTGCTGCCGGTCGCCGTGCAGCTGTGGCGCGAGTTCGCGGAACGTGACGCTCAACCGCGTGGTGCGCAGCTCGGAGCGGAGGATGGCGTGCTCCCAGAACGCGCGCGCTTCTCCCGAGATCACCAACGCCGAGCGCGCCGGCAGCTGCACGCGCACGACGCACCCGCCGCGCCGGAAGCGCATCGAGCACGGCGCAAGGAGGCTGACGATCACGATCCGATCGCCCCACACCCATGCGTCGTCAATGTGGTAGTCGATGCACGCGCCGCGACTCTCCTCGTACTCGAGCACGGCCATCTCGGCCGCCTCGAAGCCGTCGAGCCCCGCGCATGCCTCGCACACGCGCTCGAAGAGCGCGCGCGCGTACGGCGGGAAGCCTCCGAAGTGGGCGGCGCTCAGCCTCCGGCTCTTGAAGCCGACCTTGGGCCCAAAGTCCTGCTTGCGGCGGCCGGACTGCGACGGCGTCCACTCGCCGCCCGCGTTGATCGAGCGTACGAGCGCCGCCTCGGCCTGCTCGTCCAGCACGTCGCGCACCACGTGCAGCGCGAAGCGCGCTGCGCGCGCGTCCGTGCGCGCGTCCGCGCCGCCCGTGCCCACGAGCCGCGCGTCATCGATAGACCACTCATAGTCGACGCGCTCGTCGCGTTGGCGCGCCGCAATCTCGCTGGGCGAAAGCACCATCCCCGCGCGCGGCGCATCCTGCGCCTCGCACAGCGCGCATACGCGCGCGCCCGTGCATGCGCAACCGCGCGAACGCCCTCCGCCATCGTGCGTTCGCAACATGCGCTCAGTGCTCGTCGCGCTGCTCGTCGCGTTCCTCGCGCCGAGCGCCGCGGGCGCGCGCACGGGCGTGATCACGTCCTGCCCCGCCTGACGGCTCAACAGGCTACCCGAGGTCAAGCGCTTCCTGAAGCGGCCGGGCGGCGCCGACCAGTACGAGCGGCTCTCGATCGTGTGGGAGGCGCACCACAACCCCGAGCTGGTCATCACCGACGACGGCACGGGCGAGTCGGTCCTGTATGACCTGAGCACGTACGATTACGTGGGCCTGCATAAGCTCATGCACCGCCTCGGCTTCGCCCTCGTCGACGGCGGCACGCGCGAGGCCGCGGCCGTCCGGCCGCTCGCGCCCGTGGCGGGCGCGGCGGCATCCGCGTTTGCCGGACAGCGCGCGCGCGCGCCAGCACAAGATGATGCGTCCTCTGATACGGCAGCCTCGCTGCCCCAGAGTGGCGCGGATGGAATCGTGCTGGCGCGCGTCGCAACGGTAAACGCCGCAAACGGGCTGCGCGCGTCGATCGTCGCCGCGATCAAGGCGGGCGACGAGGTGCTCGCACAGGGTTTTGTCGGCGACGGGTACAGCTGGTGGCCGCGCGCGCTCAAAGCTGCGGGCGCACTCGCCTGCGCCGCCGCCATCCTCTTCCTCCTCTGCGCTTGCGCGCCGAGCGGCGCGATAGAGCCGCAGCGCCTGTACGGCTTGAGCGGCGCGGGCGCGGGCCGCGCCGTGCGCGCGGCGGCGCGCTACACGCCGCTCGCGCCCGTGCCCGAGGCCCTGTCGCCGCCGCGCGGCGCGTCGGCCGGCGTTGATAAAAACGTGTGACTCGTCGGGACTCCTTTTGGTCTGAAGGGCAAAACTGACGCGCGGACATTTTTCCCCTTCCCTTGTCGGCGGGGAGGGCCGCAGCACCGTCGTCGAGAGTGCACGGATGGCGTCGCGGGGCCCGCCGGACGGCATGGTCGCGGTGGAAAGCTACGACGACGTGCCGCTTGACGAGGATGCGACGGGCCAGGCCGCGCCGCGCGCGCGCACGTGCCGCGCGCCCGTGCTGTGCGCGTGCGTGCTCGTGCTGCCATGCGCGGTGTCGCTCGCCGTCTTTGCGAGCCTACTCGGGCACGCGGCGAACAACTCGCCCATGTTCACGCCCGCGGTGTCGGCGAATACGAGCGGTCCGCTCGTCCCTGGCGCACAGCGCATGCGCGGCGTTAACCTCGGCGGCTGGCTCGTGCTCGAGCCGTGGATCACGCCGTCGCTCTTCTACCAGTTTCTCGACCGCGAGACGCCCGCGACGGACGAGCGGACGCTGTGCGCGATGCTCGGGCCGGCCGAGGCGCGCAGGCAGCTCAAGGCGTTCCGCGACGTGTGGGTTACCGAGGCGACCTTTGCCAAGCTCCGCCGCATCGGCGTCAACACGGTGCGGCTGCCGTACGGGTATTGGGCGTATGGGGATCAGCAGTCGTTCTGCCCGGGCGTCTCGTCGATCGAGTACGTGGACAAGGCGGTGAGCTGGGCGGAGAAGCACGGGTTGCGCGTGGTGCTTGACCTGCACGGCGTCCCCGGCTCGCAGAACGGCTTCGACAACTCTGGCGACTCACACAAGCCGCCGTTCGGGACGCCGCTCGACGCGCACGATTGGCTGTCCGACGAGAATGCCGAGGTCGCAATCGGCGTCCTACGCAGAGTGGCCGCGCGGTACGCCAATTCGAGCGCAGTGGTGCAGATGGGGCTCGTGAACGAGCCGATCGGCTTCGCGCTCTCCGGCTTCTGCAAGGCCAACTGCCCCATCGACCAGGCGCGCCTCCTCGCCTACTACGAGCGAGCGTGGGCTGCGATACGCTCGGTCAACGCGCGCGTGACGCCCGTCCTTGACGTCTCGTTCCGCAACCGCGCGTGGGCGGTGACGCGCGCGGAGGGGCAGCCGTGGGCGCAGGCGGGCGCGGTGCTCGACACGCACCGCTACCACGGCTGGTGGCCGCGCGGCTCCCACGTGCCGCAGGTTGCGCACTTGCGGCAGGCGGGCTGCGGCACGCCGCGCGACCTCGTGGAGATGGCGGCGGAGGCGCTGCCCACGGTTGTGGGCGAGTGGTCGCTCGCGGTGACGGACTGCATGACCTTCCTCAACGGCGTCGGCCTCGACCCGTCCATGACGGTTCCCGCCAACTGCGGCCGCGTCCGCTGCCCTGAGACCTTCGGCAAGCTGCCGCGCTACGTCGGCAGCGGCGGGCCGCTGCCGCGCGGCGCGCATGGCGGGCCGGACGCCGACGGCATGTGTCCGGTCGACCCGCTGAGCGCGCCGCCCGGCCCGCTCGACTTTGACGCCTTCTACACGCTCTTCGCCGCGTACGCCATCGGCGGGTACGAGGCGTCCGTTGGCTGGACCTTTTGGAATTTCAAGTCGGAGGTTGCCGACCCGCGATGGGGCTTCCTCGACATGTACGACAAGGGCTGGCTGCCAAAGACGCTCGACGGGTGGAACCCGCCCGTGCCCAGCTGCGACGAGGCGGACGCCGGGCTGCCCTTCGAAAAGCTTCTCGTCGGCACCATCGCGTCGGCCGTCTGCCTTGTCGCGTCGCTCGTGCTCGCGCTCGTCGTCGCGCTCGCCGGCGGCCGCTGCTGCTCGCGCGGCGGCCCGAGCGGTGGCTTCGTCAAGATGCAGACGGCGCCGTCCTTTGCGACGCAGCCGTCGTTTGCGACGCAGCCGTCGTGCCACTCACAGCCGTCCGCGACGCACGGCGCCGTCGAGCTCTCGCACATGGCCGCGCCGCCCGTCCGGACGCGCATCGCGAGCGACCTGCCCGTCACGAGCGCAACAGCGGCGCTCAGCGAGGCCAAGCAGCCGTGACGGTTGTATACTAACGACGCTTTCCGACGGGTCAACAGATGGGGTCAGGAAGTGCGCAGCGAGGCGCCAGGCGGAGCAGGCCCAAAGGCCCACACGCGCCTAGCCACCGCGCGCCGCCGCCCGCGCGCCGCCGCACCGGTGGCCGCCGTCAATCACACCACCGGCCGACGCGCACGCGCACGCCGAGGCCCGAAGATCGTCGGCGACGACCGCCACCCCCGAGCCGCCGCCTGCCACGTCGCCAAGCCGCCCGCCGCCGCTGCAGAGCGCGACGCCCGCCGCCAGCGAGCCGCCGCCCTCCCCGCCGCGTCGCAGCCCCCTGCCGCCGCCGCGAAGCGCACCGCCACCCGCCGCCAGCGTGGCAAGCGCCGCGATGCTGGCCGCGTGGCCGCGCACGCGCGCCCCGCCACCCCCAAACCCACCGACCGGGGCGAAAAGTACGTATGGGAATTTAAAAAAAGATGGTCAAAAAGGGGGGAAAGGGGGGGGGGGGGGGGGGGGGGGGGGGGGGGGGGGGGGGGGGGAAGGGGAGCGCCTCGCGCAGGCCCCCCGACGGGCGACGACGGAAGCCTCGTTCACGCTCATGAAAAAATACTAACGGCGCTTACGTCATGAAAAAATTACCCATTTCGCCTGATATGGGGTCTCAACTCTTATCTGCTTGCCGAGGACATGAGCGCCGAGACGCGCCCGCTGGCGCGCCTGAAGGCCGCTCAATTCCTGCGCGACCGCCGGACGCAGTGGAGCGTGGACGGCTTCTTTGAGTCCCTCAAAGACCAAGTCGGCCTACGCGACCCGATGACCGGGTTCTTCGAGCTGAAGGACCCAGCGCTCCGTTACGTCGACCTGCCGCCCGACACGACGTTTGTGGAGTCGTGCTGCGACAATGAGGCTTTCTCGCCGTTCGTCTACGTGCCGATCAACACGAGCGCGCCGCGCACGACCGGTCTTTACGCGATCGACCTCGCCGCGCCCCGCGGCTCGCACCTCAAGCTCCTCACCACGCTCCCTTTTGCGAGCCTCTTCTTCGGCACCAAGCTCACCGCTGACGGCAAGCTGTACATTTGCGAGTACGGCCCGCAGATGGGCCAGTCGGGCGCGATCCTGCTCGTCGATTTACGCGCGAACCCGGGCAGGTGGAGCCGCATCGCCACGTTTGCTGACGGGTACCAGCCCAACGACATTGCGGTCAGCCCCGAGGACGGTTGCTCTACGCGGCGTGCAACCACATGGTCCGATGGCGCCCCTCGGGCAGCCGTTGTCCTCTGTGCGCCTTCCCGTTTCCATCCCCCCGTCCGTCCACCGCCCCCACCGACGGCCGCGTGACGCGTTGCGCGCGCGCGCGCGGCCGCTCTGCTGTGTGCGCACGCACAGCCGTACGACGGCGCGATGCTGCGCGGCACGGCGCTCAACTTTCTGCGCCAGTCGGGCAAGGAGACGTCCAAGGTGTTCAAGCTCGGCGCGCACGGCGGCGAGCCGATCGTCTTCGCCGACGGGCTGCGCGTGCTCGCTGGCTCTGTCGTCGTGCCAGCGGACAAGGCGCTGTGGGTCTCCGAGCTGACGCAACTCGTCCGCGTGCCGCTCGCGCCAAAGAACGATCGCGATTGGCGCCGCGTCGAGCCGTTCGACCAGCGGATGCTCGCCGACAACTTGAGCGTCGTCGACGGCTCGTGCGTGCTCAAGTTCCCCTACTACCGCGCCGTCTCGCGCATCGAGTCGGCCGTCTTCACCAACACGCGAGTGGCGAGCACGCTCTACGACACGCTGCGCGCGCCCTGCTGCGCCATGCTCGACCGCATTGACGCACCGCCGCTCACGGCTGCGCCGGACCGCTTCGAGGACGTTGCGTACGCAGCGTACGACGTGCGCACAGGCGACATTGTCAACTTGAAGATCGACGTCGAGCAGAAGGGCTTCGACGGGCACGTGACGCATGTCGAGCCGTACGGGCGCAATTTGGAGGGGAGCCGCTCGGCCTGTACCGCGAATAGACCGCGCGCGCGCCTCTCGCCCTCTTCCCCCGTCGTCTTCGTAGGCCTCGGGGTCCTGCCCGGCCGGCCGTTGCGCTCGCGGCCTTGGCGCCTCGTGCCCGTGCCGCAGCCGGCAGGCGAGTCTTGACTCCTCAGGAGTCACTTGGCTCACTGCAGCATGGACCGAGAGTTTTTAAAACGGCGCACCTGCCGCCGCCATCAACGTTCAAGGGCGGGCGGCGAGAGGCGCACCGACATGCAGCTGAGCGCGGAGGGCGAAAGCGGCGGCGCATCCGCCGAGCCGCTCGCCGAGACGCTCGCTGAGCCGAGCGCGCGCGGCTCGATGCCACCTGCCGACGGGCGCGCGCATTCGCCGCGCACGCCGGCGCGCCGCGCGGAGCGCGCGCCCGCGGATGCGGCGCGCTGGTCGGCGGGCTCAAAGCCGAGCGACGCGCGCACGCACGGCTCGGCGCGTGCGCACTCGCGCGGCCGACCGTGCGTCGACGTCAACCCGGTCGCGTGGTCTACTGGCTCGGCAGCGAGCGACGGCATGCGCTCGCCGGGCTCGCTGCCGGCCGACGCGGCTGACGTGGCCGCGAGCGACGGCAACTCGCCCATGTGCTCGCCGGCGGCGGCAGTCGGGCGCGAGGTTCCTGCAGAGTGGCGCGCGGGTGCGACGCATGCGGTCTCCTCGCCCGCTGCCGCCATCGAGCGCGCGCGCGCGGCGCGCAGTGTGGACGGCCGGTGGGCGCGGCGCGACACGGCCACCAACGCGCCGCCGTCGGAGCGCGCATCGATGGCCCTGTCGTCCCCGTCGCGCACGTCGCTCGTCGCCGCGCCGCTCGTGCTCGCCAGGTCGGCCGCCCCTCCGCCGCGCAGCGGCTTGTCCGCTGTCGAGGCGCTCGTCGCCACCGCCGGCGCGCGCACGCTCTTGACGCACACGCCGAGCGCCGCCGCCGCCGCCGCCGCCACGCCCGCCGCATTCGCCTGCGGCCCGCCAGAGCTGACTGCGCCGGCTGGCGCTCCGAGCGGCGCGTGCACGAGGACGCATCAGCAAGGCGCGACAGCGCCACCGGCTCACGAGGCGCACGCGCAGCCATCTTCTCCGACCGGACCCGGACCCGGACCCGGACCCGGATCCGGACCCGGACCGGCCGACCGCGCATCCGCATCGCGCTGCTCGGCCGACGCGCGCGCCGAGGCGATCATGCCGCCTGCACCGGCCGTCGCCGGCCGCACGCCGCCGGCCGGTGCCGCACGCCGCGCCAAGAGTCCGGCGGGCGAGGAGGCCGCCTCGGCCGCGCTGTCGCGCACCGCCGCCGTGTCCGCCACCCCGACAGCCGCCATGCCTGCCAGCGCGCATGCGCACGAGCGGACGCAGGCGCGTGCGTGCGTGCATGCCGAGGGCAGCAGAGGAGCGCGCGAGGCCGGCGGCGACAAGCAGGCGGTGCAGCGGCCGCGGCCGCTGCACCGCGCGGACGACGGCAGGCGCCGCGGCTCGCGCACGCACGCGCCGCCGCACGGCTGGGCCGTCGAGTACGATGTGCGGCCGGGCGACACGCTCGCGGCCGTTGCGATGCGAGCGGGCGTGGGCGCGCGCGAGTTGCGTGCCGCCAACGGTCTGCCCGCCATCGGCGGCGCCATCATGGCGGGCCAACGGCTATGGCTTCCCGGTGCGGAGCGTGCCGACGACGGGCGGCCCGCCCATCCGACGGCCGCGCCGCGCGCGGACGAGGGCGGCGCGAGCGACGCGGCCACGGCCGCAGCCGCGGCCGCGCCGCCGCCGGGCGGCGCGCGCGCGGCGAAGCGCGCGGCGGACGCGAGCGCGACGCCGCAGCGCGTGCAACGGCCAAGCCAACCGTCGTCTCTCGCGCGTGCCGCCTCCGCCTCCGCGGCCGAGCGCGCGCGCGCTCCGCGCGCGCTCGCCTTTGGGTTCGTTCGACGCTCCCTCACTCCGCCGCCAGCCTCGCCGCCGCCGGCGCACGGCGGCGCGTCGCGGCCGCTGCGCGCGGCGCTGGCGGCGCAACTGCCGCTCACAATGCCCGCAACGTACTGCACGCAGGGCCGTGGCGTGTCAGGCACGCTCACCGTCTCGGACGGTCTGACCACCTTCGAGCCTGAGCTTTGGGACCCGCTTGTTCGCGCGTACGGCCGCCTGCCCTTCCAGGCAAGTCGCGCGGCTGCGGCAGGCGCGGCGCGTGCGGCCAACGCTACGGGCGAGGACGCACGATGGGCGTTTCGCCACCGCCATGCGCGGCGGGTTGAAGCGCCGCGCGACGGGCTGCATGCGTCCGCGCGCATAGCCCGCCCCCTCCCACCGCCTGCGCGACAGGGGCCCGTCGGCGCGCGCGCGCGCGTTTTGACCCGTCCGGAGAGCGGCCGCCCTGCGCCGCGACGCCCACCTGCCGCAGATTGCCGTCGACAACGCGTCCGTCGCGCACGCGCGCGCGCGCTCGGGCCGCGAGGCGGCGCCGTGCGGGGACGGGCGCGGCGCGCAACGCCGGGGGGCGTCAGAAAGGGCCGGCGGCGATTGCGAGAACGGCGGAGGCGGTGTGCACAATCTGCGAGCGGCCGGGGCGCCGGCGGGCATCACGCGCAAGCGGTGCGCATCGCTGCATCTCGCCCTGTCGGCAACGGGTGGCGGTGACGGAGCAGAGCACGGGTGCGCGCGCTCGGCGGCTGCGGCTGCCGCTGCTTTGCCGGCGCAGTCGCTTCGCGCGCCCCGATCTCTCATGCTTGGATCGCGCTCTGCCGTATCCCCCTTCCCCCTCAAAATGTGTGTGACCCCATTTCACACGCCACACTCTCGCAAACACGCGCGTTCCTACCCCCCCCCCCCCCCCCCCCCCCCCCCCCCCCCCCCCCCCCCCTACCCCCGTGCGCCCTTTCAGCAGCCGCATGGCGGACGTTTCGTTTTGGCTCCGGGACATGCACGCCGCGCAGACCGCGTGCGACGCGCTCACGTCGTCCTCCTCGTTCCGACAGCGCGCGCGCTCGCTCGAGGCCTCCTCTTATGCGCCCGTCGCCGCCGACGCACTCGCGTGGCGCGGCGCGCGCGCCGGCGTGCTACAGCAGCAGCAGCAGCAGCAGCAGCAGCAGCGGTGGGCGGGCGAGGGCCAAGCCGTCGCGCAGGCGCGCGACACCCGCGGAGGAGTTGGCGCGGTCGAGCGCGCCGCCGGCGCGGGCGGCGCGGGCGGGCGTGCCGAGCGGCTGCGCGCTCTGCTCGCCAGTCCGCGCGGCGGGCGAACGTCAATGCCGCAGCAGATCTCGCCCGGCTTGGGCGCGGACGCGGGCGGCGCGCACTGGCCGCCGATCGTCGCCGGCGACGGCGACGAGCGGAACGCGAGCAGCGAGCCGGCGTCCGACGGCGACGACGCGCACGGCGGGCGCGTCGCGCGCGCGCGCGGCCGCGGCTTGCGCGGCAGAGGCGCCGCATCTCGTCGTTCGCTGCTTGCCGCCTACCTCGAGTCCCTTTCGCGCCAAATCTCGGCCCGCGCTCCGTGCGCGGACGATTCGGACGGCGACGCGCCCGCCGGCGTGCGTGCGGCGCTCCTCCCACCGTTCAGGCCGAGGCTGCGCGGCCGGACGTCACGCTCGCCGCCCCCGCTCGTGAGCACTGCTGAGATCGAGGCGCTCGCCGCTAGCCTACCGCAGCGGCACAAGCTGTGCGACTGGAAGCTCTTGTGCGCGCACACCGCCCCGCACCTTGCGGCAAGGAGGCGCTCGTGCTGCTCGTGGCCCTCGTGCCCGGCCGCGCGCGCGGCGCCGGCGAGCGCGCGAGCGCGCGCCACGCGCCGCCGGACTGCGCGCCGCCGGACTGCGCGCCGCCGGACTGCGCGCCGCCGGACTGCGCGCTGAGGCGCGCGCGCTCGCTGCGCGGACGCGCGCGCGTTGCTCGCGCTAGGTACTGCCTCGAGGAGCATGGCTGCTCTCTGCACACCTTCTTCGACCGAGCGCGCGGGCATGCGGGCACCGTGCTGCTCGTGCGCGACGCGGAGCTGGGCGCGCTCTTTGGCGCCTTCGCGCCGTGCGAATGGCGGGCGTGCAAAGGTTTTTATGGCTCAGGCGAGACGCTCCTCTTCTCGCTCCGCCCGAAGCGGCAGGTGCTGCGCTGGACGGGCGCGAACTCGTATTTTATGCTCTCGGACGAAAGCTCGCTCGCAATCGGCGCGGGCGGCTGCTTCGGGCTCTGGCTGAGCGCCGACTTTGCGCACGGCTCGGCGGGCGAGTGCGAAACATTCGACGCTGGGATGGTCGCGCCGGCGCGCGAGTTTCGCTGCGCGGCCATCGAGGTGTACGGGCTCGTCGCGCCGTCTGTTCTCGCAGACGATTGACTGTTGGGGCTGTCAGACTCTAGCGCGCGCACTCAATCAAGCGTTGGCGCCGTGCGCGCCGAGCGACATGGTCGTGAGCATGTCCGTGATGAGCACCTGCGAGAGGCCCGGCCGCTTGTCGCCGTCGATGACGCGCAGCAGCCGCGCGGAGACGAGCACGACGCGATCCGAGTCTGAGGCGCGCCAGCCGTCGAGCCCGGCGGCCTCGAGCGCCTCGCTGCTCGGTGGCTCGGTGGCGCCGTCCACGAGCGCGAGCGTCGCGGTGCGCACGAGCGAGAGCTCGACGACGCGCACGCCGTCGTTGAGCGGCCACGGCGCGCGCGTGAGCAGGGCGAGGGGCACCAGCGCGCCGAGATCTGCCATGGCATGTTCCCACTGCCGCGCGTCCGCGCACTCGAGGTAGAGCATCGTCTGCGGGCACAAAGCGGACGGCGGGGATGTGCGGCCCGGACAGCGGTGGGCGCGTGAGCCGGGCACGCGGCGCAGAGGAAGCAAAGCTGGCGAGCCTCGCTGTCGCGCGGACCGCAATCCGCTGCGGGCATGGACGGGCGCACGGCGTCGTCCGCGCGCGCGCGCGCGCGCGCGCGTGCACGCGCGCACGCGAGACGGGACTTTGGTCGTGCCCACACCGAGCGCCGGCGTGTCATCGTCGCGCTCGCGTCGCTTGTGGCTGTCCGGTCGCGCGGCCGACGGCGAGCCCGTCACGGGCGAGTCGAAGCTCACGTCCATCGCGCCCACGCCCTGGGTTGGCGCGCTCGCGGCACGGACGAGCCCGCCGCCGTAAACGGCAAACTTTGAAGTGCGATCGATCGATCGCGTTTGGCGTCGGGCGTCACCCAGACATGCCAGCGGCTCCGCGCCGGGCGTGGCTCAGGCTGGCGGCGGTCATGCTGCTGTGCGCGGCGGCGGTTGTGTCGGGCCGCGCGCTCGCTGCGCCGAGCAGCACAGCGCCGCCCAACTTCCGCAGGCAGCTCTTCGCCCACGGCCACGCCGGCGCGCGCGCCGGTGTGGGCGCGCACGCGCCCACCGGCTCGCACGCCGTCGCGCCTGCGCCCGGCGCGCACGACGCGACGGACGAGCACGCGGCGGCGGCGACGACGCCAGAGCGCGCTGGCGACGCGCACACCGACCCATCGGACCCGGCCAACACGACCGGCGACACCGGCGAGGAGGAGCACGACGAGCACGGCGCGCACGCCGCCGACGCGCACGGCGAGCACGGCGCGGGCGACACGCACTGCGGCGGCGGGCACGGCGACGGCGCGCATGAGGAGCACGGTGAGCACGGCGGCGCTCACCACGGTGCGAGCCAGATCGACGACGAGATAGCCCTGCTGCTGATGCTCTCGCTGATCCTGCTGTCTGTCATCTTTGAGAAGACCAAGCACCACCTCGAGCACTCGGTCGACGAGCACAAGCACATCATCCTGCAGGCGCTCTTTGGCGAGCTGACAGTGCTCGGCTTTATCGCGCTCATCACCTTCTTCCTCATGGACTCGGGCGTCTTCACGCACCTCTCCGTGCGGCTGTACGATGGCGACGAGGAGCACCTGCTGCACCTCTTTGAAAAAGTCCACTTTGGCCTCTTCTTCGTGATGATCCTTTTCCTCCTCCTCATTGGCTGGCTCATCTACGTGCAGAACGTTGCGGCGCGGCGCTGGCACGACCTTGACAAACGCGGCGGCGAGTACCTGCTCGAGCAGCGCAGCAAGCGGCGCGAGGTTGAGAAGGCGCGCAAGGCCGTCGAGGAGGCAGCGATGGTCGAGGCGACCGCCGACGCGCGCCGCCGCATCCGCGAGGCCAACGCGGCGAAAAAGGACGGCACGCGCGCGCACGACGACCCAACCGACGACGCCGCCGCCGCCGTCCGGCCGCCGCCGCTCCCACCGCCGTCCGACGACTACCTCAAGGCGAGGTACGGTGACGGTGGCGCTGTGCCCGTGGGCCTTGGCGTGCGCGCGGGTTATACGCGGCAGGTGGACGAGGGCGCGGCGCTCGACATGGACGACACGTCATCGGACTGGCAGCTGCGCAAGCGCGACCCGGCTCTCTACCGCTTCTTGCAGGCAAGAGCGGCGTGGCGCGCGTGGCGTGCGGCCGCGCGGCGTCGTGGCCGCGTGCAACGCGCCACCGCGACACTAGCCCCCCCCCCCCCCCCCCCCCCCCTCTCCCCCTTCTACCGCCGCCCTTTCGCGCGCGCTGGGCGGCGCGGCGGGCGCGTGGCGGCGCAGATGCGCCAGCGGTTCGTGTACGGCCTGCAGGGCGCGGAGGGCCGCAAGATCAAGCTCAACGACCCGAACGACACTTTCAACTTCGGCGCCTACCTGACGCAGTGCTCGGCGGGGATTACCGCGGAGATTGTGGAGGTGCACCCGGTGACGTGGGTGCTCGTCGCGGCGTCGCTCGGGCTGGTGTACGTGGCGAACCTCTTCCTCGGCGCGTTTGGCATGTGCCTGCTCCTCGTGCTCTGGGGCTGGCTCTGCGCTCTCACGCTGCACGCCGCGCGGCGCGACCTCGAGCGGATTGAGCGCGCGCTCGCGCCGCCGTACACCGCGTCGCTCCTGCAGATCCAACTTGGCGAGGAGGACGCGCAACCCGAGTACGCGCTGCGGCCGATTGGGCGGCGGTGCAACAAGCACGAGGCACTCTTCCCCTTTGGTCTGCAGGAGGAGGGGCCGGAGTGGTTCTGCCACATTGTGCGCACGATCCTGCTCACGTGCGCCGTCTACGTGATCGGATTGCAGTCCATCTTTGCCAGCGAGATGCTCAGCGTGCAGGAGATGCCCACGGCGCTTGGCGCGACGTTGCTCGCGCTCGCGCTCACCTCCGTCGTCGTGACCCTCGCGCTGGTGCTGCCCACGTTCCCGCTGCTCGTCGCGACGCAGTCCGTCGGGATGATGAAGAAGGCCAAGCTCGTCGAGCGCACGTTCCGCCAGCAAAAGCTCGACCTCTCCCTCCGCCTCCTCAAGCTCCTCACGTCCATGCAGTCGCACTCTCGCAAGCTGCGCAAACTGAAGGCCAAGGCCGCCGCGGGCGCCAGCGTCGCGCCCGCCGACGTGCGCACGGCCGAGGAGGCGAAGGCGGCGCTCGACGAGCAGGAGCACGCTCTCGCCGTGCTCGAGCGCAACCCGACGCAGAAGAAGGAGCTCGAGGCGGCGTTCCGCCTCTTCGACACGTCGGGCGACGGCAACATCGAGGCGTCCGAGCTCAAGGCGCTCCTCCACTCGATGGGCCAGAAGGTGAGCGACGCCGAGGCGCAACAGCTCTGCTCCGAGATGGACGCGGACGGCTCGGGCTCCGTCTCGCTCGTCGAGTTCTTGGCCGTGATGGCGTCGGAGGTGGACGAGGAGGCGAACGAACCGCTCACGGTGGAGAAGCTGACCGACGACATGTTTGCGATCCTCGACAAGGACGCGTCGGGCATCGTCTCGTTCAAGGAGTTTCGCGCGGCGATGCAGTCGCTGCCGACCGGCATGACGGACGAGGAGATTGACGAGGTGCTGCAGGAGATGTTCGGCGGCGGCGGCGACACGCAGATCGACAAGCATGAGTTCATCCACTTCATCTCCGCGCACAAGGAGGAGCTCGGCCTGTGATGGCGGAGGGTGGGCCCCACTGTAGTGAGAAGTCGGGCGAACTCACTGACAGCGTGAGCTGTGCCTGTGAGCTGAGCAGGCATGCAAAAAAAGAAAAGAAAAAAATATAAAAAAAAAATAAGGAAAAAAAGGAAAAAAGAAAATAGAACCGCGGCCCTTGACTCGTCCAGGACGCAATGGCGAACTCGGCGATGGTGTGCGACCGAGAGCCCGCGCTCACGCCGCCGCGCTGGCTGCGACCAGACGCGAACGAGCCCGTGGACAGCAGGCCGACACGCGCGCACGGCCGTCGCTCCAGGCGCAGCTCGGCGATGGTGTGCGACCCAGAGCCCGCGCTCACGCCGCCGCGCTGGCTGCGACCAGACGCGAACGAGCCCATGGACAGCAGGCCGACACGCGCGCACGGCCGTCGCTCCAGGCGCAGCTCGTGGCGCGCCGCCGAGGAGATGATGCAGCGCGACGAGGCCGAGGAGTACTCGCAGCACGGCCACGGCGCGTCTGCCGCGTCCCCGTGCGGCGGCGCGCGCAGCGGCCTCGGTTGCGGCGGCGGCGTGAGCATCGCCGTGGCCGCGGCATCCGCTGCCGCTGCGCACGCCGCCGCGGCGAGCGCATCCGCGACGGAACCGGCGGAATGCGGATACGCGCCGCACGCAACGCACGTCGCGCTGCAGCGCGTCTCGGCGGCCGTGGCGGTCGCGCTGAGCGACGGTGCGAGCACGTCGGCTGTTTCGAGCGACAAGCGGCAGCGCAGGAGTACGAGCGGCGCCAGGCACAGCGCGTTCGAGCCGCGCGCCGATGAGGCGGACGGCGGCGCGCCGCGCGCGTCGCCAGACCGCGCGCTCGCGCGCGCATCGCTGCTGCACATGCTCACGCTCTTCTTCGACGTGGTCTCGGCGGAGCTGCTGTACAGCCAGGGGAGCAAGTTGGCGTGCGTCCTCGCACTGGGCTGCGCCGCGCTCCAATTCTACGTCAGCTTTGCGCGCACGCGCGCGTTCGTCGCCGCGTTGATGGGCGGGCGCGCGCGCAAGCCCGCCTTCATCCGCGCCTTCTTGCGGTGCGGCCCATTTGGCGTTCTCGGGCTCGACCAGCTCCTCTTGTTGGACTCGCTCGGGCTGCTCGCGATCAACGACGTCGATCTCGGCGACCTCGCCGAGCTGCTGCCCATATACAGGCCGGCACGCCTGCTCGTCTCAGCAGCGTTGCACTCCCTGCCCCTCCTCACTTGGCACTGCGGTTTCGCGCTCTCACAGTGGCGCGTGGGCGGCATGCGCGCCGTCTCGCTGCTGCGGCCCGGCGCGCGTGGCTGGGCGCTCAGCGCCGCGTGCGCGCTCGACGCGCACGCCGTGCTCACGTCCGCGTGGCGGCTGCGCGCGGCGGCGGCGCAGCTCAGCGTGCGCGCGCGCGCGTACGCGCTCGACGTCGCGGCGATGCGCGACGGTCCGCCGCTGCACGCGCTCTTCACCCACTTGGTCAGCACCTACACCCCGTCCAGCTCGCACGAGCTCGACGTGCCCACCAGGCGCCATTTGTGCATCGCACTTGGCGCCAACCGCTCGCTTCGAACGCTCAACCTTTCACTGTGCCAAATCGCCGACTATGAGCTCGAAAGGCTCGCCCCAGCGGTGCGGCACAACCCGCGGCTGCACTCGCTGCAGCTCGGGCGCAACCAGATCTCCGACGACGGCGCGTGCATCCTCGCCTCGCACCTCCGGTTGAGCGACGGCCTCGCGGACCTGCGCCTGTGGGACAACCTGATCGGCGACCTGGGCTGCGCCGCGCTCGCCGACGCGCTCTGCCGAAACTCGTCGCTTCGCAGCCTCACGCTCTACGGCAACCGGATCGCGGACGAGGGCGCCGCCGCCCTCGCCGCCGCCCTCGCCGTCAACACCTCGCTCACATCGCTCGGCCTCTCCGTCAACCTGATCGGCGACCCGGGCGGGCTTGCGCTCGCCGCCGCGCTCAGCCGCAACGGCACGCTGCGCGAGATCAACCTGGCGTACAATGCGATCGGCGACGACGGCGCGTGCGCGTTCGCCGCGCACATCGGCCAGAACTGCGCGCTGCTCGAGCTCGGCCTTTGGTGCGCGCGCGTGCGCGAGGTCTCCCCAGCCGTCGTGCACACGGCGAGCGCGCACGCGGCGGCTCCTGACCGCTGCGGCGCGGCGCGCGCGCGTGAACGCCGCGCGCGCACGCAGGGACAATGACTTCTCGCTCGAAGCCGAAGAGGAGCTCCGCACGGCGTGGGTTGCAAGCGGCAGAAAATCGCACGACCTCAACTGCTTTGCATAGCTGCGAGAGTCGGTAAAAAAAACATTTATTTATGTGTCCCGTCACAGAGGCGCCCGGTCGTCAGTTTCATGCGCACTCATCATTCGTCGTCGTCGTCGTCGTCGTCCATCGGCCCGCCCCCGTCCGCGCCGCGCTCAGCGCCCGCCCACGCGTCGCCCTGCGCGCCCGTGCCCGCGCCCGCCCTTGGCGGCTGCGCCGACGGCTTGGAGCGCTCAGCGAGGAGGTCGCCCTCCGCCTCGAGCGCGTCCACGAGGCCACGCCCATCGGGCGAGTAGGCAACGGCCGCGTCCCAGTAATGGGGCACGCCGCGGTCGGCGAAGAATTTGCGAGCAGCGTCGGCGGAACGCGGCTGCTCCACTTTAAATTGCTTGAAGTAGCCCTTCGCCACCAGCCCGCGCCAGACGAGCCTGCACTCCGGCCGCACGCGCGGCGCGAGCATGAGCCCCGCGCCGGGCGCCTGCGCGCCCGCCTGCTCGTCATAGTCGTCGTCCCACCGTATGCGCCGCAGCATCAGCTTGGCGTACGCGCGCTGCGCCTTGGCGCCGCCCTCGGCAACGACGATCGCGCCGAGCGCGCCGCCGCCCGGCGAGCACCCGGCCGCGCCCGCGCCGCCAAGCGCGCGAGCACCCGCGAGCGAGTACGGTGCGCTGCTCGCGCCCGCGAGCGCGCCCGGCGCGGGCGGCGTCGGCGCCGCGACGAGGAGGCACGTGCCTGTAAAGTGCAGCTGCGTCGCGTTCAGTTCCACCTTGTGCAGCTGTTGGCGTGTGGGCAGCGTACTCACCTGCCGCGCGCGCGGCGAAGTGGCGCGGGGCACATCAGGGCCGCTGCGCCGCTGCGTGTGCACGCGACCGCCCGCGACCGCACGCCGCCGCACGGGCGCGACGCACCCTGTAGACAACGACGTGCACGCCCAAGGCGATGTCCTTGGCCACCTTTGCGAGCTTGGCCTCGCGCCGCTCCTCCTTGGTCTTCTTGCTCGCGGCGTTGCGCGCGAGGTGCGCCGCCTCGCGTTCGGCGATTTGCGCGCGCACGCGGGCCTCCATCTCCGTCGGGTTGGAGACGGCATGCTCGCCGAGAGCGCGCATCAGATTCGAGAGCTTCACTTTTGGCGGCGGTGGCGCGACGAGGCCCGCGCGCACCTGGTCCTGCCGCGCGCGCTCGGCCGCCTGCCTGCGTTGCGTGCGCAGCTTTTTGCGCTCCTTTGCGGTAAGGGGTAACGGCTGCGGAGGGGGCGGCGCCAGCTCGGCGGGCGGCTCGACGGGCGGCGGGTGCTCGACGTACAGCGTCACGCGGTCCGGCTCGACGCCGAGCTCGTACCGCGGCTGCGCCGCCTTCGCGCCACCACCCGCAGCGTCGGCGGACGCGCCGCCGCCGCCGCCGCCATCGGCCGGAGGCGCGCGCTTCAGGATGAGGGCGTCCCACCACTCCACGCGCGGGAGGGGCGGGAGCTGCGCGTTGCCCGCCGCGAGCGCCGCCTCGAGATAGGCGGGTGGGATCTGCAAAACAGCCGCTTCGCTGCGCGACACCGCGCCGCGCGTCGCGCCGCCGGTCGCTGTCGTCGCTGGCTCACGCGCGCTCGCCACGGCCGCGCTCGCGGAGTCTGCGGCGCGCGTAAAGGCCGCTTCGGTCGCAACCTGCGCGCGCATCTCCTGCGCGCGCTCCACCACCTCGCCCTTTTGGTAAAAGTGCAACGCGCGTCGGCCGCGCTGATCGCGCGCGCTCGGGCGCACGCCCGCGGCCGCCGCCGCGGCCGCCGCCTGTTGCTCCGGCGCGTGCGCCAGGTACGGGTTGGCGCGCTGCGTGCGCGCGGCCTGGTTGGCCTGCGCGCGGAGAACGGCGATGGGCGCAAGGCGTGGCCGCGAGAAGCCAGTGTGTGAACACGCGAGTGCGCGCGCGCGCGCGGCGCGCCCGCGCGGCGCGCGGGCTCGCCTTTGCCGTCGCCATGGGTCCGCGGGAGTCGGTGACGACCTTGCCAGAGGACGAGTCGACGAGCCGGCCGGACGCGTCGAGGATGAGCGATGCGTGCATCACCTCGGCGCGCCTCGGCGCGGCCACCAGCGCCGCGTGCGGCACTGCAAGCCGCGCGCGCTCGAGCGCCGCGCGGGCCGAGGCCTTTGCGGCCGCGATCGCGGCGGGATCCATCGCGGGTGGCGCGGGCGGCGCGGGCGCGGTCGGAGCGGGCTGAGCTGCACCACCCGCGCCGTCCTCGCCCCATCGCGACCGCCGCTTTGCCGCCGGCTGCGCCTCCGCGGGCTGCTCCTCTGCGCTGCGCTTCGTGTTCGCGCGCTCCTCCTCCATTGCTGGAGCGATGGGTATGAGTACCCCCCCTGCCGATTCTCTCTTTGAAACAAAAAGCTCCAACGGTCGCGATGGAGTGCGCGGACGACGCCGCGGCGCAGGCCGCGCGCCGCAAGGCGCAGATGGACGAGCGCATGGCGGCACGCGCGGCCGAAGTGGAGCACCAGCGCGAGGTGCGCAAGGACGGCGAGGACAGATCGACTCGCGAGCTCGTCCTCGCCTTCGAGTCGGCGTTTGCCGACGGCCTCGCACGCGCGACGGGCGCGCTCGGCGACGCGCTGGACGTGGCGGCCCTCGGCGACGTGAGCGCGGCCGTGCAGTCGCTGCACCAGGACGTGGCCGCGGCGAGCACTTTTTTGCCCGCGCAGACGCTCGAGCGCACGACCCGCTCGCTCGCTGAGCTCGAGGCATCCGCACGCGTCAAGCGAGAGCAGGTCGCGCCCAAGAAGCGCTTTGCGTTCAAGGCGCGCGACAAGCTGGCGCCCGCGCTGCCGCCCGCGCCCGGCCCAGGCGGCGCTGGCGCGCCTGCGGGTGCGCGTGGCACTAGCGTGGCGGCCAACGTCGCGGAGCCGCCGCTCGCCCCACCGGCGCCCCCGCCAGCGCGTGTGCCCGGGCACGACGGCGCGGAGGTGCGCTGCCGGCGCGGCGAGCGGTTGGCGCTCGCGCCGCCGCGCGGCAGCGGCGGCGACATGGCGCTGAGCGAGCTCGTTGACTGCGACGTGACGCTGCTCGACGGCGTCGCCGCGCTGTGGGTGGACAAGCTCGTGCGCTGCCGCGTCGTATCCCTACCGATCGCAGGCGCCGTCCATATCAACAGGTGCGAAGGCTGCGAGTTCCACTTTGCCTCGCGACAGATCCGCGTGCACACGACGACGTCGACTGACTTCTACCTGCACGCGGGCTCGCACCCGATCATCGAGGTGTGGCGGCATCGACATGACGCCTCGCCGGCCGGGCCCCCCTCCGCCACGCCGCTCAGCAAGCGCCATCCCCTGTCCGGCCGTACCCTGTCCGTGCGCCGCGCTCGCTCGCCAGGCGTGCACCGGTTTGCGCTTCGCGCCCTACTTGCAAACGGCGCTCGTGTCCGACGAGGCGTTCGCTGCGGCCGGGCTCTCCAAAAGCGACAACCTGTGGAGCTCTGTCGACGACTTCCTCTGGCTGCGCACGCAGCAGTCGCCAAACTGGCAAGCGCTGCCCGAGGCTGAGCGCGCCGCGCACGATGCCGCGTGGGCGCCGCTCGCGGCGGCGCACGCCGAGGTCAGCGCTGAAATGGATCGGCGGTGACTCGACTTGGAAGTCCGGCCAGGTACGGAAATGAATGTGCAGTCGCCACACACGGTCGCAGAGCACCTTCTTCAGCCGCTGTGCCACATGGTCGCTGACCAGGTCAGCCAACGGCGCGACATGCCTCCGACCCAGCCTCGACCGCGCTGGCAGAGGCCGCGTCCTCCGCGGCGAAGCGCCGGCAACCAGCTTTGTGCACAGACCACATGCGCTGCATGCACTCGGCGCCGCAAAACTTGGCCACGCGGCACTTGCTGCACATCTTGAGTTTCTTGGTCTGGCCGCAGCCGATGCAGCACGCATTCACGACCTCGCGCATGCCTGCATGCGCGCCAAGCAGCGCGAGCGCAATATTGCGTCGAGCCGTGTCCTCATGCTGCTGGGCGGCGCGCGCGAGGAGAAGCGCGCCCTCGCACTGCTGCGTGGGCTCGCCACCGGAAGCAGAGTCGGCGGTGACCAACAGCGTGCCGAGGCAAATGGTGGCTTGCACGTGCCCTTGCGAGGCGGCAAGTCGGAAGTAGCGGGTGGCCTCCGCCCAGTCCTGCGCCACGCCATCGCCCATCTCGTAGCAGATGCCCAGGTTGCATTGCGCGTCGGCATGCTTCTGCTCGGCGGCAAGGCGGAAGAGGCGCACGGCCTCCGCCCAGTCCTGCGCCACGCCATCGCCCCTCTCGTAGCAGATGCCCAGGTTGCATTGCGCGTCGGCATGCTTCTGCTCGGCGGCAAGGCGGAAGAGGCGCACGGCCTCCGCCTTGTCCTGCGCCACGCCCTCGGCATTCGCGTAGCAGATGCCCAGTCTGCAGTGCGCATCGGCATGCTTCTGCTCGGCGGCAAGGCGGAAGAGGCGCACGGCCTCCGCCTTGTCCTGCGCCACGCCCTCGCCATTCGCGTAGCAGACGCCCAGGCAGAACTGCGCGTCGGCATTCTTATGCTCAACGGCAAAGCGGAGGAGGCGCACACACTCCGCCCAGTCCTGCGCCACGCCGTCGCGTTGCACGTTGCGGTTAAACGGCGCCTCCGATTTCGCCTTCGCCATCCTCCGGCTCCTGGCAGGGACGCCAAGCGACGCCAAGACGTTCTCGATCCGCTGCCAATGTTTTGATTTGATATTATACTACTAACGGCGCTTACGTCAGGACAGCGGGGTCAGCACCAGCTGCGGGGGAATCGAGTAGCTGATTTGATATTATTGCGCGGCCACGCGGCCAGCATCGCGGCGCTTGCCACGCTGGCGGCGGGTGGCGGTGCGCTTCGCGGCGGCGGCAGGGGGCTGCGACGCGGCGGGGAGGGCGGCGGCTCGCTGGCGGCGGGCGTCGCGCTCTGCAGCGGCGGCGGGCGGCTTGGCGACGTGGCAGGCGGCGGCTCGGGGGTGGCGGTCGTCGCCGACGATCTTGGGGCCTCGGCGTGCGCGTGCGCGTCGGCCGGTGGTGTGATTGACGGCGGCCACCGGTGCGGCGGCGCGCGGGCGGCGGCGCGCGGTGGCTAGGCGCGTGTGGGCCTTTGGGCCTGCTCCGCCTGGCGCCTCGCTGCGCACTTCCTGACCCCATCTGTTGACCCGTCGGAAAGCGTCGTTAGTATATTATTGCAAGTCAGTCCTAATGAAAAAAAAAAAATTAAGTCAGCATGGTCCTCCCGCTACCCGACCGAGCGGTAGACGACGCCAGCCTCAGCGCACAGTCTGCAGCCGCCGCTCGCATTCCAGCTCGCTTGCTGCCCCGCGCGCGCAAGCGCCCGATGCAACTGACGCGCGCGCGCGCCGCTCTTGCGCAGGTTGGGTGAGGGCGATCGTACCATCCGGAGCCTCGAGGAGTCGCTCCGACGTGCTCGCAGCGAGACGCAGCAGCTTGAGCGCGTGCTCATCGAAGCTCAGCGCGGAGCGCACGTGCCGCAGCGCAAAGAGCCGCCCGCGCATCTGCCGCAGCGCAGAATGCCGCCCGCGCATCTGCCGCACCTCCACGCCCCTCAGCCTGGTCACCGGCCACCGGTCTCGGACGAGACGCTCGGCTCGCTTTTCCGGCCGCGCCCGCGCGACGCCGCGATGCTCGGCCTTGTGCAGCATCGCGCATCGGCCGGCGCGGAAGCGTGCGCAGCGCCGAGGATCACCGGCCGGCCGTCTCTCATCTCGGCTTCTGTGCTGATGGGGCTCTGATGCCGATGAGTCCTACCGATGATTGGCTGGTGCGCGCACGCCCGCAGCAGTGAGGCCCCATCAGTCGTAGTGGTCGTGGATGCGCGAGAGGTCCGAGTACTCCGCGGCCTGTTGCGCGTTGCGCTTGAGCGCGTTCTGTCGGACCGCGTCGCGCTTGCTCGCCTCCTTGTCCACGCGCGACGTGCGGATGACGAACAGCCACGTCTCGAGCAGCAGCGTCGCGGCGGCGGCAGCGAGCCCGCCAATGATGGGCAGCACGTCGGTCGCGCCGGCGCCGATCGAGTTCTTGGTGACAAACCAGCCGGCGGTGAACATGGTGGCCACGCTTACGAGCAGGTTGACGCCGACGCCCATCGACGCCTTGAACGACGCGATCTCCGTTGAGAGCTTCTCCTTTGCCGCGCCGTGGTTGGTGATGTCGCGCACCATCCGCGCGTACTCCTCGTTCTGGCGCGCGGCGTCGAGCTTCTCGAGGCGCTTGACGAGTGCGGGATCGCGCTCGCGCACGGCACGCTCGGCGGGCCCGCCGAGCAGCTGGCTGCCCTGCACGAGCTCGTGCACCCAGCGCGCCGGCTCGGCGGGTGCGTGCAATCGCAGCTGCGACGCGAGCGCGCGCACGTCCGCCAGCGTCACCTGCGTCGCGCCGCGGAGGCGCGCAAGCAGCTCGCGCACGTCGGTGTGTGCCGCCGCCGCGCCGCTCTCGTCGAGCGCCTGCACCGCCGATACCATCGCCGGCGTCACGCAGAGCAGCACCTCCGGCATCGCACCACAGGCTTTCGCGCCCCTGCAGCGAGGCTGCAGCAGCAGCTCGAGAAGCCGCGATGATGGCGGCGTGCGCGCGCGCGCTCGCCCGGCCGGCGTTTGGCATCGCGTGCCCGGCGAGGCGGCTTGGTGTGCTCGACCTCGGTGCCATCTCGCAGCCGATGCGCGCCGCGCCGCGCCTGGCCGCGCACTTCCACGCGCTCGACGGCAGCCGTCCGGTGCAGATGCATGGCACGACCGTGCTGTGCGTGCGGAAGGACAACAAGGTCTTCATGATCGCGGATGGGCAGGTGACGCTCGGCTCGAACACGATCAAGGGGAACGCGCGCAAGGTGCGCCGGCTCAAGGAGGGCGTGATCACCGGCTTCGCGGGCGGTACAGCGGACGCGCTCACGCTGTTCGAGCGTCTCGAGGGCAAGCTGCAGGAGCACCCGGAGACGATGCGCGCGTGCGTCGAGATGGCCAAGGCGTGGCGGACGGACAAGTACCTGCGGCGCCTTGAGGCGGTGATGATCGTCGCAGACGCCAACATCTCGCTCATGCTCACCGGCACGGGCGACGTGATCGAGCCGGAGGACGGTGTGATTGGGATCGGCTCGGGGGGGCAATATGCGCTCGCGGCCGCGCGCGCGCTCATCGACATCCCGGGCATGGACGCGGAGGCGGTGGCGCGCAAGGCGATGCTGATCGCCGCTGATCTGTGCATCTACACGAACAACAACTTCACCTTCGAGGGCATCGAGGCGAAGCCCAAGGAAAAAGCCAAGGACGCGGATTGAGCGCGCCGTCGTGATTGGTCGAGGACGAAGCCGGGAGGCACATGGCGGCAGCCGCGCGGTCGCGGCGCGACTCGGGCGCAACCCAAATCTTGATGAACTGTCTGGCAACCATGACGACAAAGAAAAAAGAAAATTGGGCATGACTGCCTGTCCGTCTCTCACCCTGTCACGGACACTTGATGAACTGTCTGGCAACCATGACGACAAAGGTGCACGGCCATCCTCGCTCCCGAGGCGGGCCTAGAAAAGGGTGTCGTCTGACAACCTCTCCACGGACGCCCCCCCCCCCCCCTCCCGGCCCCCCTCGAAATGTATCACAGCCACGCGCGACGCGCCACGGGCTGCTCCGCCAAGAAGCGCCGGCCCTTTTGCCTCACGGCAGTGGCCTCTGGCAGGATCGTCGCGACGACGAGGGAGCCCAGCTTGTGCCGCGCTCCGGAAATGTGCTCAAGCCGAAGCTGGCAGCCGCCGTCGCGACCCTCCTTGCTCCCGACCGAGGCGTGCACGCGCACGCCAACGTCCTCAAACGTGGTCTGCTTGCGCGCAAAGTGCGTGTCGTACTGCATCGAGTCGCACGAGCAGCCACCGACGCAGGAGATGGCGAGGATGCCCGCAAGGGTGGCGTTCCACGAGTGGAGCAAGAAGAGGCGCACGTCCAGCTCGCCGCGCTCCTGCAGCCGGAGGTGCGTGAAGCTGCCGATTTGCGTGCTCACCCAGCCAGGTTTCTCCCTCGGCGTGCGCCCGGTCGCGCGTGCGCCCTCCGCGTCCGACTCGTCGAGCTGCGAGAAGGACCAGCCGGACTGCGCGCCAAACCACGGCCGGGGGGTCCTGCCCTGCGCCGTGTAGCAGTGCGCCATCAGCCGAAGGTTGTCGCTCGGCTTGCATGTGCCCTGGTACAGCGCCAGCACGCGCCCAGCTGGCGCGCGCGCGCGAGCGTCCACGGCGGCGGATGCGCGCACGAACCACGCGGCGAGAACCTCTTCCCACGCCTTGCTGAATGGGGAATCGTCACTCTGCAGCCAGGACGTCGGATGCTTGCCGTCGCGCGTGACGTTGCGCTGCCCCAGCTCGCCAGATTCAAACCGGGGCTGCAAGTAGTTGCGGTGCGAGAGCACTGCCACCCCGCAGCCTGCAGCCGCCGCCTCGATGTCCGTCTGATCTGCGAGCTTTGGCTTTTGCAGCCAAAACGTGTTGTGCATGGCCACCATCACAGGCGCGGGGCGATATAGGGAGAGCTGTGCCGCAAGGTTGCGAAAGTCGGAGGGCTTCCCGCCGTTGATGGCGTAGTCGATAAACACAATGTCCACGCCCTCCTCCACAAACGAGCGGATGCAGTACCACACGCCCGCGGCGATCGACCCGCCGATCGCATTGTTGCGCAGCGAGTGGTCGCTGTGCGGGAATGTCACGTTCAGCCAGCGAAGAAAGCCGGCTAGGTGCCCCTTTGGGATGCGGCTGTGCGGAAGGTTTCCACGCAAGCCCACTAGGCCGGCGTGCATGTGCGCCGCGCGCATATCACAGCCCGAGCCGATGCAGCCACCAAAGTAGGCTACCGGCGACACGGGCCGGGCGCAGGAGGCGGTTAGAGCGTGAGCACGCGAGCGCGGTCGCGGTGCGCAGCGCGGGCATACGCTCCGCGATACCTGTGACGGAGCCGCCAATCGATATCGCCCGGAGGGGCTTGCCCTGTCTGAGACGGCCGAGCACGCCGGCAAACGAGTGGAGATCGCCAAGCGAGACCACCGGGTCGAGCCTTGAGCTGGGGGGAACAAGCCCGGCAAAAGCAAAGGAGAGCATCCCCGCGACGCAAGCGAGGCGAGCCGGCACGCCTCGTCGAACAGGCATCGTCGCCCGGACGTCGGACTTCGGACCGACGCTCCGTGCGCTCTTCCGCGACGCTCCCCCTTGCTATTCGCCCGTAAAAAACGGAGTGCGCGAGATGAGAGTGATGAGCGACCACTATGGGTATGGGAATACTACTAACGGCGCTTACGTCAGGACAGCGGGGTCAGCACCAGCTGCGGGGGATCGAGTAGCCACCAATGCCGTCGATCCATATACTACCCATAACGACGCTTCCAACGGGTCAACAGATGGGGTCAGGAAGTGCGGGGTCAGGAAGTGCGCAGCGAGGCGCCAGGCGGAGCAGGCCCAAAGGCCCACACGCGCCTAGCCACCGCGCGCCGCCGCCCGCGCGCCGCCGCACCGGTGGCCGCCGTCAACCACACCACCGGCGGGGGGGGGGGGGGGGGGGGGGGGGGGGGGGGCGACGCGCACGCGCACGCCGAGGCCCGAAGATCGTCGGCGACGACCGCCACCCCCGAGCCGCCGCCTGCCACGTCGCCAAGCCGCCCGCCGCCGCTGCAGAGCGCGACGCCCGCCGCCAGCGAGCCGCCGCCCTCCCCGCCGCGCGCAGCCCCCTGCTAAATTCCCATAATGGCGCTTTCGGGCGAGTGCTGAGAGTGAGTGGGGACGGACACCGACGTTGACAATCGAGCAAGTGCACATTGACCGTGCTGCGCACTCAAAGGCGCGCTCCGAAGCGTGCGCCCCGCCCCTCGCGGTGCGCGCGCAGCTGCGCGCGCACTGCATCGAGCCCAGTGGGCTCAGCGCGTTCGTACACGTCGGCGTAGGCGCGCGGGCTGATGCCGCGAGGGTGGGCGTCAGAGGCAACGGCTCGGCGCGGCGACCTCGCGCGCGCGTCGCGCCTGCGTAGGAGCTCGTCACTGTTGAGCACTTTTGGCATCGCCTCGAGCGAGAGGCGGAGCTCCGCGAGCTGCGCGCCGTGCGCGCTGCGGCCGTCGCCCGCGCGCGCGTCGGCTCCGGCGCGTGTCGCGTCGGCTTCGACTGAGGAGCCACGCCCGGCGTCCGCCGTGGCGAAGTGGACGGACGGTGCGCCCGGCCGCGCACCCTGATCGCGTGTCGCCGCGCGCAGCGTGGACTGCGCCCGCTCGGCGCCCTCCGTGCTCGCGCGCGAGAGCTGCGGGGCGGACCGGTCGGTGCGTCGGCCGTTGGGGCCGTCGGCGGCACCGCCGCCGCCGCCGCTCGCGCCTCGGCAGGCGCCGGCACCGGTCGGGCCGACCGTCGCGTCCGGCGTGCGGCCCGCGCGAGCGCCCAGCCCGTCGCCGAGCTTGGCGGCGCGCTGCGCGAGCGTGCTCGCCGCGTCACGGGCGACCATCGCAGGTGCGTCGGTCGCAGCTTTTGAGAGCGGAGGCGGCCTCGTTGCGCCCGGCGGCGGCCACTCCGTCGACACCTCCTCCCATGCGCCCTCCTGCAGGTCGTACTGCCACGCGTCGCGCAGCCATTTGCCCTCAGCGCCGTACCCGCCATACAAGAGCAGCCGCGCGCCGACGAGCACGCACACGTGGTGCGCGCGCGCGGGCGGCCACGGCGCGTCGGCGCGTACGCCCGCGCGCAGGTCGAGCCACTTGTCCGAGTCCGTGCCGTACAGGAAGAAGTCCGACGTGGGCGTGAGCACCTCAGCGCGCGCCCTCGGCTCGTCGTTGCCGGCCGCGGCGGCCGCGGCGTGCGAGCTCGCGCCGCCAAAGATGAAGAGACGGAAGCCGACGGTCGTTACGGACTGGCCGCTGCGCGACGCAATGTCCGGACGCACGTGCGCGACGGTCGAGAGTCGCTTGCGCGACTTGACGCGCAGTGCACGCTTCCACGCGCGCTGCAGGTAGCGCACGGCGAGCATGCGCACCACCGCTTGGGTGCCACGCCGGTCGCGCCGGACGAGGTTCAGGCCGGCACGCGCCGCTTCGGTGCGGCGCGAGACCTCAGACTCGGCGAGCGCCTGCCGTCGGCGCGTCTCCGCCGCGCGGTCGAGCCGCGCCTGCACGCGCGGCGGGAGCGTCGTGCTCTCCGTCGCCGAGAAGATGGACGCGATCGACGCGGCGCGCAACGGCGCGCGCGCGCGACCGCCGCTCGCGCCCGTAGAGACCGCCTCCTCCTCGTCGGAGCTCGAGTCCGCGTCCGTGGCCGCAGCCTCGCGCTGCCCGATCAGCTCGTACCCAGAGAGCGCGGCACGGTACAACGCCTCCGCCTCCGCCTGGTGGCCCTCGCGGTGCTGCAACGTCGCGAGCTTGCACCGGCAGTTGCACGCGCGCATCAGCAGGAAGCTGTGGCGAGACGTGTCGTTCCGCGCGTGGCTCTCGTCCGCGTCCGCGCAGAAGGCATCCGGAGCAGGCGAGACGCGGCCGCTCGCCTCAGCCACCGCGTCGGCAGCGGTCGCACGCGCCGGCGCGCCGCCGGCGCCGCCGGCCGCGCCGGCCGCGCCGGCGCGTGCGCCGGCGGCGGGCGCGGTGCAGCGCTCCAGGTATGTCGCTGCCGCGCTGTCGAAGAGCGCGATCGAGCGGCGGTATCCGGCGAGCGCGAGCGCCTTGGCCGCCTGGTTGCCGCGCGGCAGCGCGGACATGAGGCGCGCGTCGGCGTAGATCTCGCACATCTCGCCGAGCGCGATCGTCATGCCGAGCTGGCCGTTGTGCGCTGCGGCTGCCGCCTCGTCCACGAGCTGGTCGAGGAGCACACGACCGACGCGATTCGGCTCGGCGAGCTCGCCGCCGCCGCGCGGGCCGACGGCGGCGGCCGTGGCCGCACCCGCGCCGGCCGCGCCCGCCGGGCTCGGCGAGCGGCGGCGGCCGCTCGGCGCGGGCGGCCGCCACGCCGAGCCGCCCCAGCCACCGATGCGCACGTGCAGCTCCCACGCGCGCGCGAGGCCCTGCAGCTTTGCGAACGCTCCAAGTGTGCGCGTCACGAGCCACGTCCTCCGCGCCGTACCCAGCCCGCACTTCTGGCCCTCGGTGAGCGCGCGCACGTACGAGCGGACGGCCTCCTCGAACTTCTCCGCGCCGAGCTCAGCCACGTGGCGCGCGACATCGAGGCGCGCCTCGGCGCGCTGGCGCGCGGCGTACGAGCCCGTGAGCGACGCGAGCTGCGCGGGCACGCCGCCGCCGCCGCCGCCGCTGCCGCCGCCGCCGCCGCCGCCGCCGCCGCCGAGCTGCGCGCGGGCGCCGCCGTGCGCGCCGCCATCGCTCTGCTCGGCCGCGCGCTTCACGTGCAGGTTGTGCAGCAGCTCTGCGACGGGCATCTCGCGGCTGGCAAGCTCGCCGTCGCGCACTGCGTCCGCCGCGTTGCGCATCGCGTCGGCGAGCGCCTCCGCCGCCTCCGCCTGCAGCGCGAACTGCCCGTCCTTGCGCGCAAAGTCAAGCGCGTCACGAACGCGCGCGGGCGCAAAGTCGGCGACGCGCAGGCCGCTCGCGCCCGCGGCCGCCACGGCGAGGAGCGCATTGGCGGTGGCGCGGCGCGGCTCGGCGCCGCCGCCCGGTGGCGGCACCTGCGGCCGCTCGGCGTGCGCGTGCGCGCCGTGCGCGCCGTGCGCGCCGTGCGCGCCGTGCGCGCCGTGCGCGTTTGCGCGCAGCCACGGCAGCAGGCGCGCATGCTTGGAGGCATCTGTGGCTGGCGAGTTGCGCACGCCGCGCTCAATGTCAGCGAGCGCGGCGGCGGCGCGCGCGGTCATGCCCGAGACGTTGCCCACCGCCGCGGCGGCGTCGTCGTAAAAGGCCGAGCCCGCCCTGCTCAGCTGTCGGCTCGCCTCGGCATGGCCGACGAGGCCAGCGACCGCACTGGCGTGCGCCTTGTTCAGCGCGCGCTCGATCGCGCAGTCGGGCATCTCCACGCCGCCGTGCAGCCTGTGCATCAGAGCGGTGAGCACATCGTGGTAATGCACCCAACCGCTCAGGTCAGGCGGCGCCTCCTTGTGGTCCGCAGCCGCGCCCCTGCCGTGCGCGCGCCGCGCGCCGCCGCCGGCCGCGCCTCCGCGTCCGCCGGCGCTGATATGCCCGTCTACGCTGCTGCGCCGATCGCCGCCATATTCGCCGCGCGCGGCCGCGCCGTCGGCGCCTGACCCCGAGCTCGCGTAACTACCACCCTCCTCCTCGTCGTCGTCGTCGTCGTCGGAGGAGGAGGAGCCGGAAAACGCAACCTCGCCGTCCCACGCGCCGCTGCCGCCCGGACCGCCATCGCCCGGACCGCCATCGCCCGGACCGCCATCGCCCGGACCGCCATCGCCCGCGCTGCTTCGCGCCGCGCGCGCACGGCCGACGCCGCCGAGCGCGTCGGCCGCGTCGCGATGTGCGGCGAGCGCGCGCGCGCGCCTGCGCCGCGCATCCTCCGCGCGCGGGATCGCCACCTGCGCCGTGCCCACCGGCTCCTTGGCGCCGGACGAGTCGAAGACGCGGTACTCGTACGTGGCGCCCGGTTGGACGTCGTCCGCGTCGACCCACGCGTACGAGCCGCCCGCCGGCCCCTTGCTGCGCAGCGGGTAGGCGCCATCCGAGCCGCTGTCCGAGCCCGCGTCCGAGCCCGCGTCCGAGCCCGCGTCCGAGCCCGCGTCCGAGCCCGCGTCCGAGCCCGCGTCCGAGCCGCCCTCGTCGCCGTACTCGATGCCGTCGTACGCCTCGTCGTCGTCGTCGAACGCGCTGCCCTTCCACCCGACCGCGCCCCCAGCGGCTAGGCCGCCGCCAGCGTCGCGCGACAAGAGCACGCGGCGGCGGCCACCGCCGCGCGAGAAGGCGCCGCCGCCATCGTTGCTCTCCTCGACCAACGTGCCGTCAGCGCCATCAGCGCCGCTGCTCGCCACCTGAAAGGAGACGGCGCGCCGTGCGCACGGCACGACTGCGCACTGCGCGCCTCCGCCGCCCGCGTCGGCGCGCAGCGCGTCGACAACGCCTGCCGATACGCCGCGCCGAAGCGCGGGGGCGAGCACGGCGGCGGCGGCGAGCGCGGACGCGCCGCCCATGCTGCGCTCGCCCGTCGCGCTCGCCTCGCTCAGCTGCCGGCCGCGTGCTTGCGAGCGCGCGCGCGCGCGCGCGCGCGTCGACCAGTCGGCGATCGTCGCGATCTTGCGGTTCTCCGACGCGGACTCGGCGGGAGCGGGAGCGCCGTGCGGAGCGGGCAGGCCGACGCGCGCGGCGGTGCGCACGGTCAGGCCCGTCGTGCGCCAGCGCGCCAGCGGCGAGAGGTTGCGCAGCCCGCGCTCGCCGCCGGTCGACGACGCCGACGACGCCCCGTCCGCCTCGCCGTCTCGCGCGCGCGCGCGCGCGCGCTTGAGCGCGCTGCTGCGCTGCGCGCCGCGCGCGCGCGTGCGCTCGGCGTCGTGCATGCGCACATAGCCGAGCGTGCGCTGGTGCGCCACCGACCAGCGCACGCGCCCCTGCGATGGCTGCCGCTCCGCCACCGGCGTAACCGTCGCGCCGCTGTGGCCGCTGTGCGTCGTGCGCTCCGTGTCCGTGCGGTTGAACGCGGCGCGGCGCGCGGCGCGCGCTCGCGCGTCGGCCGCGCCGGCGTCTCCCCAGCTTTCGGTGTCGTGCGGCGGCTCATAGAGCGTGCACCGCTCGAGGCGAAAGCCCGCGTTGTCGTCAGCCTCCGCCCGGATGAACCAGCGGACGACGACAGCGGGCGGCTCGCCCGGCACGGCGTGCCTCACAAACGCGCGCACACTCGCCCGCTTCGAGTGGTAGACGGGCACGCGGAGCTGCTGTACGAAGCGCAGGCCGGTCGACGCGCCCGCCGAGCGCGGCAGGCCGAGCGGCGGCCCGACCTGCCGCAGCAGCTCCTCGAGCTGGTCAGCGCGCACCCTGCGCGTGCCGTTCCAGTCAAACCTGCGTGCCAGTCGGAGGAAGTGGGGTTTAAAGAGGGTGGGGTTGGGAGCAAAAGGGACGCGCGAAGGAGACGCGCTCAGTGCGCGAGCGGGCGCGCGTGCGCAAAGCAGAGCCAAGCGAGGGGGGGGGGGGGGGGGGGGGGGGGGGGGGGGCAATGTGCGCGCGGCAGGGCGCGGCGAGGCCAAGCTCGCGCGCGCGCATGTGCCGACGCGCGCACCGCGCCCAGACTCTTTTAAACTTGGCAAGCTGCACCTCCCTCTCTCGCTCATGGCGCTGCTCCTCAAAGTGCTCGAGCACGACGGCCACGCAGATGTTGAGGATGACCATCGAGACGATCATCTGGAAGGAGAGCATGTAGAGCGCGGCGAAGCCAGGGATGCCGCACGTGTCGAGCGCCGGGTCGACGTTGTCGGAGCACGGCTCGTCGTAGAGGGAGTCCGGCCGTTGCATGAGCTCGTGCATCAGAGCGTTCCACGACTCTCCGGTCGAGCCCTTGAAGAGGGTGAGGAAGGCAGTCGGGAACGATTTGAAATTTGAGTACGAGTCGTCGAGGAACTCGCGCGGCATCACGTTCCAGAAGGCCGTCATGCCTGCGCGCACCGATGAGAGGAAGGTGGATGCGTGCAGAGGTGGGGGTGTCAGAGCGCAAGGTGGATGGGTGAGGGTGAGGTGGATGCGTGCAGAGGGGGGGGTGTCAGAGCGCAAGGTGGATGGGCGAGGGTGAGGTGGATGCGTGCAGAGGTGGGGGTGTCAGAGCGCAAGGTGGACGGGAGAGGGTGAGGTGGATGCGTGCAGAGGTGGGGTTGTCAGAGCGCAAGGTGGATGGGTGAGGGTGAGGTGGATGCGTGCGGATGGGTGAGAGGGGGAGGGGGTTGGGGCGTTGGTTGCAGCTCGCGCGCTCGGTGCTGTTGCATGCGCGCTTGCCGAGAATTGCGTAGACGTAGAGCACGATCATGAGCACGCCCATCACGTTGGAGACCATCGGGAGCGCGGCGTAAAGCTTGAGGAGGACGCGCGCGAGCGGGCCGATCGAGAGGAAGCGCAGCACGCGCAGGCCGAGGGCGAAGCGGAGGAGGGAGGTGAGCAGTGCGGTTGCGTGCGCGGGCAGAGACGTGTCCGCCTGGTGCAGCGCAAAGTCGAGCATCGAAATCGTCGTCAGTGCGAAGTCGAAGCGGTTCCATCCTGCGCGAGGCATGCAGTGCGGCCAGGGCACACTCGGTGAGGGCACGGGCACACACTGAGGGCATGCAGTGCGGCCAGGGCACACTCGGTGAGGGCACGGGCACACACTGAGGGCATGCAGTGCGGCCAGGGCACACTCGGTGAGGGCACGGGCACACACTGAGGGCATGCAATGCGGCCAGGGCACACTCGGTGAGGGCACGGGCACACACTGAGGGCATGCAGCCAGGGCTGGGCACACTCGGTGAGGGCACGGGCACACACTGAGGGCATGCGTGCGGCCAGGGCACACTCGGTGAGGGCACGGGCACACACTGAGGGCATGCCGACAGGGCTGGGCATGCAGCCAGAGCACACAAGGGCACACACTGAGGGCATGCAGACAGGGCACACACTGAGGGCATGCAGCCAGGGCTGGGCATGCAGCCAGAGCACACAAGGGCACACACTGAGGGCATGCAGACAGGGCACACACTGAGGGCATGCAGCCAGGGCAGGGCATGCAGCCAGGGCACACATACGGCCAGGGCACACATACGGCCAGGGCACACATACGGCCAGGGCACACATACGGCCAGGGCACACATACGGCCAGGGCACACATACGGCCAGGGCACACCGCAGGCGGCGCACCTGAGCGGAGGTAGACGTCGACGCCGCCGAGCCCAGAGACCTTGGCCAACATGTCCAGAAAGTAGGCGCCGGTCAGCCAATCCTGCACTCGATCGAGCGAGCTGCTCGTCTGGGGTGGCAGTGACTTGCCGTCAATCGTGAGGCCATGCATGCCGCACGAGATGGTCGTCGCGAGCGCGAGCAGCATCGGCGCGGTCTGCGTGCCCAGCTCGGAGGTCGCCCACCAATGCATGACGAGCCTCACGCCGCCCGCGTGGCGTGGGACGGGCGGTGCTGGCATCGGCACGTCGTTAAGGAGCCGTTGCCGCGCGAGGACCCACGCCTTCTGCTGGCGAGTCATCCATAGCTCGCCGGACGCGTGCTTTTTGAGCCTGTGCCCATGCGGGGCGCGGGCCACGTAGGGAGAGGTAAATGCGTCACAGTGAGCGCATGTGCGGTCAGTTGCGTCTGCCGGGCGCGACCCCGACCGCCTGTCCCATCCAGCCCCGCCTCGTGTTGTGCGCGCGCACACCGGTTGAACGTGTCGACAACGGCACCGACGAGGCTTTCCATAATGTAAAAGCCGCCGATTACGACCCAGCTGATCGTGAAGAGTGCGTACCTGCGGCAGCCGCGCGGCGACGGCCACGCGTCGCGGCTCGGCTCAGCTGAGGCGCGCGCGGCACGGCAACGCTCGTCGGAGGGGCGGCGCTGTGCGCGTGCGTGCGCGCGCGCGTGCGCGCGCACCAGCGGTGCGCGCTGCGCTTGGGCGCGTGATCAACCTTGTACGAGTCGATCGACAGTATGAGCATGTCGGGCCAGCCCTCCTGCAGCGCGACTTCAAAGACCGCGAGCAGCGCATTCGGGAAGGAGTCAAAGTTGCCCACGTTGGACGGCGCCCACAGCAGGCCAGCGGCCTCGCACTCGGCGCGCGTCTCAAACGCCGGGTCGACGCAACTCGACGCGCAGCCGCCAAAGAGCTGCATCCCCGCGATCGCGTACACGGCCATGAAGACGGCGGCGACGACGAGCACGTTGAGCACGGAGGGCATCGACTTGACGAGGGTCGTCACGACGACGCGCATCCCGCGCACGCGCTTGATCAGCCGGAGCGGCCGGAGCGCGCGCAACGCACGCAGCCCGTGCAGGAAGAGCACATTGGTCGCAGCAAGCGAGACGACCGACGCGAAGACGCACGCAAAGTCGAGAAGCTCCCACTCGCGGATGCGCCACGTGCCGCGCGCGCCCGCGCGCGCGATCGCGCGCGCGAGCTGCGCCTCCTGCCGCTGCGCGCGGCGCGCGGCGCGCGCGTCCGCGTCGCCGCCGCCCGCCGCCGGCGCCGAGGGCGACGTGAGCGTCGTGGCGGACGGCGACGCGGGCGCGGGCAGCTCGCTCCTCTCGCGCTGCGCCGCGGCGGCCGCGGCGGCTCGCCTGAGCGAGCGGCGGCGCTGGCGCTCGCGCTGGCGCCGACGGCGCGCGGCCTCGACGGCCGTCCGCCCCTCGGGCTCCGAATCCGTGTCGGACGAATCCGCCGCCTCGGCGCCGAGCGCGCGCGCGCGCGCCGAGTCGGGCGCGAGGAGCAGCGCGTCCTCGCGCGTGGCCGCCGTGTACATGGTGAGATACGAGACGCCATAGGACATCCAAAAGGTTTGCGCGAGGCCCTTGAGCAGCTGCTCGACGCAAAAGACCGCGGCGAGCACCTGGTTGAGCACGGAGAGGAAGCGTTGTGTCGATGACACCTCGCGGCCGTAGAGCATGTCGATGTGCGCGCGCGGCGACTCCATCGCCAGCGTCACGGCGGAGATGGCGATCAGGTACTTGATCACCGCCTCGAAGATGGGCTCGGGGCCGGACGCGTCCGCGTTCGCCGCCGCCGTCGCCTCGTCGTCCGCCGTCTCGCGCGACGGCGGCACGCACGGCTCCGGGATGCCGAGCACGGCGCGAATTGCGACGCGCACGGCCGAATCGGGCGCCAAGGCGAAGAAGGCGTGGTTGGCGAGCCACGCGGCGCGCGTGCGCGGCAGCACGCACGCCCTGCGCAGCACCAGGTCGGCGCTCGAGCGCAGGTGCCGCGCACACGTGCGGTTGAGGGTCGAGTCCACCTCCGTGCGCTCGACGGGCGGCGGCGCGGCCGGCTGCGCGGGCGGCGGCGCGCCGCGCGGCGCGCCGTCGCCGTCGACCTCGGGCGAGAGCACGGGCGCAGGCCGCGCGGACGACTTCGCGCCACCGCCGCTCCCGCCGCCGGGCGTAACGGCCGCCACAGCGTGCGGCGCCTGCCCTGGCCGGAGCGGCGATGGGCGGACGAGCGGAGGCGGCGAAGCGCGCAAAGTGCCCTTGCCGTCCGCAAACGCCGCGATGGCGGCCGCCGTCAGCTCAGACGGCGCGAGCGCGATGGGCGGCGGCGTGGCGTTGGCGCGCTCGGCAGATCCGCCGCCCGCGCGATCGGTGGAGGAGCCGCCAGCCTCTGCGGAGTCGGAGGCATGCGGCGGGTGCGCGCTGTCGTCGAGCGCGTCGTCGTCGTCGTCGTCGGCGACGTCCGGCGCGGCGCCCTCCGCGTCGCGCGCGGCGGCCTCCGCGGCGGCGGCGTCGTCCTCTGCGCTCTGCGCAAAGTTGTCGAGCAGGATGGCAAGGAACAGGTTGAGGATGATGAAGTTTCCGAGAAGCACCAGGCTTGTAAAGTAGGCGACCGCGACGCGCTCGCCAAGTGTCGTGCGCATCGCGATGACCACGTCGCCCATGATGTCGTTCCAGTTCTCGCCCGAGATGACGACGAAGACAGTAATCATCGCCATGCCGAACGACTCAAAGTGGAAACGGGGCTTCTGGTCCCACACTGACGAGGTCGACTCCCAATCGTGGAATGCCGTGCCGAAGAGCTGCACGCCGACGACCGCGTACAAAAACATGACGAGCAGCAGCAGCAGCAGCAGCCACGCGATGTCCTTGAGCGAGTGCGCCATCGTGTGGAAGATGCCCGCCAGGCTGCGCGCGCCGCGCGCGCCGCGCGCGCGCGCGTGAGCGGCGGGCCGGGCCGGGCGCGGCTGCGCGACGGCCTCAGGGAATGGGGCGGCGGGAACGAGAAAAGTGGAGAGAAGGCAGAGCGCAGCCGGCCGGAAGATTAAAAGAGCGCGCGCACCCTTTCCAGCTCTTTGCGAGCTTGAAGACGCGCAGCAGCCGAAAGGTGCGCAAGAAGGAGAGTTGTTCGGGCAGCTGCACGCCAAACTTTGCAAAGAGCCACGCGCCCAAGAAGGACGATGCGAGCAGGTCAGCCATACACGCAGCCACCACGAGAGCGTCGTAGCTGGAGCGCGCAGTGACGCGCAGCGCGAAAGAGCGCGGGTGGGCGTTTGCGCGCCACTGCAATGAGCAGCAGAGGCGGGAAGGCGGCCGGCACACGGACGCATGGCACGCGCATCGCCAGCCGCGCGGCGCGACGCGGCGAGCGGACGCCGGGCAGCGCAACCGCCGCGGCTGCGCGGCCGCGCGGCGCTCACGTTGCGTACACGTCCAAGTCGTGCGCGCCGCGCAGGATGCGCGCACCCGCGGCCGCGGCGGCCGCGGCGGCTGCCGACGCGCCGCGCGGCGCCTCGCCCGCGTGCAGCAGCTGCGAGCGCTGCGACATGGAGAGGGCCACGTCAACCTCGTAAAAGTACTGCAGCGGGCCGAGGGCGAGGAGCTTGAGCGCGAGCTCGAGCGCGAAGAGGAGCGAGAACGCCGAGTCCATCTGCCGTCGCACGAACGCGCCGGCGCGGCGGGGTGGTCGGGTGGCGCCGCTCGTCGGCGCGGCGCGCGCTCGCCGCCGTCGCGCGCGGCCTGCGCGCGCAGCTCCGTTCACGGACGCGCGCGCGCGCGCGCGGCGGCGGCGGCGGCGGCGGCGGCGGCGGGAGCCGCGCGCGGTGCGCACAATGTCGAGAATCTCTGCGCGCCGCTCGGGTATGCCGTAGTGGTTGAGCGTCATGAGCAGCAGGTTGAGCGTGACGAGGAAGAGCACCGCGCCCTCGGGCGCGGCGCGTGCGCGCCAGAGGACGGGAGGTGGCTGGTCGCCGACCACATCCTCCAAGAGCTCGGCCTTGAGCTCGTCGTAATCCTCGACGGGACGGCCGTCACTGTCGAGTGCGCGCGCGTCGTTGGGCTCGTAGAAGAGGCGAAAGATGGGCTGACGCAAGCCGCGCGGCGGAGGGCGGAAATCGCGCATGCCGCCGCGCGAGCCGGCCGCGTCTCCGTCGGCGCCGTCGGCGCCTGCGTCGGACCCGCCGCCATCGTCGTCGGTCTGGTCCTTCTCATTCGGGTCGCCTGCGGGCCAAGGGTGGCGCGGCGGGCGTTTGGGCGCGCGTGTCGAGCGGCCCGCTTCCAACGTCGGCAGAGGCGTGCAGAACGCTCGCGCGGCCGGGCTGGCAGCGCGCTCGCGCGGCCGGGCTGGCAGCGCGCTCTCGCGGCCGGGCACGCCTCGCGGGCGCCCACCGGTGAAGGCGTCGTAGATCACACCGAGGAAGAGCTGCACGATGAGGTAGCCTCCGATGAGAGTGAGCGGGACAAAGTAGAGGGCCGCGAGCCAGTTCGTGCCCTCCATCATCGCATACATGACATCCGACCAGCCCTGCGCGCATGATACCAGCGCGGCGGCGGCGGCGGCGGCGCGAACGGAGCGGCGGCAAGGCGGCGCGCGAGAGCGCGTCGAGGAGCCAAGCCCCGTGGAGCCCGTGCGCGGTCGCGCGCTGCGGTCGCGCGCGGGAACGGCAACGGCAGCGTAGCCGTTGCCGTTCCTGCGCGTAACGGCTACGCGGTCGCGCGCGGGAACGGCAACGGCTACGCAACGGCTACGCGGTGCCCGCAGCGCGCGCCGCGCGCAGGAGCCGCAGCAGCGCGCAGCCCTCGCCCGGCCCGTTGCCTGCCGTCCACGCCGCCACCCACGCCGGCAGCTCGCGCACCTCCATGGTGATGCATTCAAAGACGGTGAGCACGCTCCAGAAGAAGGTGTCAAAGGTGTTGATCCCCAAGTAGATCCCGTCGACCACCGTTGTTCGCTCGCACACGCCCTCGCCGCGCGCGACGCATTCGTCCGGCGCGTTCGCCACGAGCCGCAGCGGCAGGGTGCAGACCTGCGTGCGCCCGAGCGCGCGCGAGTGGAGGTGACGTCGGGCAGGGAAAAGCTGGCGCGGGCGCCGCACGGGACGCTGTCCGCCGGCCTGGTGAGGGCAGCGCGACCTGTACCCGGCGCGTACGTTCTGCGACTTGGAGCAGACGCCTGGCGTGCGATCGCAGAAGAGCTGCATGCCAATGACCGCAAAGGCGATGATCACGAACGCGGTGAGGAAGAGCACGTTCGCCATCTGCGGGAAGGCGTACAGCAGTCGGCCAACGAGCCTGTTCAGACCGGGCATCATCTGGGGGGGGGGGGGGGGGGGGGGGGGGGGGGGTAAAGTCGGGGCAGGCGCAGTGGCGGGCGAGCAGGAGCCAGTGGGCAGCCGGTTTCTGTGCGGCGAATGTGCCGGAGTGGCCGGCCACATGCGCGCGCGGAGCATGCCAAGCGCGGCCAGGCCCAAAGCGAGCGCACGACCGCGGCGCCACGCAGCCGCGCGCTCACGGCCGCGGGGCCCACGGCAGCGGCCCACTCGAGCGACACCGCCCAGGCGCTCGACGCGCGACGCCCGCACCTTGAGGAACTTGACGAGGCGCAGGGCCCTGAGCGCTCGCAGCGAGCTCACCGACTCGAGCCTGCGCGACGAACGGCGTGGGGCGGCCGAGACCGCGAGCGAGCGCGCGGCCACGCCCGCGTCAGCCACGTGCGTCGAGCCAGGCGGGGACGGGGCGCGGCGTGCGCGCGAGCAGGCCGTGCGCGCGCTACGATGACGCGACGCCGCCGCATCGACGCATGCCATGCGGCGCGGCGTGCGCGCGCACTGCGCGTGCGTGGCGCGCGCGCGCGCGCACGAGTTGAAAAAAAGCGGCAGCCAGCCCGCGATGACGACGGAGAGGTCAAGCCAGCCCCACAGGTCCTGCAGGTAGGCGTTCTTCGGAACGATCAGCCCGCGCGCCATCACAACGACGAACAGCTCGAACGAGAAGGCCGCGTTGAAGAAAAGCTCGACCTCGCTCACGCTGCTCGCATTTTTGTCGTACGGATCAAACCGCGCGAGGTGTATGGCCGAGTAGGCGATGACGGCCATGACGGCGCGGTCCCAATAGGACGGCGTCGCAACCTCATGCGAGCCGTAGTCGATCAGGCGGCAGCACGCCTGCCGGACCGGGTCAGTCGGCGCGAGCACGAAGCACGTCTGCCCATAGTACTTTGAGCCGCGCGGCGTCGTGTACGAGGGCAGGCCCGTGTCGTCCGCGTCGGCGTCCTCCTCCGCCGCCATGCCGCGGTCATCCTCGAGCATCCTCTTGTACGCCTCCATGCCGCGCGCCCCGCCCGTCGCCGCCACCCAAGCGTGCGGGTTTTGGAATCGCCGTCCTCACGCGATCGCCGCCATCGCGCCGGAAACCAAGCGCGCGCTCTCTCTTTTTGAACCACAACTTTCATCGTTTCGAGTTTCAACTTCCGACTTCACACGTACGGCGGCACGAGCGGCCCGCTGAGCAGGCGCGCGGCGAGGCGCGCCGCGCCGGCGAGCGCGGCCGCGGCCGCGGCCGCAAAGAGCGCGGCGCGCTGCGGCTCGTTGCGCAGCAGGTGGATCGCGTAGTTGCGTTGCGCGACGGACGAGACATCGAGGCCGACGGCCGCCAGGTGGTGACGCATGTCGCCGCCGCCAACGGCGTGCAGCACGCACGGCGCCGCGCCCGTGCGCGCGCTTGCCCAGCGCCCGTTACGACGTAGCCGCAGGCCAAGCCTCGTGCCGGGCCGGAGCGTGCGCGCGCCGTTGTAGAAGAGCGCGCCGTCCACGTCGAGCGCGACGTGCTCCCGTGCGAAGAGGCCCGTCTCGCAGCAGATGCGCGTGAACGCGAGCTGGTCGTCGCGCTCGCCTGCGTACGACGCGAGATAGAGCTCCGTCAACCGGAGCAGCGCCGCCGCCTCGCCCATGTACCCGCCCGCGTTGATGTTCTCGCCGCGGCACGTGCCGTACCACAGGCGCAAGAATGGACGGTCGACGCGCGCGCGCTCCGCCACGCCGAAGACGATCGGCGCACCAAACTCGCGAAACGCGCCGACGATCTCCTCGCCGCCCGCGAGCAGCGCGACGTCGAACGCGTCGACGACGAGGACGAGCTGGCGCGGCGGCAGCGTGCGCAGGTGGTCGGCGACGAGCGCAGCGCGCCACGTCCAGCCGCCCCACGCCTCGCCGAAGCCGAGCACCGCGAGGTCGACGCCGCCGCGCGCGCAGCTCTCGCGCAGCGGCTGCAGGTAGCCGTCGTCGTGCGTCGCGACAGTCACGGCAGTCAGCGCGGGCGCGCGCACGGCGTCGGCGGCGTCGAGCCGCGCGCGCGCGCGTGGCTGAGCGGCGCGGCCCGCCGAGCCCAACGCGTTCGACACGGTGCACGCGTGGCGTGCGCTCGCTGCGACGCCGAGGCGCGCACCGCTCGCCGGGCCCATGTGGCCCCCGACGGCGAGAATGGTTGGAAGCCACCGCCGAGCCCATGTGGCCCCCGACGCCATCGCCAGCGCGACTGTCCGGGCGTGCCGCGCCCGCGCAAGCGCAGGAGTCCGGAAGAGGTTCGCGCGCTTTCGCCCCCAACGGACGTGCATTCTCGCGCGCACGCAGCTCCAGAAACCAAGCAACAAGGTCAGCTCGCGGGCAGGAGCGGCACGTGGGGCGCGCGCGCGCACGCACGCGCGCGCCGCGCGCCCCGCACGCACGGCAGACCGCGACCGCAACGACCGCAGTGTGCGCGCCGCACCTCGCCGCCGCCGCTCACCTCGGTACGCGCCGCGCGCACGCGCCCGTTCCCGCCGACGCGCCCGCTCGCCTTGCAGTCGAATCATGACGGGCCGTGGCAAGGGTGGCAAGGGTCTCGGCAAGGGCGGCGCTAAGCGCCACCGCAAGGTCCTCCGCGACAACATCCAGGGCATCACCAAGCCGGCGATCCGCCGCCTCGCTCGCCGCGGCGGCGTGAAGCGCATCTCGGGTCTGATCTACGAGGAGACGCGCGGCGTGCTCAAGGTGTTCCTCGAGAACTGCATCCGCGATGCCGTCACGTACACCGAGCACGCGCGCCGCAAGACCGTCACGGCGATGGACGTCGTCTACGCGCTCAAGCGCCAGGGCCGCACGCTCTACGGCTTCGGCGGATAAACGCGGGCCATCACGCCCCGCCGCCAAGCCCCCCATTCGGTGTATATCTACACCCCTGCGCTTGTCTCTTCGTGCCCTTCCCACGCGTGCGCCGCGCGCCCGCGACGCCTCATCTCAACGTCGAGTCAGTTCCACCATGGGCTGCCATGGACATGCTCGGCTCCCTGCATGAGTCATGCTTTGGCCTTTGTGGGCATTGCCACCTGTGTTCAGGCTGCGGGGCGATGCTCCGACCGTCGGACGAGCGCCTTGAGCGTGAGCGCCAGTCAGCACGTCAGATGCGCCTCCAGAAGCCCGTCGCCGCCTCGCGACCGACCGACCAGTCGGTCAAAAGCGGGCTTCAGAGGCGGGGACTCTCTGGGAGTTGGCGCCCATCGTGGAGGCTGGTCGAGACTGGACAGCGCGCGGTCTTCTCCGTCGCCTCCGCATCCGCCGCGCCGCAACGAAGATTGGTGGTCTCGTCTCCTGCGCGATGGGCGAGCCGATGGAGGTAGATGGGAAGCCGAGCGGCGAGCTCGACGAGGCGCTCTACTCGCGCCAGCTTTACGTGCTGGGCAAGGAGGCGATGCACAAGATGACGTCGTGCGACGTGCTCATCGTCGGCGTGCGCGGCCTCGGCATCGAGATCGCCAAGAACGTCGTGCTCGCAGGCGTGCGCTCGGTGACGCTGCTGGACAACGAGCCGGCGACGATCGCCGACCTCGGCTCAAACTTTTTCCTCCACGCCGCCGACGTGGGCAAGCCGCGCGCGGCCGTATGCGCCAAGCGGCTCGCGGAGCTGAACAACTATGTGTCTGTCCGGCACCTTGACGGCGAGTTCTCGCCCGAGGCGGCGGCCAAGTTTTCGGTGGTCGTGCTGGCGGATCAGCCGATCAGCCTCGCGCTTCGCGTCAACGCCGTCTGCCACGCCGCCGCCATCCCGATGATTCGCGCCGAGACGCTCGGCATCATGGGGTCCATCTTTTGCGACTTTGGCGACGCGTTTGTCGTCTCGGACACGACGGGCGAGGAGCCGATGTCGGTGCTCGTCTCGTCGATTGGCAAGGATGCGGCCGGCGTCGTCACGACGCACGACGAGCATCGCCACGGCTTCGAGGACGGCGACCACGTCACCTTCACCGAGGTGCAGGGCATGACGGAGCTGAACGGGTGCGCGCCGCTCAAGATCAGCGTCAAGGGGCCGTACACCTTCTCGGTCGGCGACACGAGCGCGTACGGCGACTACGTGGGTGGCGGGTACGCCCACCAGGTCAAGATGCCCGCGACGATCTCGCACAAGCCGCTCGCCGCCGCGCTGCTGGAACCATCGTTTCTCGAGTCC
The DNA here is from genome assembly GCA_019448385.1 of Diacronema lutheri. NCBI lineage: Eukaryota > Haptophyta > Pavlovophyceae > Pavlovales > Pavlovaceae > Diacronema > Diacronema lutheri. The sequence continues at coordinate 280,266 of JAGTXO010000030.1, read as the reverse complement.
GATTTCGGCAAGATGGACCGGCCGCTTCAGCTGCACGCCCTCTCGCAGGCGCTCTCCGCGTTCCGCGACGTGCGCGCGCGCGCGGCGCGCAGGATAGCACCCCACGGCGTGCGGCGCGCGCGCGCAGCGATGGCCGCTCACGCGCGCGCGGTGCCGCCACCGCCACCGCGCCGCGCTGCGCCGCGCCGCGCCGCGCGCAGGAGCATGGCGGCCAGCTGCCCACGCCTGGCGATGCATCGCATGTCGAGCGCGTGCTCGCGCTCGCCAAGGAGGCGAACGCGCGCCTCGCCTCGCCCGCCGAGCTCTCCGAGCCGCTGCTCCGCACGATCGCCGCGGGGTCCGCCGCGTCGATCTCGCCCGTCTGCGCCTTCATCGGCGGCATCGCGGCTCAGGAGGTGCTCAAGGCGGCGTCCGCAAAGTTTGGCCCGCTCACGCAGGTGCGCGCGAGGCGCAGCGCGGCGCGTCGCGGGGCGCGCGGCGCGTGCGTGCGCGCGTTTCGCGCTCGCCGCGCGCGAGGCTGTCGGGGGACAGGACGCGCCTGCCCGTGCGCCTTTGTGCTCGGCCGGGCGCTTTGCTGACCGCGCGACGACGCGCCTTCGACGGCAGTTCTTCTATTACGACGCGACGGAGGCGCTGCCCACGCCGCTCGACTCGCCGTTGCCCGCCGCCGAGATCGCGCCCGCCGGCGACCGTTACGACGGGATGACGGCCGTGTTCGGGCGGAGTGTCGTGGCGAGGCTCAAGGCGCAGCGCTACTTTCTCGTGGGCGCAGGCGCGATCGGCTGCGAGATGCTCAAGAACTGGGCGCTGATGGGGCTGGGCGCGGGAGAGGGCGGGCTGATCGTCGTGACCGACCCGGACTCGATCGAAAAGTCCAACCTCAATCGTCAGTTCCTCTTCAGGCCGTGGGACGTCTCCAAGCCCAAGAGCGTCTGCGCGGCCGCAAAGGTGCGCACGCGCGCGCGCGCGCGCGCCTCCTCGCGCGGCGCAGCGGACCCGCCGTCCGTGCGCTGCGCGCGCCGAGACTGCCAGCCTGCTTTGTAAAGGAGCCGTCCGCTTTTTTAAAAAGAGGTGCTGCCCTCGCGCGTGCACCGCGCAGGTGCTCGAGATGAACGGCGAGGTGCACATCGACGCGCAGACGCACAAGGTGGGCGACGAGTCGGAGGACATCTACTCGGACGACTTCATGGAGGGCCTCTCGGTGCGCCGCGGCTGCGCAGGCGGAGGCGGGAGGGGGGGGGGGGGGGGGGGGGGGGGGGGGGCGCTAGGGCGCACAGTTGAGGCTTTTGGGCTTTGCAGCTGAGCGTGCCGCCGCCGCTGCCACGCTGTGCGCCGTGCGCAGGGCATTTGCAATGCGCTGGACAACGTGAATGCTCGCCTCTACATGGACAGCCGCGCGGTGTACTACAAGAAGCCGCTTCTCGAGTCCGGCACACTTGGCACCAAGGGCAACGTGCAGGTGTGTGCTGCCCACCCCCATATACCCCCCCCCCCCCCCCCCCCCAGTCTCACAGGCGCAAAGTGGCAGCGCAGGGCTGTGTGCTGGCCGCTGACAGGAGCACCCCACCCCACCCCTTTGCCGTGCGGCCATGCCGCGCTCATCCTCATTGGCGCGCAGGTGGTCGTGCCCTTCTTGACCGAGAGCTACGCGTCGAGCCGCGACCCTCCGGAGAAGTCGATCCCTGTGTGCACGCTCAAGAACTTTCCGAACCAGATTGAGCACACCATCCAGTCAGCCGCCGCCCAGCGCAGCGCAGGCGCGGCCTGGCGCGGTGCATTCGTCTTTCGCCACTACCCCCCCCCCCCCCCCCGCCTCCCCCCCCCCCCCAAAAAAAAAAAAAAAAAAACCCTCCCCTCCCCCCCCCCCCCCCACATCCCCTTCCGCCGCCCGCCTCCTTGCGCGCCGACGTCTGCTTTGCGCCTGCCACTTCCCCCCTCTCCCCCCCCCCCCCCCCCCTCTCCCTTCCCCCTTGCACAGGTGGGCGCGCGATGTCTTTGAAGGCCTCTTCAAGCAGAACGCCGAGGACGCCAACGCCTACCTCTCGCAGGCCGACTTTTTGAGCAAGCTCGAGCAGCAGCCGGGCGTGCGCAAGCCGACGCTGCAGGCGCTCCACCAGAACCTTGTCTCGGACAGGCCGCGCACACTTGACGACTGTGTCGCGTGGGCGCGCCACCGCTTCGAGGAGTGCGCGCTGCTGCGTGCGTGCTGCCCCCCCCCCCCCCCCCCCCCCCCCCCCCCCGCGCGCGAACCCCTTCCCTCCCTCCCCCAATGCTGCGCTGCTGCGTGCGTGCTGCCCTTCCCCCCCCCCCCCCCGCGAACCCCTTCCCTCCCTCCCCCAATGCTGCGCTGCTGCGTGCGTGCTGTGTCTTCCCTTTTCTCGCCACGCGCCCATGTGCCGTCATGTGCCGTACGCTCCGCCATGGCCGCCGCCCCGCTCGCGCATGTGCCCACCCGCCGTGCCCTCCAATTGCGGCCGCGCGCCGCGTCCCTGCGCCCTGATTCAAAACACCACACCACACCAAACAAACACACACACACACACACACACACACACACACACACACACACGCGCGCGCGGCTGCGAACGCCTAGGTACTTCCACAACACGATCGCGCAGCTGCTCTTCAACTTCCCGCTCGACATGACCACCGCGTCGGGCACGCCCTTCTGGTCGGGCCCGAAGCGGCCACCCGCCGCGCAGAGCTTTGATCCCGCTGACGAGCTGCACCTCAATTTCGTCATCGCAGCGGCCAACCTGCGCGCGGCCATGTGCGCGCGCTCGCTCGCGCCGCGCGCGTTCGCCGCAGCGCCGCCGCGGTGCACGTCAGTTTCGCGCACCGCGCGCGCCTCACACCGCGGCTGCGCCGCCGCCACGTGCGTGCGCGCGTGCGTGCCAGGTACGGGCTCTCGGGCTCTGTCGACCGCGCCTATTTTACAAAGGCCGCGCGCGCCGTCTCGGTGCCGCGCTTCGTGCCAAAGTCGGGTGTGCGCATCCAGGCCAACGAGAACGAGGCGAACGCGGCCGAGCCGGCGGACGACGAGGAGGCGGAGTGCGCGCGGCTGGTTGGCGCGCTGCCCCTGTCCTCGCAGCTCGCCGGCTTCCGGCTCACGCCGATCGAGTTTGAAAAGGACGACGACTCGAACTTCCACGTCGCGTTTGTCGCGGCCACGTCCAACCTGCGCGCGCGTAACTACAAGATCGCCGAGGCGGACGCGCTGCGCACCAAGCAGATCGCGGGCAAGATCATCCCGGCGATCGCCACGACGACGGCGCTCGTGACCGGCCTGGTGTGCGTGGAGCTCATGAAGCTGGTGGTCGGCGGCAAGAAGATTGACGACTTCAAGAACGGCTTTGCGAACCTCGCGCTGCCCTTCTTCGCCTTCTCAGAGCCGATGCCAGCGCCCAAGGTGAAGATGGGCGGCTCGGGCGGCGAGTGGACGCTGTGGGACCGTTTCGAGGTGAACGAGCGGCGCGACCTCTCGCTGCGCGAGTTCATCGACCACTTCAAGGACAAGCACAAGCTCGAGGTGCGCTCCGCCACACACTGCGCACCGCGTCGTACCCGCCGTGCCGCGCCGCGCTGCGTGCGCGACATAGGCGACACAGGCGATCGCCGCGTGACCCTCTCCCCCCACCCACCCACCCACCACACCTCACCCCCTCCTTCCTCGCGCCGCGGCGTGCGCGCAGGTGACGATGATCTCGAGCGGCGTGTCGATCATCTACTCCTTCTTCACCGCCAAGGCCAAGCTCGAAGAGCGCATGCCGATGCCGATGAGCGAGCTTGTCAAGACCATCTCGAAGACGGAGCTGCCCGCCTCGTCGAACTGGCTCACGTTCGAACTCTGCTGCAACGAGCTGGGCGACGAGGGCGACGAGGTTGAGGTGCCCGCGGTCAAGTACCGCTGGCGCAAGTTCTGAGCGGCCAAGGGGGCGCGCGTGAGCGACGGCAGCGATGGTGCGCCGAGGCAGCCAAGGGAGTACGCACGCAGTCCCATAGGGGCGGGTCGTCACCGGGGGCGTCACCATCGGCAAATGCGCGCGCAGTCGGCAGCAGGGCTCGCCGCGCGGTCGGCTCGGCGCCGGCTGCCGCGCGCGCGCCAAGTGCCCGATTCTCTCGCGCCGCGCGACGGCTCGTGCGGTCTGCAGTCTGGACGTCTGGCCGCCTCTGCCCGCAGACCGGCAAACGCGTGAGCGTGACCGCTGCAGCGACGCACAGCACAACAACTCACGCACGTTCAACTAGGCGGCCGCGAGCGCGGCGCGCAGCGCGGCGATGCGATCCGCATTTGCGCCCATGTCGCCCTGCCCAACGCGCAGGGCGGAGCGGAAGTGGATCACGCGCTTGGACCCGTCGAAGAGGAGCTCGACGTCATCGACGAAGCGGAAGAGACCGATGCGGAACGCGTAGTGGGCGTGCGCGTACCGCTCGTCGAGAACGCGCTCTCTCAGCAGCCGCGCGGAGTTGTGCGGCGCGCGCAGACGGCCACCGAGGATGGCGTCGCGGACGAGCGCGCGCGCGGTGTCGACGCCGCGCGCGCCGCGCGGGAACGGTATCGGCGCGTGCGAAGGCCCGCTCCGGATGCAGCACGGCCGTCCGTCGAGCGGCGCGAGCTCGCGCGCGGCGAGGTGCGCCTCGGACGGCGCCGGCCATGCGCCAAGGTTCGAGTAGGCGGAGAGACACGCGAAGCTCGCCAGCTGGAGCGCGCTGACGGTGCGGATCCCGCGAATCGCCGTGCTGCGACGGCTCAGCGCCGACGTCGCGGCGAACGCGACGATCGCGACCAGCGTCATCGACGAGACCCCCAGCGGGCGGAGCGGCGAGCTGACCGCCATCGCTCTTTGGCGGGAAAGTTGCGCGTGCGCATCACTTTCAGTCTAGTTGTGACCCACACCCACGGCTGGTGCGCCGTCGCCATCCGGGTCGAGCGCGTCGCGCAGGAAGGTGCGCGCACCCTCCCACGCGCGCGCGGCGGCCATCGGCTCAAAGTCAAAACCGTCGGCGTCATTCAGTCGCTGCGCTGGGCAAGTGAAGCCGTGCGCCGCACGGCCGTACGTGACAACTTCAAAATCGGCCCCCGCGCGGCGCAGCTGCTCGCGCATGGCGGCGCGCCCGCCGTCGCTCTGCAGCGGGTCGAGGTCGCCGTCGCACACGAGCACACGCGCGCGCACGTGCGGCGCAAGCAGCTCGTCGGGCAGCGCGTCAAGCACGCCGTGGAAAGAGACGGCCGCGCGCAGGTCGGCGCCACGTCGCGCGAGATCGAGGGCCGCGCGGCCGCCGAGGCACCAGCCGAGCGCGGCGCAGCGCGCACCGTCGACGCGCTCGTCTGCGCGCAGCATCGAAAGGGCCGCACCGAGCCGGTCACCGAGCAGCGCGCGGTCGGCGCGCAGCTCATCCATGCGCGCGCGAGAGAATGGCGCGTCCCACGCCGCACCGTCCTCGTCGCCGAACAGGTCAGCAACGAGCACGACGTGGCCGCGCGCGGCGAGGGCACTTGCGCGCCAGAGGAGGAACAAGTCGCGCGGGCCTGCGCCCGTGTGCGCGAGAATGACGCCCGGCGCTCGGCGCGGCGCGGCGCCCGCATCATGGCAGACGAGGAGGCCGTGCAGCCGCACGCCTGCGTGCTCGTACGGCAGCTCGGTCACGGCGAGCTCGGCGCCGCGGCGTGGGAGCGCGCGGATCTCGGGGTCGGCCGCCCACGCTGCGCGCACGGCCGCGCCCCAGCGCGCGTCCCGCGCGAGCCGTCCCGCCGGTAGGGTCGGGAGCACGCCGAGCGTGAGCGCCGCCACCGCCGCCGCCGCCGCCGCTCCGGCTGGCACAGCCCCAGTCTCGCCCATCATTTTACCGCCCGGACTGGACGGCGAGACATGCGGGCGAGTTTTAAAGATCGTGTCGCACACGTCTTGCGTGTCGTGCCGTCCGACCGACCAAATGGGCGCGCCGTCGGCGGCCCTGGTGGGCTCGGCGTGCGCGGCGGGCATCGTGGTGCTCCGCCTCTCGCCAACCGCGCGCGCTTGGCTCTTTGCTTTCATCTGGAAGCACGCGGGCACGTCACTGGCGGATGGCATGATGCGCGAGCGCAAGGAGGCGCTCGTGCGGCGCGCGCGGCTCGAGGGGCGGGTGCTCGACGTGGGCAGCGGCACGGGCACGCAGCTCAAGTACGTGTGCGGCGCCGCCGCGCCGCGCGTCCGTGAGCTCGTCTGCGTCGAGCCCAATCCCTTCTTCCACGCGCGGCTGCGCGCAGCGATTCGCGTGGCAGAGGACGACGCCGCGCGCGCGGGCGTGCGCGTGTCGATCTCGCTCTTCGAGGGGACGCTTGCGCAATACGCGGCCGCGACGGGCGGCGCGGCGGCGGGCTCGTTCGATGCGATCACCTGCCTGCTCGTCCTGTGCAGCGTGCCCGACGTCGACGCGGCGCTGAGCGAGTGCGCGGCCCTGCTCCGGCCGGGCAAAGGCCAACTGCTCTTTCTCGAGCACGTCGCCGCCGAGCCGGGCTGGCGGCGCGCAGCGCAGAGCGCGATGCAGCCGCTTTGGAACCTGTGCGGCGACGGCTGCCAGCTCTGCCGCGACACGGGCGCCGCGCTCGACCGCATCGGCGAGCGCACGGGGCGGTGGGTGCGCCGGTCGAGCTGCGAGTCCGCGCGACCGCGCGCCGGTTGGGCCCGCATCATGCCGATGATCTGCGGCGTGTGCGAGCCGCGGTAGGAAGCGAGGAATCTAGGGGCCGTGTGGGCTCTTTAGGCAGCGGCGTCAGCGCTGCCGCTTCCTAATTTTGGGGTCGAGCGCGCGCTTCCTAATTCCGGGGTCGAGCGCGCGCTTCCTAATTCCGGGGTCGAGCGCGCGCCGCGTGCAGCTGCGCCTGCAGCGCCTCCCACTCCGCCGCGCGCTCGCGCTCCGCGCCATTCGCCACGGGCGCGCACACGCCATGCCGCGCGCACGCAGCCGTCGTCGCCGCCGCGCACGCGTGCCCCTCCTCCGGGCTGGTGCGCATAGACGTGCCGGCGACGGACGCGGCGGAGGGGGTGGCGAGCTTGCTGAGCCGGCTGTGCATCTGCCGACGCACGGCCTGCGCCTCCGCGCTCGCGGCGAGCGCGGCGGCGAGCTCGGCGTTCAGCCGCGCGCTCTCGTGCGCGGCCGGCGAATTTTCGACAGACCCAGCGCGCGGCCGCTGCGGCGCGGGCCCGTCCGCATCCGCCGCCCAGCTGTACGCGCTGTACGCGTTCACGTCGGCCGCGAAGTGCGCGGCCAACGGCGGCGTCGTGGGCGCGTGCCGCACCGCCGCCGCCGGCGGCGACACGCGCGCGCCCGCTTCAGCCGCTGCGCTCTGGCCATCAAAGTGCGCGGCGCCGCGCGCGCGAGTGGCGCCGGGGTCGAGCGCCGAGGGCGGCGCGGCGTCGACGAGTGAGCTCGCACCGCGCGGCGAGACGCCACCCGTCGGCGTGGCAGGCCACGTGCTCATCGCGCGCGACGGCGCGATTGACGAAGCCGCGAGCGCGGCCGCCGCGTCGCGGCTTGCGCGCTCGCGCAGCGCGCGCGATGCGTCGGTGACGGCCTTGCGCGCGGCGTTCGCGACGAGCAGGTCGGCGACGAGGCTGTGCTTTGCACGAGGAGCCGTGCGCGTGCGCGTGGACGGGCGCGCCCACGCGAGCGCGGCATGGCACGGGCATGGGCTGCGTGAGCCAAGCGCACGGCGGCGGCGGCGGCGCGCGCGCGCGCGCGGCGGCAGCCGCCGGGGCGCACCGGTGGGCGCGGCGGCGCGCGACGCTCGGCTTGCGCACGCACCGTCGCCGGTCCTCCTCGAGCGAGCCCACGCGCCCGCGCAGCTCGCGCAGCTCGCTCGCCTCGCGTTCAGCCGCCGAGGTCTGCACAGCCGCGCGCTCGAGCGCCGCCGTGCGCACCGCGGCGAGCTCGGCGGCGAGCGCGTCGGCGCGGCGCGCGGCGGCCGCGGCGGTCGCGCGCGAGGCGGCGAGCGCTTCGGCCGCCTCCGCGGCCGCGCGCGTCTGCGCCTTGGCGTTGCGCGCCTGCGCGCGCGCGCGATCGATTGGCGAATTGATCGATTGGCGAATTGATCGATTGGCGAATTGATCGATTGGCGAATTGATCGATTGGCGAATTGATCGATCGATTGGCGCGCGCGCCGCGCGCGCGCGCGCACCCACGCGGCGGTGAGCGGCCGGCGCGCGCGCGCGCCGGTCGGTCGGTCGGTCGCGGCAGGGAGGGCGGACGCGCGCGCGCACCGTCGCCTCCGCCGCCTCGCGCCGCGCGCGCTCCGCATCGGCCTGCGCCTCCGCCGCGCTGCGCCGCGCGGCGGCCGCCGACTCTTCCGTCGCGCCGAGCCGCGCGCGCAGCGCGGCGGTCGCCGCTTCGGCCTCGCCGAGCTGCGAGGCGAGGCTCGCGAGCTCGGCACGCGCGGACGCGGAGAGCGTGGCCGCGTCGGCGAGCGCTGTCTCGGCGGCGACCGCGCGCCGCCAGGCCGCGTCCGCCGCGTCGCGCGCGGCGGCGAGCGCCTCGTCCGCGCGCGCCGCCGCGTGCGCCGCGGCTGTGCCCTCTGCCGCGCGCGCGCCGTTCGCCTCGGCCACGCGGCGCTCGGCGTCGGCAAGCGCCGCATGAAGCGCGGTCTGTCGCGCCGCCGCCGCCTCGCCGCTCGCGTCGCGCGCGCGCAGCTGCCTGCCCGCCTCGGCCGCGACCTGCCCCTCCGCGTCGCGCTCGTGCTCGAGCTGCCGCACGCGCGCCTCGAGCTGCGCGCACAGCTCCAGCTCGTCGCGGTCGGCCTGCCGGCGCTCCGACTCGAGCGCGAGCGCCGCGCGAAGCTGCGCGCGCAGCTCCTCCGCCGCGCGCGCCGCGTCCGCCGCGCCCGCGTCCGCCGCGCCCGCGTGCGCTTCAGCCGCGCCGCGGGCCATGTCCGCGTCGTCCGCCGCCCTGATCGCAAGGTTGCGCTCAGCCGTGCGCTCAGCGAGCGCGGCCTCCGCGGCGCGCGCGCGCGCCTCTGCCGCGCTCGCGTCCGCGCTCGCCTCGTCGAGCGCCGCACACGCCGCCGCGTGCTGTGTGCGCAGGACGAGCACGTCGTCGCCCTCGCCGAGGCCGCGCGCGCGCGCGCTAGCGCGCGCGAGCGTGCCGGCGCGCGCGGCGTCGGCGTGCGCGCGAGCCTCGGCGACTTCGGCGCGCAGCGCGCGCGTCTCCGCCGTGCGCGTCGCCTCGACGTTGGTCAGCTCGAGCAGCAGCAGCTGCGCCCACGCGCGCGCCTCCACGCCGCCGTCGTCTGTGCCGTCGGCGCCAAGCGCGGCGGCGGCGGCGGCGCGCACGCCGCCACGCGCGCTCGCCATCACCTGCACCGCGCTGAGCACCGGCAGCGCCCGCGCGGCACCGCCACCGCCATGCTCCGCGCCGCCTGAGCCGCTTGCGCCGCTCGCGGCCGCAACAGCGCACGGCATTGACGAAACGGCCGCTGCCGCCATGCGCGCCTCTGCGGCGTCGGCGCGCGCGCGCTCGGCGTCCGCCTGCACGAGTGCACGGTCGTACGCGGCCTGCACCGCCGAGACCTGCGCGCGCCACCGCTCGTCGAGCGAGGCGAGCGCTGCGCGCCAGCTCACTGCCTCCCAGCCGGCGCCGCCTGCGGCCGTCGCAACCGTCGCGGGCGGCGCGGGCGGCGCGGGCGGCGCGGGCGGCTGCGCCGACGGCGCTGGCAGCGGCGTGTCGGGCGGCGGCGCGACAGGCGGCGGCAGCACGTCGGCGACACGCGGCGGCACCGGCGCAGCGACAGGCGGCGCGTCGACGTGCGTCTCGTGTCCCACGCCGTCCGCCGTCGCCGCGACGCCCATCGCCGCGACGCCGGCATGGCGTGGGCCGCTCGGCCGGCGCGCGCGCGGCGGTGGCGAGCGAGGTTGCGCGAGGGCTGCCCACGCGGGCGCCGAAGGCCCCGCCGCCAAGGGCGTGCAGCATGGCGCCGCCTCGCACGGCAGCGCGCGCCCTGCCGGCAGCGGCGGCTGCGCGAATCCGTTGAGAAGCGGCGGCGCACGCGCGTTGACGAGCGCGTCGCTCGTCAAAGTTGCCGCAACGCGCTCCGCCGCGATCGCGCGAGCCTCGGCGAGGGCGAGGCGGGCGTTCGCCTGCTGCAGCTGCGCCTCAAAGTCGTGCAGACGCGCCGCAGCCGCCGCAGCCGCCGCCTGCTGCTGCTGCTGCTGCTGCTGCTGCTGCGAAGGCTGATGCTGCAGTTGCGGCAGCTGCTGCTGCTGCTGCTGCGAAGAGTGCTGCTCGTCCGGTAACAGCCACTCCGACAACGGCGCCTCGGGGCGCTCGCGGTGGAGCGCTGCTGCGGCGCGCGCCGACTCGCGCATCGCCGCGCGCAGCGCCGCCGCCTCCTCCCTCGCCGCCGTCACCTCGCGCTCAGCGCGCCGCGCGCGCGCGCGCAGCGCGCTCGCCTCCGCCTCTGACAGCGACGCGCTCCGTCCGACGCTGCCGTCCGCGCCGCAAACGGAGGAAGAGCGCGACCGCGCGGCGCGCGCCGCCTCCTCTGCAGCAACGGTCGTCGTCTCGACGCGCTCCTCCGCTCGCTTGGCGCGCTCTTCCGCTCGCCGCCCGCGCACGAGCGCCGCCGTGAGCGCGCTGTCGCAGTCGGCGAGCGCTGCACGCATGGCTGCGCCCTCTGCGCGCCGCGCCGCGCCCTCTGCGCTCGCGTCCGCGAGCTCACGCTCGAGGCGGGCCGTCCGCTCGTCATGCGCAACGCGGGACGTTACGTCGATCACCTCGCCCACCGCGCCGCCCGCCACGTCGCCCGCCGCGTCGCCCGCCACGTCGCCCACCGCGCTCGTCGCCGGCTCGGCCGTGCGCGGCAACGCGCCGCCGGCGTCGGCCGCGCGCGCGTCGTCGGCGTGCGCATCGCGCGATGGCGTCGCCGCGGCAGTGAGCATGTCGTTGACCGTCACCATTGTCATCTCCTGCGCGTCGAGCGCGAGACGAAGCTGCGCGCGCGAGGCGCGCAGCGACGCCACCTCGGCCTCGAGCTCGCGCACGCGCGCTTCTGCACCGCCCGTGCCACCCGCGCCGCCCGCACTGCCGCCGCGCAGCCGATCCGCTGGGCTGTCCGGCGCAGCGCCCGGACGGAGCGTCTGCGCGCGCGACGGCGTCGAGAGGGCGGCGGGCGCGGCGCGCGCGCTCGGCGTGCGCGAAAGCGCCTGAGGCCCCGACTCGCCGCGCGGCGTCGCCGCCGCCGCTGCCACCGCCACCGCCGCCGCCCCTGCCGCGACGTTGTCGGCGGTCGGCGCGCGCCCGGCCGCGTTGTCGGCGGGCGAGCCGCCCGCGTCCGCCGCGTCCGCCGCGTCCGCCGCGACCGCCGCCTCCGCGCGGCTGAGGACGGCCGGCGAGCGGCCGAGTTCGGAGCGGACACGGCGGAGCTCATCCTGCCACGCGCCTTCGAGCCGCGTCTGATTGGCCGCCATCTCAGCCCACTGCCGGTCGTAGAAACGCTGGGCCTCGTCTGCAGCCGCTCGCACAGCGCCGAGCTCGGCGCGCGCCGCCGCCGCGTCGCGCCGCGCGGCCGCGAGCTCGGCGGCCGCGTCGTCCGCGCCGGCGTCGACGCGGCGTGCGCCCGCGTCCGCCGCGCCGCTGCCGCCACCGCCGCCGCCGTCGTCTTCTCGCGCCGCCGGCTCGGACGCGTTGATTGACGCCCGGAGGGAGTTGAGAGCAGCATGGCTGGCGGCAAGAGCCGAGTCACGTTTGCCCAGCTCAGCTGCAACGTCGCTCAGTGAGGCGGAGAGCAGCCGGATCTTCTCCGCCTCGTCGACCGAATTGGAGCGCGAACGCCTGCCGAACGACGGCGTGCGCGCCACGCGCTGCGACGTTGGCGGCGCGAGCGCTGCGCCGGCGCCAAATGGCAGCGCTCCGGCGGGAGACGCTGGCGTAGCGGGTGGCGCGCGCGCGGCGAGGGCGGCGGCGGAGAGCTGCGCGAGCGCGGCGGAGGCGTCGCGCAGCTGTGCCGCCGAGCGCCTCTCGCGCATTCGACTCTCCGCGAGCGCGACGCACAGCCGGTCAGCCGCGACGCACTCGTCGCGCAGCAGGCGCAGGCTCACGCCCGCCTCCGCCGCGTCAGCGCGCGCCGAGCGCGCGGCGGCCATGGCGGCAGTGGCGGCGGCGTCCGACGGTGGTCCGGCGAGGAGCAAGTGCTCCGCGTGCTCTGCCCGCTCCGCCCGCCGCGCGAGCGTTCTCGCCTCCGCCGCGGCCGCGTCGGCGCGCGACACCTGCGCTCCGAGCTCGGCGCGCGTGCCGTCGAGCTCGGCGCGCAGCAGCGCAATCTCCTGGCGCGCAGCGTCGAGCTCGGCGGCGGTGGCCTGCGACTCCTCGACCACCGACTGGAACGACGCCTGCAGCGAGAGCATCTGCTCGTGGTGTGTGCTCGGCGGGCCACCTCCGCCCGTCGAGCCACGGCCCTGCCCGGCAGTCCGCAGCATCGGTCGGTCGCGCCTTTGAAAAGTCGTCGGTCGTGACGGCGGACGATCACACGATGGCGCCCGGGGCATCGTCGATGCTCGTGCGCGCCGCGCGCCGCGCGCTGGCCTCGTCAGCGGCGACGGGCGGCGGCGCGTGGCGTGTGTGCATTGTGGGGAGCGGCCCGGCTGGCTTCTACACCGCCGACGCGCTTCTCAAGGGCTCGCCCGACGTGCGCGTCGACATCCTCGACCGGCTGCCCGTGCCGTTTGGGCTCGTCCGGTACGGCGTCGCGCCCGACCACCCCGAGGTGAAGAACGTGACGGAGCGTTTTACAGGGATCGCGCGCGACGCGCGCGTGCGCTTTGCCGGCAACGTGCGCGTCGCAGACGGCGCCGGGCTCACCGTCTCCGTCGACGAGCTGCGCGCGCGCTACGACGCGGTCGTGCTCGCGTGCGGCGCGGACGGCGACCGAGCGCTGCGGCTGCCGGGCGAGGGCTTGCGCGGCGTGAGCTCAGCGCGCGAGTTTGTGGCGTGGTATAGCGGCCATCCGGATTGCGCGCGCGCCGGCTGGGACCTCTCGCGCCACGACACCGCCATCGTGATCGGCCAAGGCAACGTGGCGCTCGACGTCGCACGCGTCCTCACCAAACGGCCGGCGGAGCTTGCGAGCACGGACATCGCGTCCGAGGCGCTCGCGGCGCTCGAGCGCTCGGCGATCCGGCGCGTCATCGTCACCGGCCGTCGCGGCCCGCTCCAGGCCGCCTTCACCACCAAAGAGTTGCGCGAGCTCTCGAAACTCGACGGCGTGCGGCTGAGCGTGTTGCTTGGGTGCAACGCCGACGCCGGCTCGCATGGCACGGCCGACGACGAGGGCGGTGCGCTCTCCGAGCGCGCGCTCGCCGCGCTCTCGGGCGAGGCCGACCGCCCGCGCCGCCGCCAGGCCGAGCTGCTGCGCAAGCTGTGGCTCGAGAGCGTGGGCGGTGGTGGAGTGGCGCGGCAGTTCGAGCGCGAGATCGTGCTCGCCTTCCACATGCAGCCGGTGGGGTTTGAGCCGGCGGGCGTCGACGCGGGCGCGCGCGCTGGCAATGGGGGCGAGGTGGCCGGCGAGCTCGGCGCCGTCCGCTTCGAGCGCACGCAGCTCTCCCCCGACGGGCGCAGCGCGGTCGGCACCGGCGAGTACGAGCGCACGCCATGCGGTTACGCCTTCCGATCGATCGGTTATTTGCCGTCCGCGCTGCCAGGCGTGCCCTTTGACGCGCGCCGCTCGCTCGTCCCGTCGGCGCACGGCCGCGTGCTCGGCTCTGCGGACGCGGCCGCCATGCCTCTGCCCGGACTCTACTGCTCCGGTTGGTACAAGCGCGGGCCGAGCGGCGTCGTGCTGAGCAACATTGGCGACGGCGCGGAGACGGCCGCGGCGATCTTGGCCGATCGCGCGGCTGGCACGCTCGGCGCGCGCGCCGGTACGGATGGCGCGGCGCGCGGCGGCCTCGACGCCGAGGGTGATGGCTCGCTGCGCGCGCTGCTCGCCGGGCGCGGCGTGCGGCCCGTCGACTTTGCCGGCTGGGAGCGCATCGATAGGCACGAGCGCGAGGCGGGCGCGGCAAGCGGCAAGCGCCTGCGCAAGGTGGTCGCGGTGGAGGACATGCTTCGTCTTGCGCGCGAGGCTGATGATTGAGTGGGAGGGGCGGGGTCCCCCTCCGTCCCTCCCGCCCTCCACCGTGAGCCCCCGTCTGCACGCGTCAATTCGTGGTCCAGACAACTTTGGGCTGTCGCCTCAGACAGTCAGCCAGTCTGCAGCACTGTTCGAGTCAAGCTCAGTCGAGCAGCTTGGAGACCACGCCCGCGCCCACGGTCCTGCGGGGTCGGAAGTGGGAGGGATGCGTGGCAGAGGGTGATAAGGCATGGCGCGAGCATCGGTGCGCTGCGCCTGCAGCACGTGCGCGCACGCGCGCACGGCGCGCTCTCGCGTCTGCGCCCGACGAGGTGCGCGCACCGGCCGCCCTCGCGAAAGGCGAAGCGCATCCCCTCGTTGAGCGCGACGGGGGTGAGCAGCTCGCAGGTGACGGTGCAGTTGTCGCCGGGCATCACCATCTGCCGCTCCTTGTCCAGCTTGACCATCCCGGTAATGTTCGCAGTCCGGAAGAAGAACTGACGGGTGACGGGTGACGGGTGACGAGAGACGGGTGACGGGCAGGAAGGGGGAGAGGGGGGAGAGTGGGGGCGGCACGCTCCGCTTTGGTCTCCAGGCGTCGGAAGGGGCGCGCGCAGGCGGGGCGGGGCGAATTTCCCGCCTCGTTCCGCAGGGCAGATCCGATCGGGAAGAGCGGCCGTGCGTGGATCTGCGGTCGCGTGGCCATCGCCGCGCAGCCGCGGGCAGCGGTGGAGCGCGCAGCGCGCAGCGGGCACCTGCGGCGAATAGTTGGCCATGAAGGGCGTGTGCCTGCCACCCTCCTCCTTGGTGAGCGCGTAGATCTCCGCCTCGAACTTTTTGTGCGCCGTCAATGTGCCGGGCTTGGCGAGCACCTGAGCATGGCGGCGGGCGGGGTGGGGAAGGGAAGGGAAGGGAGGGGGTTTTTTTTTTGGGGGGGGGGGGGGGGGGGGGGGGGGGGGGGGGGGGCAGCAGCACGCGATCTGAGAGCGACGGTGCGGCGCAAAGACGCGCGCGCGCGCGGCCGCACAGCACGCGGACCATCCCGCGTGACAGGTCCTCGCGCTTGAGGCCTCGGAGCAGCGCGCCAATGTTGTCCCCCGCCTGCCCCTTGTCGAGCAGCTTGTGGAACATCTCGACGCCGGTGATCGTCGTCTTCGGGATCGTCGGGTTGAGCCCGACGACCTCGAGCTCTTCGCCCACCTGAGCGGCAAGGGGGGGGGGGGGGGGGGGGGGGGGGGGGGCAGGGGCAGGGGCAGGGGCCAGGGGCAGGTGGGGGGCAGAAGGGGCGGTGTCAGGTGAGTGCATGCGAATCAACTAGGAGAAAAAGGCGCGGGCTCGAACACAACGGCCACCCCCCCCCCAGAGATGCACGCCACCAGAGGCCGAGTTCCCGCCCTCGCCCCTCCTTTCCCTCCCCCCTCCCGCCCTCGCCCCTCCCTTCCCTCCCCCCTCCCACCTCGCCCCTCCCATCCCTCCCCCCTCCCACCTCGCCCCTCCCATCCCTCCCCCCTCCCCACCTCGCCCCTCCCCCTGCACGCCGTCCGCCACGCGCGACGCGCCAGCGCCCGGCCCAACCGCTGCGCGCCCGCCGCATGAGCGCCTCGCCTTGACCGTGCCTCGCTCGACCTTGCCAGTCGCAACGGTGCCTCGACCCGCAATAGAGAAGATGTCCTCGATCGCCATTAAAAAGGGCTTGTCGGTCTCGCGCGAGGGCGTGGGGATGTACCGGTCAACCTCCGCCATCAGTTTGAGGATCGCATCCTTGCCAATCGCGTCGTCGCGCCCCTCGAGCGCCGCGAGCGCCGAGCCGCGCACGATCGGCACATCGTCGCCAGGGAACTTGTATTTTGAGAGCAGCTCGCGCACCTCCATCTCGACGAGCTCGAGGAGCTCCTCGTCTTCGACCTGGTCCACCTTGTTGAGAAACACCACGAGCGACGGAATCCCAACCTGCTGCGCGAGCAGCACGTGCTCGCGCGTCTGCGGCATCGGCCCGTCGGCCGCGCTCACCACCAGGATCGCGCCCTCCATGCTCGCCGCGCCCGTGATCATGTTCTTCACGTAGTCGGCGTGGCCGGGGCAATCGACGTGGCCGTAGTGCCGCGTCGCCGTCTCGTACTCGATGTGCGCCGAGTTGATCGTGATCCCGCGCGCCTTCTCCTCGGGCGCCTTGTCAATGTCGGCGTAGGCCATCACCTTCGCGCCGCCCGCCTCGGCGAGCACCTTGGTAATCGCCGCAGTGAGCGTGGTCTTACCGTGGTCAACGTGGCCGATCGTGCCCACGTTGACATGCGGCTTGGTCCGCTGGAAGGACGTGCTCAGCGCGCGCGCCGCCGGGCGCTGCACTCGCCGCACCAGCGCGCGAACCAGACCTGCAGGCATCGTGCGGGAGACAGCCGCGTGTCTTCGGATGGTCTTCAGAGAATTTGTTATGGCGGGTTTCGTCCCACGTTAGCACGGGCATTGCCGCGAGGCGCCGTGCAAGCTCGACCTCCAGGCGCACCTGGGCACGTGCATCAACCTGCCGCGACGAGGCCGGCACATGAAATCCTCACGCGCCGGCTGTTCACCGATAGATTTCACCAGCGCGCCGACGCGACTCGGCAGAGGGGTGCGAATTTTGCTCGCGCACGATCGTTTCACCGGCCGACCGGCACCTCGGCTGCACCGCCTGCTCGTCCTGGGCCTCCAGCGACGATCCTGCGGGCACATTTGCCGCCGGCGCGAGCTCCGCCTCGAGCTGGGGTGCGACTTGCGACCGTGCGGGTCGGCCAAGAAATTTTTTTATTCAAAAAATAATATCATTCTGGGCCACAGATTTAAATAGCAGCGCTGCTGAAGGCGTAGACCGTGTGCGCCCCGAGAGCGTGTGACCCCGTACGAAGGGGTCGCGACAGGTGCGCGCCGCGCGCGCGAGCCATTCACGTGCGAATGCGCGCGCTGCGCGCGCGTGATGCGTGCGCGGCCGTCGCGCGCTGCCCACCTGTGCGCGTGGGCCGGCCACGCGCGCCGCGTGCCGCGCCGGCGGAGGGGACGGGGGCGCACGTGGCGTCGCTTGCTCCCTACCGGGCGGGCGCCTCTGCACGTGATGAACAACTCATGCGCGTCAAATGAATGCACACGTGTTTCGAACTGCACAACCATTCTTAACCTCCTGATGCAGAGCCGCCACTTGCAACGCGACCAACCACACCGCGCGCGCGCGCGCGCGCGTCGTGGGGCGGCGAAGGGGCGATGGGGCGCACGCGCGCGCGGGTTGGGTGGGTCCGACGCGCGCCCCGGTGCTGCTTACCAAGCGCCGTAGCTCCGAGTGCTGCGGCGTCAATGGCGCAGCACCCACAGCAGCCGCGCTCAGTCTTCGGTGTGGCGCGGCTCCATCGAAGCCCCGTGCGCCCCCCCCATAAGTTCTGCGCGGCACACCCGCCCGTCAACGCGGCGCCCCCTTTGCACACGTACGCGCGCAGCCCGGCACATTTCCCGTGCACTCTGCCGGGCGAGATGGCAGTCAGTGTCCCTCACGCCAAGGGCAAGAGCACCGCCCCGCATTGTCAGCAGGCGGCCAGCTGCGCGCGAGGACTCTGCCCTGTTGGAATGCGGCCGACACGCGCGCGCCGGCCGGCTCGGGCGCGATGGGTGCGCCGGGATGGGATGGGATGGGATGGGATGGGATGGGATAAGGATGGGTTGCGGGGGGAAGGGGGGGGGGGGGGGGGGGGAGGGGGGGGGGTCTCGCGACTTGCGCGGCTTTTCATGTGGCGGCGCCTCTCGAGCCGCCATGCTCGCGCGGCCGAGCGGGCGGCCGTGGCCGCACCTCATTGACGAAACCATGGCGCCTCTCGAGGTGGCCTGCGTGTTGGCTGCCCCCCCCCCCCCCCCCCCTCCCCCCTCCCCCTTCCTATTCCACCCTTTCCCCTGTTTGGCCAACAGCGCCCGCCGCCCCGCCGACCGCGCCACCCCTTTTCGCGTCCTCGTGCGCGCGCTCTGCGAACAGGGAAACGCGGCCATGCGGCCCTCAGCTTTTCGCGGCCGCATGGCTGCTGCGACCTCGCGGCTCGGCGCCACTGTGCCGGCCGCCGCGCGAAGCGCGCGCTGGTCCAGCGCGTGGTGCAGCATGCTCGCGCCGGGGCGAGCGCCGCGCGTGCTGCACCGGCCGCCATCCTTCTGCACGATGGCCGCCGCGCCGCCACCGCCACCACCGCCACCACCATCACAACCGTCGTCGACGGAGCTGTCGCGCGCCGACGTGCTCGGCGCGCTGCGCGCGCGCCCCGAGCTCGTGCCCGCCGTACTGGAGGCGGTGCTCTGTACGTCCGATTTTAAAACGGCGATTACGGTGGACGTGCGCAGGCGGCTGCTCGCACGAGCGGTCGCGTCGGACGAGTTGCGCGACGAGTTCAGGAGGGCGGACGTGGACAGCGATGGGCGCATCAGCTGGGACGAGTTCTTGCGATGGGGCGAGCAGCTCGCCGCCGAGAGCGCCAAGGACGAGGCGCCGCCCACCGGTCGACAGCTCTTCTGGCTCTTTGCGCGATCTGCGCTCCCATTCGTTGGGTTTGGCCTTGTCGACAACGGCCTCATGGTGCTGACGGGCGAAGCGATCGACTCGACCTTTGGCGTGCTCCTCGGCATCTCGACTATGGCCGCGGCCGCGCTGGGCAACGCGACGAGCAACGTGATCGGAATGGGCGCGCACGGGACGATCGAGCGG
The DNA here is from genome assembly GCA_019448385.1 of Diacronema lutheri. Lineage (NCBI taxonomy): Eukaryota > Haptophyta > Pavlovophyceae > Pavlovales > Pavlovaceae > Diacronema > Diacronema lutheri. Next base: position 261,481 of record JAGTXO010000030.1, on the reverse strand, counting down.
CTCGTCGCGCGCGCGGGCATTCCGAACCCGCGCCTCACGCCGCAGCAGCTCCGACGGCCGAGCGTGCACGTGCTCAAGGTGCTCGGCGGCGCGCTCGGTGTCTTCGCCGGCTGCATCCTTGGCATGACGCCGCTCCTCTTCCTCAACTCGAAGAAGCGCGACGACGACGAGCCGCGAGAGGCGAAGGCGCGACGATAGCGACGTGCCTCGAGGGTTCGGGAGCCACGAGTGTGTTCCAGGGTCTCAGTCAGTCGGTGACAATCTGTTCGGTGACTATCGCGTTGGTGCGGCCCAGTGGCCTTCAGAACATAGCGCCCTGCGCCGAGGCGGGGGGCGTGTGCGCGCGTATCGACGCGGCCTGCTGCTGTGGCTGCGGCTGCTGCGCCGATGGCAGCGCGCCGTCGGCGCCGCCCACGCGCGGTGCGAGCGCCTGCGCGCCGTCGCCCACGGCGCGCGGCGCGCTCGTCGGCCGCGGCTGGCTGGGCGGGGCACCACGATCGCCGATGCCGCCATTTGAATAGCGCGGCGCCGCCAACGGCGCCGCGCTACCGTGCGCGTGCGGCCCGAGGCTCTGCGCGCGAGAGAGCGAGGAAAGGCCGCCACCTGCGCGCAGCCCGCCGGCCGACGCGGGCGCGGAGGGCGGCACGGGGAATTGAAAATCGGCGCCATCCTCAGTTCGCAGCTCGCGGTAGCGCTGCCCGGCGCCAGCGCTGCCGCTACTGCGCATGGCCGGCACGCACGCGCTCCCTGGTGGCGCGAGCCCGCCCAGCTGCCCGCCGCCGTGCCAGACCGCGCCGTTGCCGCGCGCGTCGCTCGCCGCGCCCGCCTCGACCATCGATCGCGCGCTGCGCATCCGCGCGCCGTCTGGCGCGCGCGCGTCCGCCGCGCCGTTGGCGCCGCCATGCCGCGAGCTGCGCGCGGAGCGCGGATGCGCGCCGCATTCACTCGCCTCCGCTGCGCGCCGCGCGGCAGCATGGCTGCCGCCGTGGCCACCGCCGCGCCCGCGCTCGTCGCGCCGGCGCGCGCCGGCGCCGTTGGCGCCGTCGGCGGCGAGGCTCGCGAGCTGCATCGGCATGGAGCGCGAGCGCCCGATCCCGTCAGCCATCGGCGCGTGCAGCATGTGCCGCGCGTGCGGGTGGCTGTTCGCGTGCCCGCCATTCGCGTACCCGTCATTCGCATAACCGTCATTCGCGTAACCGTCATTCGCGTACCCGTCATCGCCGGGCGTGGGCGGCGTCCCGTCGCGGCGTGCGCGCTTGGGCGAGACGTGCGGCGGTCTGGCGCGCGCACACGCAGAGGGCGCGACAGAGCGGGCGGCGGCGCGCGGCGCGCGCACGAGCGGCGGGCGAGGCATTGGCGGGCAGAGCAGGGCAGTGCAGTGCAGGGCAGTGCAGTGCAGTGCAGTGCAGTGCAGTGCAGTGCAGTGCAGTGCAGTGCAGTGCAGTGCAGTGCAGTGCAGTGCAGTGCAGTGCAGTGCAGTGCAGTGCAGTGCAGTGCAAGGCAGGGCAGGGCAGTGCAGGGCAGGGCAGGGCAGGGCAGGGCAGGGCAGGGCCAGGCAGGGCTGGGCTGCGAGCGGAGCGGCGCGCGCCGTGCGCGCGCACATGAGCGGGCCGGCGATGGAGAGGAGCGCAGGCAGAACCGTCATGCCCGCAAGCAGCGCAAGGACGATCGTGCTCCACACCATCAGGAAGAAGGTGCGGAAGATGGTCGAGCGCGAGACCGACAGAAATGCCGTCCCGAGCAGCGTCGACAGACCGCCATTTAAAATCGATACGCCCACCGAGCCGAGCGCCTCCCGCACCTGCGCGCGAGGCGAGAGAGCGGCTCACGTGAGCAGGGGCGCAACGCGCGGCGCGCGGCGCTCGGCGCGCGCCACTCCGAGCGGCGCGGTGCGCGCGGCGGTGAGCGCGCGCGCCTTGTCACGCCTGCGCAACTCGTCGGCCATCTCGTACGCGTGGCCGATGTGGCACGAGTAGTCGATCGCGAGCGCGAGGGAGACGAGGAGCGTCACAAAGGTGATCGCGTTGAGCCGCAGCCCCGCGAGGATGAGAACACCGACGAGGAGCACATCGATAGAGCCGACGATCAACACGAGGGTGAACGCGATCACGGGCGGGAGGAAGAGCGACGTGGACGCTGCGATCGCACCGGCCGCGACGAGCAGGTTGACGAGAGACATGTGCGGCAGCTTGGTGTCAATCTGGCCAAACTCGTACCGCGGGTGATATGCGTACCCGCGCAACCCGTTGGCACTGAGCGCCTCCTCGAAAAGCGGGTAGTGCTGTCTGTAGCATTCGTCATTATCGCTCGGCATTCGAACGGCGAGCGGGAAGCGCATGGCTTGCACGAGCGCGTGCCCGCCGCCGCCGCTCGCGCCATCAATGGGCGATGGCTCGCGTTGCAGCACAATGTCAGCCTCATACTCCTTGCCGCCAACAATCACCTTGGCCGCCATCTCCGCGCGATGCGAGCGGATCGAGGCAAAGGCGCCGTCAAGGAACGTGATGATTGAAAGGCGGCGCAGGCCGCCGCGGCTCAGGCCGGCGCGCTCGGCCGACGCGCGCGCGGACGCGGGCGGCGCGCGCGCCGCGTCCGCGCCGTGCGGCGGCAGGTGCAGCGCGCCGGCGGCCGCGAGCGCTCGGCGCGCGCGGCGCAGCAGCCCGAACGGCGAATCGGCGCTGCTCGCGTTGGGCGCGGCTGGCCCCACCGGCGCCGACGGCGCGAGCGGGTCGGGCTCAGCGCACTCGGAGTAAATGCCCTCGTCGCCCAGAAAGCGCTCAAGCGACGCGCGCGTGAGCGCGCGCGTGCCGGCGGGCAACTGCGCGACCGGCGCGCCGTCCGCGCCGACCACCTCGGGCGCGCAGTTTGTGCACACGCACCAACGCTGATAGTCGGCGAGCCACGAGCGCGAGATGCGCGCGACAAAATCGAGCAACGAGAGGCGCTGGAGCATGCGCACGAGCGCGACGAGCGCGGCCGGGTCGCTCACGTCCACGTCACGCACGACGAGCGAGACGTCCATCAACGCCGTGCCCGCCCAGTACGTGTCCGTGCCGCGGAACCACTCGCGCGCGATGGAGTCGTCGGGCAACGTGTCCTGCACGGGCAGGCCCGTCTGCGCCGCCACGCGCCACGCGCGCGCGCGGCGGCGGTGGTGGTGGTGGCGCGCGCGCGCTGAGCGGCGGCGACGGCGGTGGCGGCGGCGGCGGCGGCGCACGCGCGCGTACGCCGCGGTGGCGCGCACCTGCAGCCGCGAGACGAGGCCAAGCGCACAGCTGCTCACGAGCGCGGCAAAGACGAGCAGCACGATGGCGACGGTGGGCGTCGCTGTGATGCACGAGCCGTACTTGTCGCGCATGAAGAGGGAGAGCGCATGGTGGCCTTGCTTGACGGCGGACAGCTCGGCGGACGGCGATGCGCTCGCCGGGCCGCACGCTCGCGCGTCCGCCGCACAGCCGCTCGCCGTCACGCCGCCCGAGCTGTCCGCCGCTGCGTCCGCCGGCATGGGCGCGCGCGAGAGCGCCGGTGCGCAGGGCGCGCACGGCGAGAGGTCGAGCAGGCCGCGCGCGCGCCGCCTCGCGTCGATGACGAGGAAGCCGGTGAAGAGCGTGAGCTGCAGCACGTTGACCATTACGACACACAGCGCGGCGGGGATGCAGAAGAGCGAGATCGTCGGTAGGTCCATCACCGCACCCGTCAACATGGCGAAGAAGGTCGTGACCGACGTGACGGTGATCGCCGTGCCCGCGAAGGCCATGCCATGCTCCAACTGCTCCGCAATCGACCTTCGCGGGTGCGCCGCCTGATCGAAAGAGTCGGTCATAATGATCATGTCGTCGACACACACGCCGAGCAGCGTGTAACAGACGAGCGGCGAGACGGGCGCGAGCGGGATGCCTAGCGTCGACGCGAGGCCAAAGCCGCTCGTCATCGAGAGCGCCGTCGTGAGCGCGCACGACGAGCCGAGCGCGACGCGCGAGCGGCGCGGGTCGCAGCTCCAGCCGCCGAGGACGATGCACACGAAGACGAGGATGAACGCCATCGATGCACCAAGCAGCGGGCCATCGCGCTTGACGAGCGACTTGGCCTCGCGCGTCGACAGCTGCTGCGACCAATACGAGATGCGCAGCCCCGACGGACGGCTGGCCGCGTGCGCGTTGAGCGCGCGCAGGCTCTCAAAGAGGCCCGCCTCCCACGCGTCGAGCTGCTCGGACGGCGTGTTCGGCTCAAAGAGGTATCGCAGTTGCACAGCTTTGCCCACAAGCCCGCCGCCACGCCCGTCGTCGACGTCGGAGCACGGCGCATCCGCGTCCGCCGCCGGCTCGCCGCCGCCCACGTCGACCGCGTCCGCCTCGAAGGCGCGCGAGAGCTTGTGGCACCAGTCGTTGTCGTCAAGAAACGCCGCCTCATCGTCACTCCATAAATAGAGCGGCGACATGACCATGCACACCGCGCCGTGCGCGAGCGGGATGAAGCGACGTGCGCACACCGAGCGGAAGTCGACCTCGTCGAGCCCGACGCGCACGCGTACCGACGTGGTCGCGTTGTGCAGCGCGAAGAGCTCGCGCAGCGCCGATCGCGAGAGCACGTTGCCCCCATCGTTGCGATGTGCGAGGAAGACGCCTGGCTTGGGCAGCGAACCAAACTCGGTGCCGAGGTACGCGCGGTCCTTGGCCATTTGCGAGTGCTGCGGCACGTACAGCCGCACCATGTCCGTCTCAAACTGCGCGGCCAGCAGCCCCATCGACATGCCTGCGCGCACGCGCGCGATTGGCGGCGGCGCGGCGCGCGGAGAGCGGCGCGGCGCGTGGCGGTCGTTGGCGCGAGCCGCGAGAGCCGCGCGCGCGCGCGCGCGCGCGCGCGCGCGAGCCTCATCGGCCGCGGCCCAGCGCGCGCCGCGCGCGAGAGCACGCGCGCCGCCGCTCGCCGCCGCTGCTCGCCGCCCGCTCACCCGTCGAGAGGCAGAGCGCAGCGACCACGACAGTCCATGGCTGCCATGCGACGATGCGCGCGATGAACATGAACATCTTGGAGGTAAGGCGCGGGATGAGCTTGTGCGGCAGCTTCACGGCTGCACGCGCCGCACGACGCCGCGCGCGTGCGCGCAGCGAGGGCGAGCGTGAGCGGCGCGCGCATGGGGGCGCGCGCGCCGGGCCGGCGCAAGCCACGCAGGGCGCGGGTGGGCGGCGCGCGGCGCGTTCGAGCGGAGGCAGCGCGCACGATCGTCCCCACGCGACCACCCGCCGCCGCTCGAGTTGCCACCCCTGCTCACGCGCGGGTAGAAATGCGACGCCGGCACAGAGCCTTGATGGCCAGCGCCTGCCGCCGGCGTGCGCAAGTCGTGCGCGTGCGGCGCGTGCAGCGCGCCAAGCTCCGCATGCACGGCTGGCGGCCGGGCAAATGCCTCGGAGCCGAAGCTGAGCCGAGCTGCGCCGTTGCCACCCCCGCTCACGCGCTTGTCCAGCCACTTGCTCTGCGGCTTGGGCATCGCGGGCACTGGTGGCGTGTAGCCCACCGAGTCGCCGAGCACCGGCGCGCTGCTCGACAGAGCCTCAGGCGTGATGAGGGGCTCGGTGGCGCGCGGCGCGGGGGCTCCAACGGCCAGCCCCGCGCCGCCGCCGCTCGGCGCCGACATGGCGAAACGGCGGGCGCGCCGCGCGTGCCGCGCGTTGCCGTCGCTAGTCCCTCCCGCCGACTTTTGAGTTGCTCGCGGCTCTTGAACCAGTGAACCCGTGTGAAAGCGGACAGCCACTTCAGCTAGCCAGGATCCCGTGGACGCGGGCGCGAGCGCAGGGCGGATCCGCGCCAGTCGTGCGCTCGACGGAGCGCTGGCACGCGTGGTCAGAGCGCACGAGCCTTCCGCATGGGCCTCGCCTGCGCCGACGCGCTCACAGGTCTGGTTGAGAAGGCGCGCCGCGACGCGCGCGTGGTGTGCGGTGTGCCAGGCGAGCGCGCACACGTGGCGCCGGCCGCCCGCGGTATCAGCACTCTGCGCTGCCGTGTACGTGTCAGACAACAGGCACACGAGTCAGAGGAAGGGGCGTACGCAGCGCGGTGCCGTGAACACTGTCAAGGAACAGCCGCCACGGCGGCACCTCTTAGGGCCGCGGCGGGCCGCGAGCGGCGTACGCGTAGAGCCGCTTCGCCGCGCGAGTGAGGGCCTACGCGAGGCGCACGCCGGCGTGACGTCGCGCTGCGTGGTGCGCGCGGGCGCATTCGTTGAGTTTGCGCGTAGAAGGCCGCGCGTCAGAGCGGCATCTCGTCCGCCATCGCCTCGACGTCGACCAGAACCGCATCGGCTGCTCCGTCCACATCCGAGTCGACGATCAGGTCGGCGCAGCTGAGCGCGGCGATGGTCGCGCTGCTCATGGGGTGAGCGAGCGCGCACATGCCCGCCATGTGCATGCCGAGGCCCAGCACCGCGTGCCCGCCGCACTGGCCGCCGCCGCCGCCAAAGCCGGACGCATGCCCTCGGTATCCCTCACTGTCCATCGCGAGGCTCGCGCCAAGAGACGCGGGCGGGTTGGCGACGGAGGCGAGGTCGGCCTGGCGTGCGCCACTGTGCGCGCCGCACGCGCTCGTCGTGAGCGCCGCGCCGTCGGCGCACCGCGCACCGTGCGCTGATGCGCTCGTGCCGTTCCCGTGCGCACCGCGGCTGCATGCGTGGCCGAGGCCAAGAGCCAGCCCAAAGGAGGGGAGGTGCCAGCCGCCGTGCGGGCCGGCAGCAAACGCGGGCACAGGCGCGCCGCGCGTGCGCCCCGCGCGCGAGCCGAACGGGCGCACGAAGGAGCCGTACCCGCCGCTGAGCGGCGTTGCGTCGACGAGCGGCGCGCGCAGGAGCGACGCGAATGGCGGCATCTGCGGCAGCGCGTGCGAGACGTGCGCGAGATCGGCTGGCGCGTAAGTGGGCGCATCGTGCGGCATGTGGAACGCCGCGAGCTCGGCGCCGCCGCCTGGCAGCGCGCGCGCGCCAAGCGGCAGCGACACGGCCGTTGCGAGGCGGGCGCGCGCCGGCGGCGTGCAGCGCGCTGAGCCGCATGAGGGAGAGACGCCCGACGCGGGCGCAATGCTGCCGGCATGCGGCGTGGCATTGGGCATTGAGGCGCTGGACGACGAATTGGTGCAGCCGAGCCCTGCGGCCACCATCACCGCGCAGATCGACGCGTCGTCGACCTCGCCGTCGTCCACGTCGTCGTCCGCGCCACCGCGGCGCGTGCGCTGCCGCCGGTTCTGGAACCATATTTGCACCTGGCGCGGTGTCACGCTGAGTTCGCGGCCGAGCTGCTCGCGCAGCGCGAGCACCGGGTACGGGTGCGTCCTGTACGTCCGCTCGAGCACCTTGCGCTGCTGGCTCGTCACGTTCCACCGCGCGGGCGAGTCGGACGCCCAGCCATGCGGCATCGCGTCGACGACGAGCGGCTCGGCGGATGATAGCAGAAGCGGTCGTGCCAGCGCGGGCGGCTGCTGCGCACCCGCGAGCGCGGCCTGCCGGAGTGAACGGGGCACTTCGGAGCGCTGACCTTCCATGACGACCGTCCCGTACCCCTCCTCACTTCAATTTCACTCCGATGACCAGCGCGGACACTTAACTTCATTGCCGAATTCAGGGTTCTCCTATGGACGAACTCCATTCCCGCGCGACGTTGTGGGATAGCGACATTCGAACAGATATACCAAGAACCGTGTGTAATTTCCGGGACGCGGCAGCGACGAACAAAGCAACTCAGTTCGGAGGTAGGGCGACGAGCCGACGACCCGAGCGCCGCGTGGGCGGCCGAGGGGTAGGGGAGGGGGGGGGGGTTCTTCTGCTGCCTGTGCGCAATGCCCGGAGCCTCGCCCAGCGTCTGCGCACGTCGCACGCCGTGTCACGCCATCGCGTCGCGCAGCAGCCGCCAGCCCACAGAGAATGCGCACGCCTGCAGCGCGTTGGCGACGAGCTTGGTGCCGAGCCCTCGGCAGAGCCCGCCGGCGCCGTCGGCGCGAACGACGCGCCGCAGCGCCGCGCCGTACGTGATCTGTGCCGCCGACGTCTGCTTGACCACCTTGACGACGCGCGCGCCGTTCGATGCGATGTCGGACGCGACTGATGCGCAGAGGCCGAGGAGGGCGTGGCGAAGGACGTAGCCGAGCCGCGCGTGCGGCGTGGGCAAGCGCGCGTCGAGCACGTTGTAGGTGAGGAACCACGGTACGTAGCCGATCGCTGAGGCGGCCGCGCCGCCGTAGGCGCCGTCCCAGAGGACGCACGGCCCGTGGCGTTCGGTCTTGCGTCGGAGACGGCGCGCCGCGGCGGCGCCTGAGACCTGCAGCGTGGTCTTGAGCGTGTCGATCGGGGCGATGAGCAGCCGCCACGCCGCCGAGAGCGCCGCCGCGCTGAGCGTGATCGCGAGCGCGTGCCGGTCGGCCGAGGCAAACCAGCGCGCGGGCAGCAGCGCGGCAACGCCGGCGTTGGCCGCGGTGTCGCCAAAGCGGCAGAGTGGGCCCTGCACGAGCGCGGGCAAGAGCCCGCGGTAAAAGCGCGGCACGCCGCCCTCGGCGTACAGCCGCTGGAGCGCGGCGGCCGCGCCGACCGACTCGTGCGCTTGCTGATAGTTCACGGTCGTGCGCAGCCACATGAAGGCGAACACGTTGAGAAGCATCGACGCGCCGCCGGCAACGCCACTCCGCGCCGCAGCGCCGAGCACGCGCCACGCGCCCGTCGCCTCGGCCACCCCCGCCGCGCGCGGCGCGAGCGCGCACGCGCACGCGAGCGCCACGACGCCGACCGCCGCGCCGAGCGCGAGCGAGGCGAGGGCGTACTGGAGGCGGAAAGCGCGCAGCGGGTCGCGCGCGGACGGGCTCGGCGGGCCGTCACGCAGTGGCGCCTCCTCGTCGTCACTCTCCGCCGCGGGCACCGAACCGCCCATCGCCGCGCCGGCCCTCCGCTCGATCAGTACGGCCATCACATTATTTGGGGGGGGCGAGGGTCGTCCCCGTGTCGAGACGCCCGCCAAGCCGCGGGCGGACCACGTTCTGTGATGAACCCGAACGCGCGCTCGTGGGTGCCCAACCCGAACGCGGGCACGTTCGTGCCGGGAGGCTTCGCCGTGCCCGCGGCGCAGCCCGCCGCGACGCCCGCGCCGCCCGCGCCGCCGGCCGCGCCGCCGGCTGCGCCGCCGTCGGCCTCGCACGCGCCCGAGCCGCCGTCGCTGCCCGAGGAGGCGGGTGCGCCGCCCCTGCGCTGGGTCGCGGAGACGGCGGAGGACGGCGCGGCTGAGGCTGCGGCAGCGGATTCGGCCGCGCCGAGCGCGTCCGGCGAGCGACCCGCGCCCGAGGCGCACACCGCGCCCGACGATCGGGGCACGGCGGACGTGGCGGAGCTGGCCGACGCGCTCGACGACGCGTCGCTCGCGGCCAAGCCAAAGGCAAAGGGGACGAAAACGGCCGAGCGCACGGACATGCGCGAGCACGTGAACTGCGTGTTCATCGGCCACGTCGACGCGGGCAAGTCGACCTTCTGCGGCCAGATGATGCTGAGCACCGGGCAGGTCGACGAACGGTCGATGCAGAAGTACGAGAAGGAGGCCAAGGAGAAGAATCGAGAGTCGTGGTTCCTCGCGTATATCATGGACACGGACGAGGAGGAGCGCGCCAAGGGCAAAACCGTCCAAGTCGGCCGCGCCCACTTCGAGACCGCCACCAAGCGGTACACCATCCTCGACGCGCCCGGCCACAAGAACTACGTGCCCAATATGATCGCCGGCGCTTGCCAGGCGGACGTGGGCGTGCTCGTCATCTCGGCGCGCAAGGGCGAGTTTGAGACGGGGTTTGAGCGTGGCGGGCAGACGCGCGAGCACGCGCTCCTCGCCAAGACGCTCGGCGTGCGCCTGCTCGTCGTCGTGATCAACAAGATGGACGACTCGACGGTCGAATGGTCCGAGGAGCGCTACCGCGAGTGCTGCGACAAGCTCTCGCCCTTTTTGCGTCAGTGCGGGTACAACTTGAAGCGCGACGTCATCTTCCTGCCCATCTCGGCGATGAAGGGCATCAACGTGCTCACGCGCGTCCCCGCCGACGTGTGCCCCTGGTTCCAGGGCGCCGACGACCGATGCTTTGTCCAAGTTCTCGATAGCCAGCCGCCGATGGACCGCAAGCCGGACGCGCCGCTCCGGCTGCCGATCATCGACAAGTACCGGGACATGGGGACGGTGATCGAGGGCAAGATCGAGCAGGGCACGCTCGTCGAGGGCGCGCGCTACGTGCTCATGCCAAACCGCACGCGCGTCGTCGTCGACTCGGTTGCCCTCGACGAGAACGACGTGCCGACCGCGTTTGGCGGCGAGAACGTGAAAGTCAAGCTGCGCGACATCTCGGAGGAGGACATCAAGCCGGGCTTCGTCCTCTCCGACGTCGCGCACCCCGCGCCCGTCGTCCGCCGCTTCGAGGCGCAGGTGATCATCGTCGAGCTCCTCGAGCACAAGTCGATCTTCTCGGCGGGCTACACGGCCGTACTGCACTGCCACGCGATCGCCGAGGAGTGCTCGATCGTCGAGCTGACGGCCGAGATTGACAAGAAGACGGGCAAGCGCTCCAAGAAGAAGCCCATGTTTGTCAAGTCGGGCGGCGTCGTGACGTGCGTCATCGACGTCGAGCAGAGCATTTGCGTCGAGACCTTCGACGTGTGCGCGCAGCTCGGCAGGTTCACGCTGCGCGACGAGGGCAAGACCATCGGCATTGGCAAGATCCTCAAAATCATCGACGCCAGCGCGGACGAGGCCAAGAAGGACTGAGCCACGCAGCGCAGCGGAGGCGGCGCTGGCGCGCGCGCGCGCGCACGGCGCGGGCGGCGCGGGCCAGCGCGCAGCACCAGCCGGGCACGTCTCGATGTTGGGCACGCACATCCGGCCATTCAGGCGCTCAGCCCAACAGTACGCCACTAGCCTGTACACTATGCTCACCGGCCCTGCAATTGTGGCGTCGCGAGGAGGGATGGCGACGAGATCCGGAAGAACGAGTGCGCCAGCCACTGTCGAAGTGTGGACGCGAGGATGGCCGCGAGCACGTGGAGCGCGTGGTGCACGACCTGCGATGACGAGAGGACCCGCTCAAGCAGGAGGAAGGTCTGCAGCGTGACGGCGGTGGAGAAGAGCCAAATGCCGACGCTCGCGCAGCGCACCACCCCGAACGCGCCGACGGCGTTTGTGAGCAGGGCCGCGCTCACGAGCGCGCGAGTGCGCCGCGCGTCGTCCTCGGCTGCGCCAGCGTCCAGCCCGACTGCAGCGAGGTGGATCACGAGCGCAACGTCGACGGCGAGCACGGAGATCGTTGCGACGCGCAGGTGGTCTAAGCCGTCCCTGTCCACGCCCGATAGTAACGGCGGCTCGACAAAGACGAACAAGGCTCGCGCCGGCTGAGCGGCCGATGCAGGATCCGCGCCCGACCTGGTCGCTGGCTCGCACGCGCCCGTGTTGACGCCGATCCGAATGCCACCACCCGCCGTCAACAGCTGCACCGGAGGCTTCGCGCGTTGCGTCGTCGATCGGCCGCGCAAGCTGGACCCCATCTCGACGAAGTCCATCGTCGCCGCCATCGTGGTGACGATGGGGGTACCTTATTATTTTATGGTATGGGTACACATAACATCCCAGCATGCCCGGATTCTCGCGCGTGGCCGCGGCGAGCATCGGCGTCGCCGTGCTCGCCGTCGCTGCACTTCCTCTCTGGTTGTCATACGCGGCCGGCGGATGGATCGCAAAGTACACGAGTCCCAAGCCCTTCTTTGCCTCAGACATCCCCGACCTCTCCGGCAAGGTAGCGATCGTGACTGGCGCGAACACGGGCATCGGCCTCGAGACCGCGCGCGAGCTCGCGCGCAACGGAGCCGAGGTGATCGTCGCGGCGCGGTCAGCCAGCAAGGGCAACGCGGCGGTCGAAGCGATCCGCGCGTCGCTTTCCGGCGCTCGCGCCAAGCCACCCAAACTCCGCTTCCTCCCGCTCGACCTCGGCTCGCTCGCGTCGGTAGGCGCGTTTGCGCGCGATTTCCACAGGCTGAACCTCCCGCTTCACATGCTTGTCCTCAACGCGGGGGTGATGAAAAGTCCGGGCAAGGATTTTGTCGGCAGGGCGTTCACCTACGGCTTTGAGCGAACCTCCGACGGCCTCGAGGCGCACATTGGCACCAACCACGTCGGCCATTTTTACCTCACGCAGCTCCTCCTCCAAAAGCTCAAGGCGTCGGCGCCGGCGCGCGTGATCAGCGTCTCGTCCGCAGCTGAGTCGCAAGCGTATGCCGCGGGAATCCGCTTCGATCTGTGGGGTGAGCGTGGCGCCGAGTACGAGGATGGCCGTGCGTACGGTCAGTCCAAACTCGCAAACGTGCTCTTCGCGCGCGAGCTGGCGCATCGGCTCGAAGGGACGCGCGTGACGGCATATTCGTGCCACCCGGGCATCATTAAGACTGAGCTCGGGCGGCACATGAACGAGCAGATGCAGGCGGAGGCCGCCGCCGCCGGCTCGGTCGCCACGGCGGTCACCGCCTTCTTCTCATGGCTCTTTGAGGCAGCGCTCCTCAGCGCGGCGGACGGTGCGCTCACGCAGCTGTACCTCTCGACATCGCCCGAGCTGCCGTTCAACGGCGGTTATTACATCCCGATTGCGAACGTCGCTGAGCCCAAGCATCCACAGGCTCGCAACCTGACACTTCAGCGCCTGCTGTGGGAGCAGAGCGAGGCAACGGTCGCCGCCAAGCTCTGAAACAATCACATTTCAGATGAATGGGGCGACTTGGGAGCCTTGGCCGCTTTCGCCGCTGCCTTGCGCTCCGCTCTTCGCGCGGCTTTGCGCGCGGCTTTGCGCGCAGCCTTGGCGGCCGCTCGGGGAGCATCCTCGAGGCCGTCGCCGACGGCAGCGGCCGTCGGCTGCCGCTTGCGCTTGTCGGCGGCGGCCGGCGGCGCGGGCGGGGCGTGAGGGGCAAGCGCTGGGCTAGCGATGCTCGCCATGAAGGCCGCGTCCGCCGCGGCAAGACGTGCGAGCTTGCCCGTCTGTGGCGCCTGCGCGCGCATGCCGAGCCGGATACCGCCGCACGCGCGGAACACCTTCATGTCGGCATCTTCGGACGCCTCGTCGGACTCCAAGGATTCGTCCGTGTCCGAGTTGGCCATGCGCCGTGCGGCCGTCTGGCGCAGCACCTCTGCCGCCGTCTTGGCGCCGAGACCCAGGTTGTCGTCCTTGCGCTGCACTGCGATGAACGTGGCGTCTCCCGTCCCCGCCTTGCCGAGCCCTTTGCCCTCCTTCCAGCCGAACTTCTCGAGCTGGCGCCGCGCAAAGTCCGACGGCGCCGATGCCGCGCTCTCGTCTGGCGCGAAGGCGATCGCGCTGAACGTCCGTTTACTGACGAGGCCGGCGAGCGAGGCCATCCTCGCGTGCGGAACGTGCTCCGCGCTTTCGAACGATGGCGGTCGGGCGGTGAGCGCGTTCGGTGAGACGCCATGAAGCGCAAGCACTCGCTCGATCACTCGCTCGCGCAGCGCGTGGAGGAATGGTCGCACGAGCAGAAGCCGGCGGCGTCCTCCCCTGTGGCCTGCGCCAAGGCCAAGCCGCCCCATCTCGACCCCGACCGGATCTGCGCGTGGCTGCGCTCCAAGCCGCTGTGGGGCTACGCGCGCAAGCAGGAGGCCGTGCTGCGCACCGCCGTCAAGCGCGCGATCGAGCACGTCGAGGCGCGACGCCGCGTCGCCGCAGAACGCGCGTCCCACGCGATCGACACGCACCCCTGCCCCAAGCGCGCCAAGCCCGGGGCGCACAGGCGGCGCGGCGGCGACGACGAGGCGCGCGACGACGGACTGCAGGACCTGCGCGATTCATCCGACGACGACGGCGAGGGCGGCGGCGGTGGTCATCGTGGCAGAGGCGATGGTAGCGATGGTGGCAGCGCCGATGGCGCGTCGACATCCTCCTCGGACGACGCTCAAGAGCCGCCTGCCGGCGTGCGGTTGATGGAGTCGCCGGCGCACAACCTGCTCAATGCCAGCCTCGCCGCGCGCTACCGCGGGCACACGCCACTGCCGGCCGCGGCGGCGGCGGCACCGGCCGTAGTGGCCGACGAGCTGGCAGCCGAGCCGAGCGTCAACCGCCTCGCCGCTCCCGCGCTCGCTGCCGCCTCCGCCACCGCCGCACCGATCGGGGCCGCCGGCGCCGCGCTGAACAACGGCGATTCGCCGGTCGTCGCCACGGCGCGCGCGCGCGCGCGCGCGAGCGGCTTGGCCGACGCGGCGGCCGCGAGCGGCGCGCGCGGCGGCGGCGGCGGCGGCGGCTCCGCTCGTCGCGCGCCCAAGCGCGCGCCGACTGTCTCGGTCGTCAATTATGCGGACCTGGGCGGGATGGAGGGCACGCTGCAGGACATCCGCGAGCTCGTCGAATACCCACTTACCCACCCGGAGATTTACGCGCACCTCGGTGTCGAGCCGCCGCGCGGCATCTTGCTGCACGGCCCGCCGGGCTGCGGCAAGACGCTGCTCGCCAACGCCATCGCCGGCGAGCTCGGCGTCACTTTTTTAAAGATCTCCGCACCGGAGGTCGTGTCGGGCATGTCGGGCGAGTCCGAGGCGAAGCTGCGCGCGCTCTTTGCGGACGCGCGCGCGGCCGCGCCGTGCCTCGTCTTCATCGACGAGATTGACGCGATCGCGCCGAAGCGCGAGTCGGCGCAGCGCGAGATGGAGCGGCGAATCGTCGCGCAGCTGCTCACGTGCATGGACGAGCTGAGCGTGCAGCACGCGCTCAGCGGCACGCGCGCCGACGGCGCCGACGGCGCGCCGACGGCGGCCGACGGCGCGTCGCCGCCTGCGCAGCTCGCACCGGTGCTCGTCATCGCCGCGACAAACCGGCCAGACGCGCTCGACCCGGCGCTGCGCCGCGCCGGCCGCTTTGACCGCGAGATCGCAGTCCGCACGCCCGACGCCGCCGCGCGCGCGCGCATCCTTCGCGTCCTCTGCCGACACATGCGCGTGCCGCCCGATCTCGACTTTGAAAAGATCGGGCTGGCGTGCGCCGGGTTTGTTGGCGCCGACCTGGCGGCCCTCGCCAAGGAGGCCGCGGTCATCGCGGTCAACCGCATCTTCACCACGCTCCTCGCGCCGCCGTCGCCGTCGTTGTCGTCGCCATCGTACACCGCGCCGAGCGCGCGCGCGCTCTGCGGCGGCGACGCGGCCTCGTCCGCGTGCGGAGGCACGAGCGCCGAGCTGAGCGCTGAGCTGCGCGCGCGTATGGTCGCGAGCGAGCGCCTCGCCATGCTGCCCCGCCCGCTCCCTGCCTCTGAGCTCGCGCACCTCGCGATCAGCGCGTGCGATTTCTGGGCGGGCCTTGTCAACGTGCAGCCCTCCGCTCGGCGCGAAGGTTTCTCGACCGTTCCCGACGTGACGTGGTCAGATGTGGGCGCGCTGAGCGAGCTGCGTGCCGAGCTGGCAGTCTGCCTGCTCGAGCCGCTCCGCCACCCGAAGCGCTTCGCCGCCCTCGGCCTGTCGTCCTCCGCGGGCGTGCTGCTGTACGGCCCGCCGGGCTGCGGCAAGACGCTGCTCGCCAAGGCCGTCGCCAACGAGAGCGGCGCGTGCTTCATCGCCGTCAAGGCGCGCGCTGCGTACAAGCTCGGCGCACTGCTTTTTTTCCTTTTCTTTCCTTTTCTTCTTTTTTCCCTTTCCTTTTCCCATCGCGACGCGCGAGAGGCGCGGCGCACAGCGCGCCGAGCAGCCCGCCGCGCCTCTCGCTCGAGCACCGCAGCTAATGTCTGCTGTGCTCCATCCCCCCCCCCCCCGCCCCTTTCCCATCGCCGCAGGGCCCGGAGCTGCTTTCCAAATTTGTGGGCGAGTCGGAGCGAGCGGTGCGCCAACTCTTCGCACGCGCCGCCGCCTCGCCGCCGTGCATCGTCTTCTTCGACGAGCTCGACGCCCTCTGCCCGAATCGCGCGGCCGACGGCTCGGCCTCGGGCGGCTCATCCGAGCGCGTCGTCAACCAGCTGCTCACCGAGATGGACGGACTCGACGCGCGCCGGCAGCTGTCGGTGATTGCCGCGACGAACCGACCGGACATGATCGATCCGGCGATGCTCCGCCCGGGCAGGCTCGACAAGTGTCTATTCGTGCCGCTGCCGCCGAGGCACGCGCGCGCCGAGATCCTGCGCGCCGCGTGCCGCAAGCTGCAGCTCGCGCCCGACGTGAGCCTCGATGAGATCGGTGCATGCACGCGGTGCGACGGGTACTCTGGCGCCGATCTCGCCGCGCTCGTCAAGGAGGCCGCGATCGGCGCGCTGTGCGAATGTGCGCAGGACGACGATACGCCGCCCGTCGTCTGCCTGCGGCACTTTGAGCGCGCCCTTGCAAAGGTGGCGCCGTCGGTGAGCACGCTCGACGAGCAGCGCTACCTCGCCATTCGCCACAGGATGGCGTCCTCGCGAGTGCGTGACCCGGCCGCGCCGACGGGCGCAGCGACATCGGGGGTGCCCGCTGGAGTGTGACTCTGTGTGACAGGCGCAGCGACATGGCGGTGCCCACTCTCTTGATTGGCGCCGACGGATCTCTTCCAGTGTTCGACATTTTCAGTGAAAATGTTTTTTGACGGTCTCACTCGTGCCCTGAATTCTCTTTATGCCACGTCGCGAGTCGGTCGACAGACACGTCGCTTGGCGGGTGCACGCACTCGCGATCACTTTGCGGCTGCGCCCTGCAGGGCGTCATCTGAGCACCTGCGAGTCCGCCGCGCCTGCAAAGGCGGCGAAGGGCGCCGAGCGTATCCACACGTTGAGCACGTACTTGTCGCTCTCCAGCGGCGCGTCGCCCACGTGCGCACTGCGTGGATCGTCGTTGCCGTGACCATCGCAGTTCTCGAAGACGAGCGCGCTGTTCTTGCGCGGCGCCACGTCGAGCCCAAGCTCGGGGAAGCGCGTGCGACCGCCCGCCTCGGACGGCTCGAGATCGTTGAGGTGGATGTGGAACGTGAGCATTCGACGGCCGCCTGCGCCGCGCGGCCGCCAGGCGCGCGCGTGAGCGGCGGTCGCGGCGCGCGCGCGCGCGTGCTTCGCGCCGTGCGACGCGCACGCGCGCGCGGGTGGCGCGCGCGCCGTAGAAGCGGTTGGAGAGGTCGCAACTGTCCAGGTAGTCAACGTGCTGCTCGTACAACTGGTAAGGCGCGTAGTGCAACACGTGCAGGCTCTCGACGTGCGACGTTGGCACGTGCGCAAAGTGCGACGCGAGGACGGCGACGTGCCGCGAGATTGGCGAATCGCGCGGCAGCACGGCCACGCTCGCGTTGCGCACCGCCGGCCTGTAGCCGCCAAGCGGCGGCATCTGCTTAAAGAGGGGGCGCGCGGCGACGAGAAGCTCGGCGTTCTCGTCGTCCGTGAGGAAGTCGACGAGCATTCGGACACGCGGCGCGTCACGCAGGTGGACGGCGGTGACGACGCGCTCGAGCACAGCGGCCGCATCGCCGCCGCCGTGGACAGTGACCACAACCCTTTGCGAAGCCTCGCCAATCCACGAGTTGACGCGCGCGGTCATGCGCTCGTGGCTGCGCGCGGCGCGAGGCGCGAGGCGAGGCGGGAGCGGCGCGGCGAGGCGCGGCGCGTGTGAGCGGCGCCTCGCCGCTTGCGGTGCGTGCGCCCGCCCACGGCCGGAGTAGCATCGCGCTCCCTCCCCCACCCCTCCCTCCCCCGCCCCCCCCCCCCCCCCCGGGTCATCGGGCGCCGGTCGGACGCGGAGCGCTCGCGGCCGGCGGCGTGCCGCGCCGTACCGCGCGGTGCAGTGGGTGAGCGCGCGCGGCCCAAAAGCGAAGAGCAAGCGCCTGCGCCACACGGCGGGAGGCTCGTGCATCGGCCGATTCTGCCCGCCCATGCACGCGCTCTGCAGCGTCGTGAGAGCGCCGAGCGCCTCAATGGGCGCGATGATCCGGGGGGGCGGCGGGTCCGGGTAGGCACGCAGCTGGCGCAGGACATGCTCGGGCTCCTTGGCGGAGCACGAGAGGAAGCAGCGCTGCAGCGTCTCAACCGCGCTCTCGTCGTGGCAGTGCCCCATCTCGACGATCGCCGCGCAGTCCGGCCGGTGGTCCGCAACCGGAATGCAGATCGGTGTGTGCAACAGATCAATGCCGATGCGAAACGGCACAGCCGCGCTCGGATGGCGCGCGCGCGAGCCGGTCGGGAGCGCGGCCGCGACGGCCGGTGCGCCGCCCGCGCTCGCCGGCGCCGCGCCCTCGCCGCCGGTGCTCGCGCCACCACCTTCGGCGAGCGCCGTGGCCGCGGCGTCGAGCAGCGCGTCGCGGGTTGCGCCGTCGGCCGCGCGCGCTGCCGACGCCGCGCCGGCCACGTCGGTCGCGCCCGGCGGCTTGCGCGCGCTCGCGTCGAGCAGATCGTCGGCGCTCGAGCTCGCGTTGACGTAGCGCAGCCCCTCGAAGAAGGGCTCGCAGCTCGCCGCGCACTGGATGCGCATGAAGGCGGTCGAGCGTGTACACTCGCCATTGTGCGACCAGAAACGGCAGTGCCGCTGGCGGTCGGGCGGGCCGTAGCCGCACGTGCGCGCGCAGTGGAGCTGCATGAAGAGAGCAGACGTCTCGCAGTCACCGTTCGCCCTCCACGCCTCGCACTGCGCCGGCGTGATGCTCGTCGTCGCGTTGGACAGCGCAAAGCCGCCGCCGATCGCCGCTGCTGGACCGTGCCCAAAGGGTTCGGTGGCGGGGTCCATGGCCGAGCGGCCCTTCGGCGCGTCAGCAGCGGACACGCCGTCCCCGGCGCGGCACGAGCGCCGGCAGTGCGCGAGCATGTAGGCCCGATTGCGCGCGCACTCGCCCTGCGCCGCCCAGAACACGCAGTTGGCGTTCTCGTCGCGTGCATCGACGGGGCTGCTCGCTGTGTGGAACGCGCGGCTCGCGAGCACGACGATCGCGCCGGTCGCGAGACCACAAAGCGTCCAAAACTCCCAGTCGCCGACGCCGCGACCCTCCGAGCCCAACGCTTGGCGGTAGCCGCCACGCGCCTTCCTCGTCGAGCCTCGCCGCTCCGACATCGTGCCCGTCCTCTCCCTCCCAAATTCACGATGCGGGCGCCCACCCACGAACGCAGGACTTGCGCAGGCCGCTGACGAGCACGACATGGGCGCGTACGTCCGCCCTGCAGTCGCGGTGCCGCTCACGCTGTGGTTTGCGGCGTTAAGCCTCTTCCTCACCGCGCAGCACATCTCGCCGACGAGCGACGCGCGCGTGCGCCTCGGCGACGAGCGGGCGCGGCCGCCGCTCGACCCTCGGCACGAACCGCCTGCCGCCGCCGCCGTCGCCACGTCCGCCGTGCGCGGCGCGGCGGCCGCGCGGCGCTGCGAAGGGCGCTTCTGCAGCGTGGGCAAGCTCGCGCCGTACCGCGCGGGTGATTTTGAGCGGCCGGGCGAGCTCGAGCGCGCGGTGCGCGCGCGCTCGTGGGAGGGCGAGCTCGTGTTGAGCTACGCGAACGCGGGCGGTTCGGCGTGGGTCGCGAACCTGGCCTTCTCGCTGCGTGACGTGGGCATCGAGCACTTCTTGCTGCTGATGATGTCGGACGGGGCGTGCGCCAACCTCTTTGCCTCGGCCGCCGCGCTCTCGTGCGGTTGGTCCTCGTGGGACATGGGCGGGTGCAAGTCGGAGGCCGAGAGCACCGGCGCGACCGAGCGTATGTGGTTCATCCGCCACCACTACCTCGCGCGGATCATTGAGCTGGGCACGGTCAACGTGATGGCGCTCGATGGCGACGTGACCGTGAACGCGATGCCGTACGCGCTGCTGCACGAGCCCGGCCGACTCGGCGACGTGCACGCGGTCGTCTCGCTGGACAACGCGCCCTCCGCGCTCAACGTGAACAATGGCTTCCTTTACCTGCGCAGGTGCGCGCCGGGCGGTCAGGTGCACCGCGCGCTGCTCGAGATTCTGCAGCGCGAGCGCGACGTGTGCGCCAACGCCTCCGCCTTCTTCAGCGCGGACGGGCGGGTGGCAGCCTATTGGCGCGAGACGGACGCGCGCGGCATCACGATGGCGGAGGGGGGGCGGCACATGCCGCGCTTTGTGTCTGCAAAGGACCAGAAGATCTACCAGGACGTGCTCGCGTCGGCGTGCTGCGCGCGGCACATTGCGTTGCGCTACGAGCCGAGCAGCGTCAGAGTGACGAAGGGGCGGTGGGCCGACTTTGTGCGGCACTTCACCGGCGGCCTCTCCGTCGACGAGATGCTCGGCTGCGTCGCGCTCACGCCGCACCCGCTCCGGCCGTTCGAGCGGGGCGACCCGGACTTTTTTGAGGCCAAGCACCGGATCGCTCGCTTCTCGCACTGGAGCAAGGCGTTGCGGCTGCCCGCACGGCCGCCGGGCGGGGGCATTGTTGGACTGGACCTGCGCGGCAGTCCTGCGCGTGCCGCGGCCGACGGCGCGGGCGAGGCGGCGGGCGAGGTGCTCGGCGCGCCGAACACCTCGTTCATTGCCTCGTGGCACGGCACGACTGAGGGTGAGATCCCGGGTTGGACGGGTTTATGGGCGATGGCGCCCCCTCAGGTCGCTCACTTTGTGGGCGGCATGGACAAAGTGGGCGCCATGCTTTCCCTCGGCTGGTGGCGGCACGAGGTCGAGGTGCTGCTCGCTGGCCTGCCCCGCGCGCCCGACGGCTCGCCGGTCGCCGTTGGCGCCGTGGACGGCCCGACACAGCGCCACTTTCGCGACGGGCTGCCACGCGCGCTCGCGCTCGGCGGCGCGGGCGCGGCCGCGTGGCACGCCGATTTGGCTGTGTCCGTCCGAGCGCAGGGCGCGCGTCGGCTGTGGCTCGCGGCGGTCGCGAGCGCGCTCGGCCGCGTCGCGGTCGAGCCCGTCACCGACTGCACGCAGCCATGGATTGTGCGTCTGAACAATTCGGCGTTCGGTTACTCGCGTCGCAACCAGCGCGTGCCGCGGCTCGGAATCTTCCAGGAAGTCGACGAGCGCTCGCGCGTCGGCGCGACCCTCGGCGAGTGTGCGCGCGGCTTCTCGCCGCCGCACCCGCACCCGCAGGGCGTGTGCTGTTTCGCGCTCTTCGACGTGCGCGCCAAAGCGCGCGCTCGACACGGTGTGCACGGCCTGCCGGGCGCGCACCACCGACTCGTCGACGCGCTGCTCGCTCGGCCGGGCGCGACGCGCGCGGACGTGGAGTGGGCGGCGACCGGCCTGCCCGTGCGCGGCGAGGTGGACGCCGAGGCGCTCGTCGAGCGCCTCGGCGCCGCGGATGCGCGCGCGGCACGCGCCCATGTCCTCGTGCTGAGAGTCGATGAGCATTTCGGCTGGCCGCTGCTCGCGCGGCTTTCACGCGGCACGCGCGAGTCGTTCTGCGCCGATTTGGGCGAGCGGTGCGCGCAGCTCGCGCCCAACGGCGCGCGGCTGCTGCCTGCGATGCCGCCCGCGCTCGCGCAGGCGCTCGTCACCGGGCGCGCACCGGCCGCGGGCGCGCTCAATCCGGCATCGTCTGTTGCCGAATGGGCTGCAGCACACCCTCAAGCCGCGTCAGTGAGCAGTGCACACTGAGAGCCAAGAGGGCTTTTTTGGACTAGGATCTGATTCGCGTCAGCGCCGGCGCTTCGGGGAGCGCGTGTGTGTGAGCGTGCGCAACAGTGCCCGTGTGGGCCAACGCGGGCGAGTCGCCACCGTGCTGCGCGACATCGTCGCCAAGCGTGAGCCCGGCGAGGCTGCCAAACGTGTTTCCTAGCCGCAAGCTGCTCGCCGCTGATCCGCCGCCGCCCGCTGACGACGAGCGCGCATGCAACGCGCCGCCGGCCACGTGCGAGCCTCGCGCTGCGCGCAGCTTTCGCGTATCCTCCTGCCGCTCCTGTGTGATCGCTGCGCGGGCGTCCGGCGAGCGAGCGCGAGGCCAGAGGCGCACGGCGCGGGCGCGTGAGCGAGCGCCTCGACCCGCGCCGCTCGCCGTGCCGCGGAGCGCGCGCGGTGCCGGCGCGCCCCGGTGCGCCGTCGCGCCGCACCCTGCGAGTACGGGTACGCCTCGGCGTAGGCGGCGCGCGCGTTGGCCTTGCTCGCGCGCTCGGCGGCGGCCGTGCGCCGCTTCTGCTCCGCGAGCTGCCGCTCGGCCATGCCCGCGTCGAAGGCCGAGTTGGTCAGTCGAAGTGCGAGGTTGTGCGCGGCGTCCGCGCTCGCCTTGGCCATAGTGGCATGCACGAGGCCACGCTGCGCCACCTGCGCCACGCAGCGCGGCGGGCAGGGCGGGGCGGGCAGCTCGGCGTCTGATGGCGCAGCGCAACGCGCACGCGCGCGCGAGCGAGCGCTGTGCAGTGCGCCGCGGCCGCGCCCGGGCGCGCGCGCCAGACGCGCGCGCACCTCCTTGGCGCGGACGCTCGCGGCGCGCGCCGCCTCGCCCTGCGCGCCGCGCTGCAGCACGGCGGCCTCGCGCGCCGCGCCGTGCTCGAGCGACGCAAACTTTGCGCCCTCGACGGCCTCCTTGTTCGCGCCGAGGAACTGGCTCTTCACCTTGATCTGCCGCAGCTCGAGCGCGAGCGCCTCGTGCGCCAGCCGCGCCTTGCCGCGCAGCTCCTCGCGCGCAGCCTCGAGTTTGAGCGTCGCCTCCTCGCGTCGCCCCTTGTCCGCCTCGGCGCGCGCCGCCTTCTCCGCGCGCGCGCGCGCACGCGCCTCCTCCGCCTGCGCTGCGCCGAGGCGGCGGTACCCCGCGATCGCACCGAGCCGCGCGGCGATGTCGTCCGCCTTCTCCTGCTTGCCCGCCACGATCTCCGCACGCCGGCGCTCAACGTCCTGTGCCTCGCGCGCGCGCGCGAGCGCAAGGCGCTCGCGCAGCTCTGCGAGGCTCATCTCCTCGAGCAGCCCGTGCCCCGCCTCGTACGTCGGGTCGAGCACCGTCTCGCGCTTGCGCGGCACGAGCTCGATCGCCCGAATCTGCCGGATCACCTCCTCGCGCCTCGCCTCCTCCTCGGCGATCGCGCGGCGGCGCTCGGCCTCGAGCGCGCGGCTCTCCTCGCGCACGGCCTCGGCGGCCTCGCGACGCCGCCGCTCTGCCTCTGCCACCGCGAGCGCGCCGTTCTTGTGCGTCTCGGCCACCGCCGCAACCTGCGCAGCGCGCGCGCGCGGTGAGGCGCGGTGCGTGAGCGCGCGCGAGTCGCGTCGCGCGTCGCGCGGCGCGCGGCGCGTTGTGCGCGCGCCAACCTGCTTCTTGCGCGCCTCCGCGTCCACCTCGCGCTGCGCCTCCTGCGCCAACGCGATCGCCTCCGCCTCGGCGCGCATGCGCGCGGCGAGCGCGCGACGCTCAAGGCGCGCAGCATCGATGGCCGCCTTGGCCATCTCGTCGGCCATCGCCGCGTCGGCGCGGCGCGCCTCGAGCGCATCGCGCGCGGCGGCCTCCTCCTGCGCGCGCCCCTTCGCGAGCCACTCGTCGTACTGCTTCGTGTCCGCCAAGTCCTCCTCGAAGGCCTTGATCACGCGCGCCTCGTCCGCCTGCCTCCTGCGGTAGAGGTGGTCCTCGCGCAGCACGGCGGCCGCGTTCAGCTTGACGTAGCCCTCGTCCGCGTCCCACTTTGGCACGGGCTTGGGCGGCTCGGGGCGGAACGTGTGCTCTCGCGCTGCGCGCTCCTCGAGCTCGCTGCGCACCTGCGCGAGGTTGGTCGGCCGCTGCTCGGCGCGGAGCGCGAACCGGCCCGCGGCGGGGTCGGCATACTTGTTGCGCAGCATCAGCCGGTTCTGCTCCTTCTTGGCGTCGAGCTCGAGCTGGTCCTTGGGCGGGCCGTCGGGCCGCTTCCACGTGCGCGCCTTGATCGGCTCGCCGCTGCGCGCCGCCTCGTTGGTGATGGCCACCACCTGCGTCGGCTCCGGCACGACGCGCGGCGCCGGCCTCGTCAAGTTGAACGGCTGCGGGACGGTGTGCTTGCCCGCGCCGCCGCGCCCCTCGGCGAGCGCGATTGCAGCCTCGGTCTCGGCGGCTTTCTTCGCCTCGCCCATCGCCTGCCGCGTCTCCAGCTCCTCAACCAGCCGCTGCACCTGCGCGCCGCCGCCGTGCGCGCGCGGCGCGGGGCGGTCGGCGGTTGCGTGCGGCGCGCGGCGCGCAATTGGCGGCCGCCATGCGCACCTGCGGCTCAAACTTGAGCACCTGGTCGATGAGCTCCGTCTGGACGTAGTGCGGCTCATAGAGCGTGAGCCAGCCCTCCTTGAGCCACTTATTGAGCGCCTCCTCGCTGAAGAGGAACCTGAGGAAGACGCGCGTCTTGACAAAGTCCATGGAGACAATCAGACGCTTGAACTGCGCAAACGTGAGCTCCTCGAGGCGCAGGATCGCCAGGTACGCGAGCACCGTGTACAGCGATTGGTCGGAGCGCGCAGCCTCGCCCGAGTGGTTGTAGTAAAAGGAAGAGATGAACACCTTGAGCAGCCGCTTGTACCGCTGGCAGCCGTAGACGACCTGGTGCAGGAATTTCACGTCCGATGCGTCGACGATCTGGCTCACGCGGAGCGGGAGCGCGGAGCAAGCGATGGTCGCGGAAAGGGAGGACTCAGACGATGGCCACGATCCGCGACATGGCGCGCGCGGGTGAAGCGAGCACCGCCGCGGGTCGCGCAGACGACGGCAAGCAACGCGTCGCGCGGGCGCGCCACCTTGTGCCGCGCGCAGTAGGCCGCGTGGTGCGAATCGACTGTGGTCTTGCCGGGCTCGAACGTGCCTATGATGTCGATGCACGCGGGGAGCAGCTCGGACGGCTTGAGCGCCGCGCCGCGCGAGCTGCCGCGCTCAGCCTCCATACAGTAGCTTGCTTCACGATGGAGGAGTGGCGGTTACACGCTGCTTGCAAATTGAGCGGCCCCATCAATAATGATGGAGGCCCGACGGATCCATGAGAAAAAATGAGAGGCCACGCAAAACGCCGAGATCGGGGCGACGCGCGTGAGGCGCACAGGCGAGAACGAGGTGGCTCGGAACAGGACGGGAGGGCTCGGAACAGCACGGGAGGAACAACAGGCCCGTACAGCTCGACGTCGAGGTGAGGGCTGGACGCTGGGGATTCTCACCCGGGTGCCATCGTGGTTTCGCCATCGTGATCGTTGAAGGTCTCCGCCGTCCGCAGCCGATCAACCATGGTGAACTCGCACCTGTTCCCGCCGTCGTGGGGCGTCCCGCCCGAGATGCAGACGCGTGACTACCGGACACTCCCGGGCGGCTACGGCCACGGCTCGGGCACGCTGGCCAAGTGGATCGTCACCAAGATGGACGAGGACAGCCAGAATGGCTGCTGCAACTTCCCGCCGGCATGGGGTGAGCCTCCAACCGAACAAAAGTCGGCAGACTCCGAGCAACTGCCGCTTGGCTACGGCACGGTATACGCGCACGCAGCCCGCGAGCGCGGGCGCGCGCATGCGGGACGAGAACGGAGCAGCTCACCGTGTGCTTTTCGTTGGCGCGCATACCATCGCGGCATGTTTCCGCCTGCAGGGCCCGGCTCCTCTGGCCGCGTGGATCAGGGCCAAGGCCAAGGAACTCGGAGGCTACAACGACGCCGAGATCGACGACATGAGCAGCGCGTAGCTGGATTCTTGTCCAGCGCCCTCGAGGGCATGGGCGCTGAGGCTGCTGCGGCCGCAGAGCCAAACAGGGCGCGCTCGCCGCACGAGCCGAGGTGCCCGCGGTGCTCCGACGGGAAGCATACGGCGTCAGGCGGGGCTCGTTGCAACGCGCAGAAAGTCGCAGACCGTCTGCTCGACCCAGCGTGGCGCGCCAAATGGGGCGCCCTCGTCGCACCAGCCGAGGTGCCCACCGTGTGCGGTGAGGGCAAGCATCACGTGCTCGCAGCGGCGCACGCGCTCGTACGGTAGTGAGTTGCCCGGCGCGAGCGGGTCATCAAACGCGTTCATCACGAGCAGCGGCACCCGCACGTCTGCGAGCCTCTGGTCGGACGACGCGTCCGCGTAGTACTCGTCAACGCTGTTGAACCCGAAGCAGCGCGAGGTGAGGAGCTCGTCGATGCGGCGGATGGTCGTGCTCGCGAGGAGCTCGGCGATGTCGACACGCATCTTCGTGCCTGTCCACGCGCGTACGCAGCCGCCGTTGTCCTGCGCCGCGTTGAAGACGAGCGCCGCGCCCGACGTCTGAAAGTTGGCCACGAGGCCGCGTGCTATCGAGCGGTCGTAGACGTGCCGATGGAAGGGGCGCGCGAGGTTGGCGTCGGCGGCGGGCATGTTGAGCGGACTCGCGAGCGTGGCTGCCGCGTCAAGCCCGTGGTGCGCTCCGTCCGCGTCGGCGTTCGGCGGGTGGGACGTGGCCTGCTCGGCAAGCACGTTGTTCACGATCGTCGCGCCGTTCGACCACGCGACCGCGGCGACGCACGGCGCGACGCGGCCGAGGTGGTCGGAGGCGCGGATGTGGCGCACGGCGAGGCGCACGTCGTCCGTCGAGCCGTGCCGCGCCGAGAAGAAGCGCGGCGACGTGACCGCCGACCCGCCGCAGCCGCGCATGTTGAGGACGAGCACGTGCCAGCCGCACTCGGACGCGTGGGCGGCCATCGAGCGGACATAGGCGTCCTGCGAGCCGCCGCCCAGGCCCGAGGTGAGGAGCAGTACGGGCTTGGTGTTGCGCACCGACGCTGCCATCGTCTCGCCGATCGGCGTCACCGTTGAGCCCGTGCCCTTTGCAGAGCGCTCGTCGCGTACCGCCATCAGCACGTCGAGCGCGAGCGTGCCGCCGTCGGGCGTGGGCAGCAGCTCGCGCGCGTATTCGACACAGCGCGTGCGCCGGAAGAGCGAGGCGAGGATCGTCTGCGCGTGCCCGTTTGAGCCCCACAGCGCCGGCGGGCGGTAAAAGCCCTCGGGCGAGAGCGTCGGGCAGCCGGCCAGCACGCGCCTGGCGAGCGGCGCCGAACGGTCGCAATACACGCCCGGCGCGCCATCGGCAAGCGGCAGCGCGGCGTACGGCGCGCGCTTGCCGTCGCGCGCGCCTGCTGGGGCGAACAACTCCCTCAACGGCCGCAACCCATAGAGCAAGACGAACCACCTCATCTCGACCGCTTTTGGCGCCGCGCCGTGGGTCGGCGGAAAGGTTTGAACGTCCGGCCATGGGAACATGCGCACGCGCGCCGAGCGGCGCGCGTGCACTGCCAGCGGCGCAGCTGCATGAGGCGGCGTGCTTCCGCATCTTTGAGCTGCTGGACGACGGCGCCTCCTCCGTGCCCGTCCTCGACGCGCCGCTCGTCGCGCGGCTCGTCAGCGACGGTGACGCCACGCTCGCGCCTCCGGACGCGCTCGCTCTCGCGCGCGGCGCGGATGCGAGCGGGAGCGAGCGGCTGAGCTACCCGCAGCTGAGCGACCTTGTGGGGCGGATCGGCGATACGTTGGGCGCGCAGCACGGCGGCGCGTGGGCGCGCGCTCTGCAAGCCGTCGTCGCAGCGCCGGCGCAGGAGTTGTGCGCGCGGCTGTGCACCGTGTCGGGCGCGGGCGCGCGCTCAGCGCGCGCCGGACGGGAGAGCCGGTTCGACGTGCACGTGTACAAGTGGCCGCTGTCGCTCCCGCCACCAAAGTGCACCGCCAAGGCGAAGGGGCGGCACCCGCTGCCCGTCCTCGTGCGCAGGCTCGCAGACGGGCACTTTCGCGCGAGCTTCACGCCAAAGGCTGCGGGCTCCTACGCGCTCTCCGTCTCCGTGGGCGGCCACGCGGTGCATGGCGCGCCGTTCCCACTCGTCGTGCACGCCGATCCGACATTTGCCGCGCGCTCAACCCTCGTCGTCGACGCACTCGCCGGTGCGGCCGCAGGCGCAGAGGCGGCAGCGTGCGTCCACACGCGCGCCGCGTCGGGGACGCCGCGCCGATCGGCGCCCGACATGGTGCGCGCCGAGGTGGGCGCGCCAGACGGGCGCGTGCTCGCGTGCGAGGCGCGCCCTCGCGACGGCGGCCGCACCGACCTCGCCTTCGTCCCTCGCCTCGCGGGCGAGCACGAGCTGCGTGCGAGCGTGAATGGCGTGCCGCTCGCGCCCGCCCGGTTTGTCGTCGCGCCGGGCGCGCCGAGCGCGGCCGCGTCGGAGGTGCATTGGCTGCGCGCGAGTGGCGAGGAGGAGGCGCTCGAGCCGCTGCCCAATCACATCGAGCACGCCGCGTCAAACGAGGCTCCGTTGCAGCTCGTGCTGCGCGCGCGCGACGCGCTCGGCAACGCGTGCGCGCCGACGGCCGCGCCGCGTGCCGCGGGCCACGGCGCGCCGAGCGCGTCGTGCGGATTCGAGGTGATCGCCGTGCGCACCGACGTGCCACGCGCTCCTGCGCTCGAGCGCGCGCCACCGCCCGTGCGCGCGCGCCTGAGTGCGCGCGCCGACGGCTCGATGCTCGCGTCCCTCGTGCTGCCCGCTGCGGGCTCCAGCATGCTGCACGTGCTGCTCGACGGCGCGGCGGTCGGACGCTCGCCCTACTCGCTCGGCGTGCGCGCGGCGAGCGCCGACGCGCGCGCGTGCGCGCTGCGCGGCGTGCCCGCCGCGCCCGTGCCTGCGGGCACGCACCTCATGCTCGTGCTCGCCGTGCGGGACAGCGCTGGGAATGGACGGCCGCGCGGAGGCGACGCGGTTGGCGCGAAGCTGCGCCGCGTGCGCGCGCTGCCGCCATGGCGAGGGGCTGGCGGCGTGCGCGCGGACGGCGCGGGCGACGACGCGGTTGGCGCCGCGGCGCGCGCGAACGCGCGGCGCGCGCGGCGTGCGCACACGGCGGCGCGCGCGCGCGCGCTGCCGCCCAGCCGCGCCTCGCCCGCGCCCCAAGCCCAACGTGCGGGCGACTTTGACGAGGAGCGCACTTCGGACGAGCCGATGTCGCCGCTGCTCGCGCAGTTCCGCGCGGTGCTGTCGCGCGCGCGCGCTGCAGGCTCGACCCAGCATGGCGGCCAAGGCTGCGAGCCGAGCCTCGCGCGTGCGCTGGAGGAATTTGGCGACGCGCTCGAGCTCCAAGTGGGCAAGAGCGCGCTGCCAGCCCGCGCCGTGGACACGCGTTGCGCGCTGGCGACGTGCGGTGCGCGAGCGGACGAGGCGGCAGCCGAGGGGGCGCGCGTCGAGCGGGTGGGTGCGACCAGGCGCGTTCGTTCGCGGCAGCCGCTGGTTGCCTTCGACTCGGACGCGGAGGAGGCGGCGCACGCAGCGCAGGACGAGCGCAGGCAATGCGGCGGCTTTGGCGGCGCGCGCACGACCGATCCGACCGATCCGACCGATCCGACCGATCCGACCGATGCGTCGCGCGAACACATCATGGCCGCCGTCGGCGGCGGCGCGGCCGCGGCCAGCGCCACGGCCGAGGCGGAGGACTTTTCGGACTCGGGCGCGGCGGACGAGATTTCGGACTCGGGCGCGAATATGGACGCTGAGGTGGACGTGCCGGTGGAGGACCTGCACGACGGCAGCTACGCGCTCATGCTCGCGCTGAGCGGCACGGGCGAGTACCTGCTGAGCACGTACGTCGACGGCGGGTTGGGGCCGTCCGCAACGCTGCGCGTCATGCCGGGCGGCACGTGCGCTGCGCGCTCCGGCTGCGTCGCGCCCGAGACGGTGGTCGCCGGCGAGGCAATCACGATGCATGTCTGGGCGCGCGACGGCTGCGGCAACGCGCGCTCCGAGGGCGGAGACCGCGTCGAGCTGCGCGCCATGCGCCGCGGAGACGCTGCGCGCGGCGCGCACAGCGCGCTGCTCCCGAGTGGCGACGCGCCGTACAGCGGCGCGGCGGGCGGGCGCATCCTCTCACCCGGCGTAGCGCGCGCCGCGCCGCTCGGGGCCGCCGCGCGTGACTTTGACGCGGCGCCGCCGGCGGACCTGGGCGACGGCAGTTACGAGCTGCGCGCAACCTTTTGGCGCGCGGGCACATTTTCGCTGCGCGCGCTGCTCAACGACGAGCCGGTGGGCGCGCACGCGGTCGAGCTGGTCGTGCTGCCTGCGCGCGCCGCGCCCGATCGTCTCCTCTTCACCGCCGACTGGTTGCGCGCGCACGGCGGTGCGGCCGCGCTCGTCGCGGGCGAGCCTGCCGCGCTCGCGCTCGACGCGACCGACTCCTTCGGCAACCGGCTTGACGCGGTGATGCTCGCTGCGGCCGGCAGCGCGGAGGGGGCACCTGCCGATGCGTCGCCAGCCGTAGGCGCGCTCGGCCGCTGCCGGCTGCACGTGCGCGCGTACGCACTCGACGCGGCTGGGGCGCGCGCCGCCGCGCTGAGCGGCGCCGCGCTGGTCGCGCGGCTGGAGCGCGCGCGCTCGGGCGGCTGGGCGGGCTCGGTGACGTGCTACCGCGCGGGCCCGCTTGAGCTCGACATCGTCGGCGAGCCGTACGCAGGCCTTGTGTCTGCGGCGGACGACCGACTGCACGCGCCAGCCGAGCGCGCGCGCTCCCTCGCGCTCCACGCGCCGCATGGCACATCAGAGCGTGCGCGCGGCGGCGCGATCGGCGTGCAGCTTGGCGCGCCGAGCGCGCGCGCGGTGCTGCTCGCCGGACCGTTTCGCCTCGACGTGCTTCCCTCGCGCCCGGCGCCCGAGCGATGCATCGCGCTCGGCTCCGGGCTGCGCACAGCGCGTGCGGCCGAGCTGTGCGCCTTCGAGGTGCGCGCGCGCGACGCGTTTGGCAACAGCGTGGCGCGCGGCGGCGACTTGGTCGATGTGATGCTGCTGCCCGCACGGCGTGGCGGTGGGGACGGCGGCGGCGGCGGCGTTGCGGCCGCCGCGCCGCGCACGCCCTTGGCAGGGCAGCCCACCGACGCCGTCGCCAACGCCGACGCCAACGCCGACGCTGTGCCGTGGCCCGTGCGCGTGGTCGACCGCGGCGACGGCGGCTACACGTGCAGCTACGTGCTCGATCGGGTGGGAGAGTACGAGGTGCACGTGCGCTTCGCCCACGGCGTGCACGCGGACGAGGCGAACGGCGCTCGGCGAGGTACGCCGCCATCGCTGGCGCAGATCGATGGGTCGCCGTTCAAGCTGCGTTGCGTTCCGGGCCGCACGCACCCGCCGTCGTGCGTCCTGCGCACGGCGCGCGTGCTCGCGCAGAGCTTGCCGCCCGTTGCGCTCGATGGTAGCACCGGGAGCTCGCCCTCGTGCGCCGCGCCCGGCGCGCGCGCGGCCGCCGCGGTGGCGCGCCGCGCGGCCGTTGGCTCGGCCGCGAGCGCGGGCAGCTTTGAAATCGAGCTGCGCGATGCGGCGCACAACCTCGCGCCCGACGGCTGGCCGTCGGAGAGCGAGCGGACCGTCGATGTGCACGTGCGCGCGCGCGCCTCCACTCGTGCCGCGCGCGCGTTGAACCGGCGCGAGCTCACGCGCCGTGTGGAAACACCTCGCACCACTTGCGCACGCCTTCGCGCCAGGCGGTCGGCGCCGAGCGCGCGCGGCTGCGGCTGCGACTGCGGCCCGTCGCAGCGGAGCGCGGTGTGCTCATCGTCGAGTACGACGCGGGCCGCGCCGGCTTCTATCGCGTCGTGATGTGCGAGCGCGGCGCGCCGGTCGAGTCGGGGAGCGTGCTCGGCGAGCTTGTGCTCTCACCCGCCGTCGTGTTCGGCGCAGGCTTCTTCGCATGGCGCGACGGCGAAGTGGACGTCGAGGTGGGCAGGTGGGCTGAGCTGCGGCTCACGCACGCGCTGCCGCGCGACGCGCGCGGCGACGACGTGCGGCTGACGAGCCTCGCGGGGCCGGGCGCGCTTGCGGCGGAGGTCGAGCCGCTCGGCGCGAGCGCGTTGGCCCCGGGCGGATACGCCGTCCGGATGATGGTGAGCGTGAGCGGTGTGTACCGGGTGCAGATCGTTGTGCTCGGGCACCCCATCGACGGGTCGCCCTTCACCATCGTCGCGCACGCGCTTCGCGAGGACGCGGTCGGCGCGCGCGCCGGCAAGGGAGCGTCGCGCGTGCGGCGAGCCTTAAAAGAGCGCGCCGCGCGGCGCGCGAGCCCGGCACTCGTCGTGGGCGTGCGGCCGACGGCCGTGCCGGCCCTACGCGCCGCGCGCCCCGCCTCCGCGCCGCGGGCTCGATGACCCACTCATCCCATTTCCTTAAAAGCGTTCGGGTTGTGGTTGAGTAGAAACTAGAAAGGTCAAAGGAGAAGGGTTGGGACAAGGCAAGAGGCCATGTGCCGCCTGATGGTGTACTGCGGGCCGCCAATCCTGATGGAGGAGCTGGTGACCAAGCCGACGCGCTCGATCACCTCGCAGGCGCTCCAATGTACGCGCGTCGGCGCGTCCGCACGCTCTGCGCGACGCTTCGCGCGGGCACGTGCCGCCCCACACGCGCCTTTGCGTTCGCACGCGCGCGTCCGCGCGCGCGCGTGCGCTCCGCAGGCAAGGAGCGCACGCAGGGCTCAGTGAACGGCGACGGGTTTGGCGTCGGCTGGTACGACGAGGCATTCACCGGCGCCGCCGACGAGCCGTGCCTCTTCACGTCGATCCAGCCCGCGTGGAACAACCTCAACCTCGGCCGGCTCGCGCGCAAGGTGCGCTCGCCTCTCATCTTTGCGCACGTGCGCGCGGCCTACCCGGGCATGCCCGTCTCGGAGGTGAACTGCCATCCGTTTGTATACGGGCGGTACATGTGGATGCACAACGGCTCGATCGCGTGCTTCGCGCGGCTGCGGCGCAAGCTTGAGGCCTCGCTGAGCGACGAGCTGTACGCCATGATCCAGGGCAAGTCCGACTCAGAGGCGGCGTTTGCGCTCTTCCTCGCGCAGCTGCCCGACCTGCGCGCGGCGCTGCCGCCTGCCGAGCTGCAGCGCGCGATGGCGACGACGATTGCGAGGCTCTGCGAGCTCGTGCGCGACGCGCGCGCTGGCCAGCCGCCGCCCGCCGCCGACGACGTCTCCCTTTTAAATTTTGTGCTCTCCGACGGGCAGGCGATCCTCGCGACGCGCTTTGTCGACACGCTGGGCGCTGAGCCGGCGACGCTCTATTACGCGTCAGGCTCGGCGTTCGAAGCGCAGCCGAGCAAGGGCGGCACCGACTCGGAGTACACGATGAGGCACGCGTCGCGCCAGCAGCGTGCGGTCATCGTGACGTCCGAGCCGCTGTCGGCCTCCGCCCACGACTGGCTGCCCGTGCCGAGCAACTCGATGGTGACCATCGTCTCGGACGCGGGCGGCGCGGGCGCGGCGGTGGGCGGGAGCGAGCAGGCCGGGTTGCGCGTGCTCATCGAAGCGCTCGACGGCTGCGCCATGGCTGTCAAGCCCGGCGCGCCGCGCTGCGGTGAGGCGACGGCGACGGCGCGCACGGCCGCGCACGCGAGCACCGGCGCGGGTGAGGGCGAGGGGCCGGAGGCGGAGGCGGGCGTGCGGCCCATGTCGCTCTCGCTCTCGCTCTCGCTGCAGCGCATCCCGTCCTTCCGCGCGCACGGCGAGCTCGCGCTCGACTGCGCGCCCGACGGCGGCGAGGGCGCGGCCGCGCCGCGACACGCGCAGCTGCACCTCTTCTGCAACGCGGACGGCGGCTGCCCGCCCGGCCCGGCCGCGTTCGCGGGGTACGCCGAGCGACGCGCCGTGCCGCTGCAGCAGCGCGCCGTCCTCGGCGAAGCAGGCAACGGCGGCGGCGGCGGCGGCGGCGGCGGCGGAGGCGGTGGCGGTGGCGACGGCGGTGGTCGCCTCGCTTCGTCGCCTCCGCGCGACGGCGGCGCGCTCGCGCCGGGCGTCGCGAGCGCGGGCGGCGCGCGCGTGCTGCAACTGCACGGCGAGCTGAGCGACAGAAGCCGCGCGGCGGTGCTTGCGCTCGCGGTGCACGTGCCCGCGCGTGGTTGCGCACTTCTCCTCGCTGGCTCGACCGACGCCATCGTGCGTGTCTGGCGCCTCGACTTTTACGAGCTTGTCGGGCGGCTCGTCGGGCATTCTCGCGCCGTTACGGCGCTCGTCGGATTTCGGCCGGGCGATGGCGGCGGCGAGGGCGGCAACGGCGCGGCGGCGTGCGGGCGCGGCCTGGGCGGCATCGACCTCGCCCTCTCCGCCTCCGCCGACAACTCTGTGCGCGTGTGGGACCTGAACGCGACGGTCTGTCTCCTCGTCCTCGCCACGTGCGGCATGGTGCACACCCTCGCTATCGTCCACGTCGCGCTCCCGCCGTGCGCGCGCGCGGCGCGCGCCCGCGCCGAGCAGCCGGCGCGCGACGCGCACCGCACGCTCCACGGCGCGTCGCGCGCGCGCGCCGCCGCCGCCGCCGCGGCCGGCGGCGCGCGCGCGGTGCGGCCTCGACCAATGCTGTGCGCGGGTTGCCAGGACTCAACGGTCAAATGCCTGCTGCTCGACGATGTGGTCGCGGCCGCAGGCGCCGCGCGGCTGAGCGCGCTGGCGAACGCGCGCGCCGACGAGCTCGAGCGCGCGCAGGGCGGCGCGCCCGCCGCGCGCGCGCGCATCGTTGCGCAAATGGCCGAGCGGCTCGCGCGACGCCCTGAGGACGCCGTGCCGCGCCTCGCGCCGTCTGCCTCCTTCGACGCGGACGGCGCGGCGTCGCGTGCGAGCGCGCACCGGCCGTCCGTCCGCGGGGTGTGCCGTGCGCTGCCCGGTCTGCCCACCGCTGGCGTTGCCCACCCCCTCTTCCCCCAAACGGACAACCCGGCAGGGGCCGGAGAGGAGGAGGAGGAGGAGGAGGAGGAGGAAGACGACGACGATGATGATGACGACGGGCTGCGCACGCCCACCGCATCGCCCGCGCTGCGCGCGACACCCTCCGCATCGCCCGAGCCTTTGACGCGCGCGCGCACCGGCGGCGCACCTCGCGCGCATGGCGCGTGCATGGCGCAGCGGCGCGCGCTCGCCAGCTGCGTCGAGGAGGCCGCGCGCGCGCTCGGCGACGGCACGTCCGCGTCGTCGAGCGCGGCGGACGGCGCCGCCGCGCTCGGCGACGAGCGCGAGGAGCACGCCGACGCCTTCGCCGACGCCTTCGCCGACGCCTTCGCCGAGCGCGCGTCCCTCCCGCCGCCCGCGCCCGCGCTGCCGCCCGGCGGCACGGCGTACAAGATGGAGTCCCTCGTCGCGTGCACGCTGCGCGGCCACGCGGGGTATGTGCTCGCCCTCTGCTCGTGCGCTGAGCGCTGGCTCTGCTCGGCAGGCGGCGACGGCGCCGTCTGCTTGTGGGGGCGCGTCGACGTCGCTGCGGGCATCGTCACGCCGCCGTGCGACGAGCGCGCGGCTGCCGCCGCCGACGTGGGCGCGAGCGGCCGCGCCGGCCGCGCCACGGGCGCGCGCAACGGCGCGGCGGCGACGTGCGGCTTCTTGCTCGAGCACGCGCTGCCCGCGCACAACGGCTCGGTGCTGTCGGTGGCGTACGACGCGCCGCGCTCGCTGCTCCTCTCGGGCGGCGCCGATGCGTGCGTGCGCGTCTGGGACTGCGACCCTGCGAGCGCGAGCCACCCGCCGCTGCCGCTGCGCTCACTCGCCGGCCATGGCGGCGCGGTGAGCACACTCGTCGTGTGTAACGGCCTCATTTTGTCGGGAGACGGCGCCGGAATTTGTCGGGTGTGGGATGCCGATTCGCTCCTCTGCCTGCAGACGCACGTGCTCGACGCGCGCGCGCGCGCCGGCACGCCCGACGCGCGCGCGGGCGCGCGCGACGCGAGCCGCGCGCAGGGGCCCGCGGCCATTCACGCGCTCTGCTGCGCGCTGCCGGCCGCCTGCGCGAGCGACGCCGCCGACGGCGCCGCGCGCATCGGCGGCGACGGCGCCGGCGCCGGCGCGCCCGCCGACGACGGCGCGTCGGCTGGCGCGCCCGCGCGCGCGCCTGCCGGCGCGCGCTGTGCGCCCCTCTGCTTCTGCGCCCTCGCGTCGGGCTCGGTGCTCGCCCACGAGGTGTCGTTGCTCGACGCCGAGCAGCTCGCCGCGGGCGGCAGGCCGGGCGGCGGCGGCCTGGCCGACGGCATCGATGCCTCGCTCTCCGCCAGCTCACTCATCGACCTGAGCGTGCAGAGCGGTCTCGACCGCGATGCGCTCGGTGGCGCGGGCGAGGGCGGCGGCGGCGCGCCCGGCGCGGACGGCGGCGCGCGGCAGGCGCTCGCGCGGCGCGCGTCGGCGCAGACACTGTCGAGCGCGTTGGCATCGAGCGCGCGCGCGCAGGCGCAGTCCAGCCTGGGCAGCATGCTCGAGTCGCTCCGCCAGATCGTCGCCTTCGCGTCCGTGAGCGCCGACCCGGCCGCGGCACTGCACGTTGTCGGCGCGGCCACGTGGCTGAGGCGCAAGCTCGAGGACATGGGCGCCGAGACCAAGCTTGTCTGCCCGCGGCAGCCGACGGGCGGCGCGAGCGGCGCGAGCGCCGCCGCCGCCGCGCCGAGCGCGCGGCGCGGCGTCGAGGTTGGCGCGGGCGGGCGCGGCTTCCCAATCGTGCTCGGCCGGATCCTCGTCGACGCGAGCAGACCGACGGTCGTCTTCTACGGGCATTACGACGTCGTTGGCGCGGGCGGCGAGGGCTGGCTCAGCCCGCCGTTCTGCCTCACCGTCTCCGACGGCTACGCGCGCGGGCGCGGCGTCACCGATAACAAGGGGCCAATCGTCGCGATGCTCGCGACGGTGCGCGAGCTGCTGCGCGCGCGAGAGCCGCCACCTTTCAATTTTGCCTTTGTCTTCGACGGCGAGGAGGAGGTGGGCTCGGTCGGCTTTGACGCGGCGATGGCGGGCGAGCGCGCGTGGCTCGGCGGCGACGCGGGCGTCGCGTGCGTGCTGATCAGCAACACCTACTGGCTGTCGGACGAGCGGCCGTGCCTCGTGTACGGACTGAGGGGAGTGGCGCACCTCGACGTGCGCGTGCGCGGCGCGCACCGCTCTCTGCACTCGGGCGTGCACGGCGGCGCGGTGCACGAGCCGACGATCGAGCTTGCCGCGCTCCTCGCCACGCTCGTCGACACGGCAACCGGCCGCGTGCTCGTGCGTGGCTTTGAGGACGCGGTGCGGCCGCTCGTCGACGCGGAGGCGGCGCTCTACGACAGCGTCGACTTTGACGCGCGCAAGTACGCGCAGCGGATCGGAGCGGCGGTGCGGCTGCGCGCTGTCGGTGGTGGCGACGGCGGCGACGCGGGCACCGCCGGCGCCGCCGGCGGCGCCGCCGGCGCCGCCGGCGGCGCGAGCGGCGGCGGCGCGCGTGAGGACGCCGTCGCGGTCGGATCGCGCGAGCTGCTCATGGCGCGATGGCGGCAGCCTTGCCTGTCGATCAACCAGCTGTCTGCGAACGCGAACTCGAGCAACTACGCGGTGATCCCGCCCGCCGCCTCGGCGCACATCTCCATCCGCTTCGTGCCCGACCAGAGCTCGGACGAGGTGGTACGCCGCGTGACGGAGCACCTGCGTGCGGCGTTTGGAGCGCTCGGCACACCCAACGAGCTCTCAGTCACGGCGGTTGGCGGCGGCGACTGGTGGCTCGGCGACCCGCACTCGCCGGTGTACCAGGCGGCCGCACGCGCGCTCGAGCGCGTGTGGGGGCTCAAGCCCTCCTTCATCCGCGAGGGCGGAACGATTCCCGTCACGTCGTGCCTCGAGCGAATCTTGCGTGCGCCCGCCGTCCACCTCTCGCTCGGGCAGGCGTCGGACAACGCCCACCTGGACAACGAGCGGATGTCGCTCAAGGCGCTGTACAAAGGCAAGCAGACGCTCAAGGCCTTCATCTACGAGCTCGCGCAGCTCCACCCGCGCAGCACAGCCGGCGCGCGGCGGCCCGGGCGCGCCTCAGCTGGCGCGCGGATCTGCTGATGATATGCCACTCGGTACAGAGATAAGCGGCTCACGCGCGCCGCCACCTGCGCGTGGGCTGCAGCAGCGCGCTCAGAGCTGGAGATCGCATCGCGAGCGTGCGCAGCGCGAACGCGATTCGGAGGTGACAGATCAGCGCGTTGGCCGGGTGGAGCAGCGGCGCGAAGCGCACGTTTGGGCGCGGGTGGAGCGGCGGCACGAGCCCGGGCATGCCGAGCGCGCGACGCAGGTCGCCCACGATCCCAAAGGTCAGGCCCCAGAGGAACGGGTGGCCGCCGTCGGCCGGCGGCGGCACGGGTGCGCCTGCGGCTGGCGGCCACGCGATCGGTATGCTTCGCGTGAGCACCGAATCGACGCCGAGCGCGCGCGACAGCCACGGGCGCGCGCGCAGCGCGCGCGGCAGGTAGGCGCTCGCGGGCACGCGCGAGTCGACGACTGCCGCGGGGCGGAGCGCGTCGAGCGGCACCCACCACGCGCACGCAACCTCTGTCGGCTGCAGGTCGAGGCGCGGCGCGGCGACGGCGGCCGGCGCGGTGCAGCGCACGACGAAGGTGGAGACGGCGAGGCCGCTCGTGGCGAGGCGCTCGTCCAGCTCGCCGAGGAGCTCGTACCGCCCAGGCTCGGCGAGGTCGAGCCCGACCTCCTCGCGGCACTCTCGCATGGCCGCGTCGAGCGCGCTCTCGTCGTCGTGCACGACGCCGCCGGGCAGCGCGACGTGCGCGCTCCACCGGTCGCGCTCGCTCGCGATGCGCTGGATGAGCAGTAGCTCAAGGCCGCCGTCGGCCGACGCGCGCAGCACTGCCGCCACGCTCGCGTGTCGCCGCGTGAAAAGGCGCACGCGCGCTCGAGTCAGCGACATGGCGAGGAGCCAGTTGACTCGGGCGTGCACGTTGCCATGACTAACAAGCTCATCAACGGCCGACGACCGGCTCACTTGAGCGATCTAGGCACGCGAGGCAAGGTGCTCCCGCACTGGCGTGGCCATGTCAGTCATGCGTTCGTTCTGAGACGCGCGCGCGCTAAACGCGCAACGCGCACGGCCCGCCGCTCTTGGCGCGTTGGGCGTGCGCGCCGGCGCTGCGCCGTCGCGCGCACGATCCTGAACCGAAGGCGGGGTTCGGAGCGAGCGAGCGCTCTAGTTGAACGGCACCGGGTAGCCGAGGAGCGAGTTGATCATATACGGGTTGTTGTCGAGCTTCTCGTGCACCATGAGCGCGAGGATGCCCATCTGCGCGGCGCGGCCCTGGTTGAGCTCGATGTTGCGCTTCTGCTCCTTGGTCTCGTCGTCGAAGTTGTCCCAGCCGAAGTCAATGAAGCCGTTGCGGAAGTCGCCCGGGAAGTCGCCCTCGCCCGTCACATCCTTCATCACGAAGAGCTCGAGGAAGCCGACGAACGCGACGATCTGAGCGAGGCCGGCGGCCGGCACGACCTCGAGCGCCTTGAGGCCGGCGGGCACGTCGGCGAAGGGGAGGCCGAACGAGATCTCGCCGGGCAGGCGGATGCCCGCCGCCGTCACGATGTGGCCGAGCACCGCGAGCATGCAGATGCGGCCGTGCTTGAGCTCGACGTAGCGGAGGCGCTCAAAGCGCTCCTCGTCGGCGTCGTCGAGGAGGCCGAGCGGGTCGTAGAAGCCGAGCGGCGCGAGGACGCCGATCTCCTCCTCGAAGGTCATCACCGCCTGCGAGCGCGCCGGCGAGCGCGTGCGGAGCGCCGGGGCCGAGAAGGCGAGGGCGGCGACGGCGAGCTGGGCGAACATTGTCGGCGGCTTTGGTCGATCGTGTGCGAACACGCAAAATTAAGGTTGGTTAAATTCCTCCCGTGGATTTCAAAATCAGTGGCTGGGTATGTTCGTGAAGAGTCGCACGCCGGCAGCCATCGTGGCCGTTTCGCTGTCAGGAGCAGAGGCGGCGGCGCTGCACACCTTGCCCAAGCAGCGCCTTGTCCGGAGGGCGCGCACGAGCATGAGCGCCGTGCCCCGCTTGCGCTTCGCAGCCGCCAATGGAGCGCGCGTGGCGGACCCTGAGAATGATGACTCGGCGCTGTACGACACCGACGATGGGCGCGGCACTCAAATTGAGCAAAAGTAATTTGCATCATATTTGCCGAGAGTATCTCCAATGGCGCCAGGTCGCGCCAAAGGTGCGGGGTGCGGGAACGTGCGTCTCGCGCTGCTGCTGCTCTCGGCGGCAGCGCCGACGATCGGCCATACGCGCGCGCGTCTACCCTGCGCGGCTGCTACGCCCGCTACTGCACCCGCCCGCTCGGCTGTCTGCGCCAAGCTCTCGACCAACCCGCTCGCCTACTCGTTTGGGCTGCAAGAGCCGCGCATCGAGCCGCCGGGCTCGCCCGATCCTGACACGCCGCCTGAGCACTTCCCCATCACGCGCGAGCAGATCGACTCGCTCACGCGCGACGGTGTCGTGCACATCCCCGGCGCGCTGTCGCCCGCCTGGCTGCGGTACATGCGCGACGCCACGACGTGGCAGATCGAGCACCCGCACATGTGGGCGAGCCCGGGCGTCGCGTCGGGACTGTACGACTACATCCAGCGCAACGTGTGGAGCACAAACGGCGCGTACGCGCGCTTCATGTACTATTCGCCCGTCGCCTCCATCCTCGCGCAGCTCGGCGGCGCGGACGAGGCGCGCGCGAACGCGCACCGACGGTCTGCATCGCGTCACCGTGCCGGGCGCTACGGCGCCCGGCGCCGGTTGCGCGCACGTTGATGCCCAGCCCGCGGCCTCTGCCACCGCCCTCGTGTCGCCCTTTTCGCAGGTGCGGCTGTCGACCGACCTGCTGATGGTGAACCCAAACAAGGGCTTCAAGTGGCACCAGGACAACCAGAACGGGCCTGTTGCATTCGAGCACGCGATGCGGTTCTGGGTGACGCTCGACGACACTCCCGTCGACCACGGTGCGCCCGTCTACCTGCGCGGCTCCCACCGCAACCGCTGCGTGTCCGAGAGCGCAGTGTTTGTCGACATTTCGACCGGTGAGCTCGCAACGTACGCGGCCGACACGATCGAATTCCGGCCAAGGGCGGGCGACATGCTCGTGTGGCACCCACGCTCGATCCACAAGATCGACGGGCCAAAGTCGCAGGACTGGGGCGCGCGGCTGCGCCGCGTGCTCGGCGGCACGGCCATCCTTGGTAACGCGCCCTACGTAGGCGAGGGCAAGGCGCTCTTCGGCGACCTGGGCAGGCACTCGCTGCGCAATGGCGACCCGCTACGCGGCGCGCTCTTCCCGCGGCTCTACCCGTCGTCGC
The DNA here is from genome assembly GCA_019448385.1 of Diacronema lutheri. Classification (NCBI taxonomy): domain Eukaryota; phylum Haptophyta; class Pavlovophyceae; order Pavlovales; family Pavlovaceae; genus Diacronema; species Diacronema lutheri. The sequence goes on along the minus strand of JAGTXO010000030.1, from coordinate 220,587 downwards.
TCGCGTGCGAGCGCGAGGCGCGTGAGCGTGGCGAGTGCACGCGCACCGTCGAGGTGCGCGGCAGCGGCCAGGCGCTCGGCCGGCACGGCGGCGCGCGGCAAGCCGCGGCGCGTCGCTCACTGCGCCGCGTATTTCCCCTCCCCATCCTCCACGCGCGCACAGGGGCTGGGCCGGCTGATGAGCAATATGGCCGCGTCGCTCGGCCAGATGGCCTCCTTCACCAACGTCGTCAAGCTCGACAAGGCGGAGCAGCTGCGGGCTGAGCGCGCACAGCCGGAGGAGGGCGCGCGCGCCGCCGTGGGCGCGCCGGGCGCGCAGCAGCCGATCGGCGCGAGCACAGGGCAACGGCGATGAGCGCGCCGCGCGGCTCGACGGGACCCAAGAGCGGATTGGCAGATGGCCAAATCGCGCGCATGGCGCCGCTCCTCCGCCGCTCCGCCGGCCCGCTCGCGCGCGCAAAACTGTCCGGGGTCAAGTCGGTCTCAGTCGGTGCGCTTTCAAACAAACTCACAATAATTCCATTCCGCCCTCTTCCAAATCATCGGTCATGCGAGGCCGATGCCCGCAGGCACATCGACGAGGCACTCGTCGAGAGCAGCGCTGATGGCCGCTTCGTCGAGGCCGACGCCGATGAAGACGAGCTCCTGCCGCCGGTCGCCCACGCCCACGCGCTCGAGCGCGGCTCCGCCGCTGCGCGCGCCTTCGCCGTCGAGCTCGCGCAGGACGGCCGCCTTGGACGGCGCGTCGAAATCGGTGAGGATCGACTCGACGAACTCGCGCGGCCACGTGTCGCGCGGCACGGCCGCCCACCACTGCCCGAGCTCGCCGAGCTCGCCATGCACACGCGCGTGCGACCAGTAGTGCGCTGAGGGCTCCGCATCGGCGAGCCACACAAAGCCCTTGGAGCGAAGCACCGCCGCCCACACAGCGCTGCGCCCGCCAGCGTCGGCGTCCGCACTGGCCGACGGCGTCTCGCGTGCGTTGGGCATCCGGCCAGCCGCCGCCTCCTCGCGCTGCACGCGCGTGAGCTCGTCGAAGAGCGCCGTCAGCCGCGCGCGCTCGAATGGCCGCCTGCGCGCGTAGACGAACGACTTGATGCCAAATCGGGCCGACGCGGTCGTCTCGCCCCCGCCCGCGTCGTGCTCGTGCGCATGGCCGTGGCTCGCGTGGGCATGCTCGTGGCCGCAGTCGCTGCCCGCGCACACGTGGCCTGGCTCGCCATGCGCGGGGTTGGCGCCGGCGGCCGTACCCGCCGCGTCGTGCTCGTGCGCATGGCCGTGGCTCGCGTGGGCGTGCTCGTGGCCGCAGTCGCTGCCCGCGCACACGTGGCCTGGCTCGCCGTGTGCGGGCTCGGCGCCGGCGGCCGTACCCGCCACGTCGTGCTCGTGCGCGTGGCCGACGCTCGTGTGGGCAGGCTCAGCCGAGCCGCCGTCAGTCGCCGAGCGGTGCTTTTGCAGCGCAAGATCGATGGCTGCCTTGTGGTCCATCACCTCATTGCTCTGCGCGACGGTCTCGGGCTGCGGTGCGCGCGCCTGCACCTCGGCGATGGAGTAGCCCGCCGGCAGCACCTCCTCGAGCGCGACGCGCCCGTACGTCGCGTCGACGACATGCGCGTACCCGTTGAGCTCGAGGACAAGGCTGCGGACGAGCGCGGCCTGCTGAGCGCTCACGCAGTCGAGCTTGTTGAGCACGACGACGTCGGCGGTCTCGACCTGCTCGACGAGCAGGTCGACGATCGCGCGGTTGGCTGCCGGGTCGGCCGGCGACGCGACGGGCGCGAACGGCGCGAGCGGCGCCGCGCCGTCGCCCGCGCCCGCGCCGGCCGCGCCGCCGCCGCCGTCGTCGAGGAGCTCGGGGCGGTCGCGCAGCTTCTGGATCGAGTTGAGCTGCTCGGCGAAGGTGGAGGCGTCGACAACGGTCACCATCCGCGCGAGCCGCACCGCCTGCATCACCTGGTACCCCGCCGCGTCCGCCTCCTGGAAGGCGTCGCGCACGAGGCGCGGCTCGGCGACGCCCGACGCCTCGACGACGACGTGGTCGTACCGCGCGCCCTTCATGTACGAGAGGGAGATGAGCTCGCCGAGCGCGCCGAACATCTCGTCGCCGGCCGAGCAGCAAATGCACCCGTTCTGCAGCTGCACCATGTCCATCTCAAGCGGCGTGCGCGCGGCGGTGGCGGGCAGCGCGCCCGCCGCCGTCGCCGTCGCCGGCCCGCCGGCCGCGCCGCGCTGCGCGACGAGCTTGGCGTCGATGTTGACCGCGGCAACGTCGTTGACGAGGACGCCGACGCGGCATCCGTCGCCGTTCTCGAGCACGTGCTTAAGGAGCGTCGTCTTTCCCGCGCCGAGGAAGCCCGAGATGATCGTGACGGGGACCGGGAAGTCGCGCTGGCGCGCGAGCCATTTCTCCGGGTCGAGCGCGGCGGACGGCGCGGCGGCGGAGGCGGAGATGCCGCCGCCAGCGCCACCGCTGAGCGCACGCACGCGCGCGAACGCCGACGGGCGCGCCGTGCCGTGCACCGCCGCCGCGCCCGCGAGCGCCGCGAGGCTGGCGAAGCAGCGCGTTTTCGCGCGAGACGACATCGTGGCTGGGGCTGGGCGGGTTCCAAGGCTCACAACAGCTCTCAACTCCCCACAGGCCGGTGCAGCGCTGCGCTTCTAGAGTGCCCACGCCGGGCCTAAAAGCGCAGCATCGCGTTGCTCTGGTTCATGCAGATGCCCACTGTCGGGTAGCACACGACAAAAAACTTGGCGAGCATCACGGGCTCACCGCGGCCGGGCGGGAGGGAGAAGCCCTGCACGCAGCAACACGCTTGCGACTGGCCACGGCAGAGCGCGTCGACGCCGTGGCAGCGCGCCTCGCAGCACAAGCACGCGAGGCGACGGGTGTTGGGCCGCAGGCAGCACGACACGTCGAGGCAAAGTGCTTCGAGCGTGACGCCGCAGCCGAGGCACGCGGGAAGATCGGTGTAAAGGTAGTGGTTGATGCAGCAGCAGCCGTCGAAGACGATGAGGTTCTCCTCGGGCACGTAGTTTTGCGCCTTATTGATCGCGAAGACTACCGGATTGGGCTGCAGCGACGAGAGCGGGTTGGAGTTCTGCGCTGGAGCGAGGCGGAACCCCTTCTTCGAGCCGCAATTGCCCATCCTTTTCCACAACGGCAAAATAATCTCCAAATCCGGTTCCTTCCGTCGCCAGTCCTCTCCACCAGAGCCGAGAAATGGCCGTGCCCTTCCACGTGGCGGGGAGGCGTCGAGCCAACCCGCAACTGACCATGTTCGCGCGGGCGTGCGCGGAGGACGCAAGCCTGGCTGTGGACGTGGCAGCTATCGCGCGCGCGCCTCCGCAGTCGCGCGAGGCCGCGCACGTCCTCTGCGCGCGCGGCGAGGCGCACGCCGAGCGCCATGAGTGGGAGGCGGCGCTCGTAGCGTTCAGCGCAGCGCTCGCCTCGGCGGCCGAGGCGGCGCATGCGGGGCGTGAGAACTTCGTCGACCTGGCTGTTGTTCACGAGCTCAAGGCGCAGGCGCTCCTCGCGCTCGGCGACGACTGGGCCGCCGCGCGCGCGGCGAGCGACGCGGCCGCGTGCGATGGCGCGTTTGCGGGCGGCTTCCACACGCTCGGGCGCGCGCTTCGCAACATGGGCGAGCTGGCGCGCGCGCTGCGCGCGCTCGAGACGGCACACGTGCTTTTTTTTGCCGACATCGCAACGGCGGCGCCCGCCGGGCTCGCGGAGCCTGACGCGACCGCAGTCGTAGAGCTGGCCGCCGAGCTGGCGGAATGCGAGGCGCTGCTCGTGGGCTCGTTCGTGCGCCTCGCTGCGGGGTCGAACGAGATGCCGAGCGACGTCGACGAGGCCACGCGAGAATGGCGCGCGCAGCTTGCCGCGAGGGCTCACGCCGCCGGCGCGCCGATGGACACGGGCTGAGAGGACCGTCTCGCCTCCTGAGTCCTCACCCTGGACGTCGGCCATCGTGCGCGACGCCATCATGAGCCCGGACTCCTCATTTTGGTAATTATTTGTGCCGGGAGGACCTCGAAAAATGCTCGCGCACCTCTCCCTCGCAGCGTTCGCGTTCACGGCGCCGCTCGCGCCGCTCGCGCCGCGCGCGGCGTCGCGCTCGGGCGTGCGCATGTTTGGTGCGTGCGCACCGCGCGCGCGTGCACGCTCTGGGTTGCCCGCGATGCCGCGAGCTCGCCCGTCGGGCGCACGCCGGTGACGCGCCCGAGCTTCCCGTCTGCTCGCCGGCGCCGCGCCGCGCGCGTGCGCGCGCCGCGCCCAGGCGTCAACGACCTGTACGGCGCGGATGTCGAGACGGGCGGCTTCTGGGATCCGGCTGGTTTCTCGAAGAACGAGGACAAGCTCGTGCAGTACCGCACCGCCGAGCTCAAGCACGGCCGTCTCGCAATGCTCGCCGCGTTTGGCATGCTCGTGCAGGAGATCAAGGGTGGATGGGCGAACGACGACGGCCTCTTCGACGGCTCGGGCCCGTGGTCCGCGCTCGTGACGACGCCCAAGCTCGGCCTCTTCCAGATCATTCTCGTCGCCAGCATCATCGAGGTCGCGACCGGCAAGACGGAGGGCCGTGTGCCTGGCGACATTGGCTTTGACCCGCTCGGCCTCTCCGAGGACGGCATCGACCCGAAGCTCGCGGTCGCCGAGCTGAAGAACGGCCGCCTCGCGATGCTCGCGACCATCGCATTCTGGGTGCAGAGCTCCATCTCGGGCGAGGGCGTCCTCAAGACCACCTTCGACGGTGCGCGCGCGCTGTGCCACTCGCCGCGCGCGGCGGCGTGCCGTCGTCGATCGCGCCTGCGGCGAGAGGCCCGGTCATGTGCCTTGCATGTCTCCTCGCGCGCTCTTCGTCACTCAAAACTGGCCGCACCAACCGCGCCCGCACGCCCTTCCTCGCCCTTCCTCGCGCAGCGCTGTCGTGAGCGTGGAGACGCTCGCCCTGCGGCCACCGCGAACGGAGATGAATTGGCCGGACGCCAGCGGCGCACACCGGACGGTACTCTTAGGCACGCTTATATGCCGGCTCTGAAAGTGGAAGACGTAAACTCCTCCCTCCCCCCCCCCCCCCCCCCCCCCCCGCCTTCCCTCCTGCTCAACAATGCGACCACCCGCGCGCGGCGGTGTTCACCACAAGCCGAACGGCCCCTTGCGCGCCTGCACCCACGGCTCGTGCACGCGCGAGAGGGTGCGCACCCACGCGCGGTATCGCTCGGGCTCCCACGGCGCGCCGTCGGCCGGCGGCGCGTCCGGCCCGATGCGCGGCGGTGCGCGCTGCGGCTCGCGGCAGCTCGACCACCAGACGAAGAGCTCGGGAGCGTCGGGCGCGCGCCGCTGCCTGAGCTCGACGCAGCCGCCGTCGGTCAGCGCCGCCTCGAAGGCATCGAGCGGCGCTTGGCGCGACGGAAAGTCCGCAGGTTCAAACTCGGGGTCGGTGGCAACGTCATACGGTTTCTCGCCGCGCTTGCGCTGCTCGTCGACGAGATCGCGCGGCGGCTTCTTCAAGAATCTGGACCACGGCTCGGCGCCGGGCACGGCGAGGAGCGCACACCAGCGGAACGCGGCGGGCGGGGTGGTCGAGAGGCTCACGGGCTGCAGCGGCGCGTGCAGCACGCATAGGTCGGGCGTGACGAGCACATCATCATTCCAGCGCAGCCGAAACCCGACAGACCGGCCCCGACGCGCCGTGTACGTGTCGAGCGACTCTCGGAAGAGCGTGAGGACCGGCTGCGGCGCGCGCGGCCCGTCGTGCCACTCGCGCCACGCCGCCTCGCCTCGCCGGAGCGAATCGGCGTCGATCGAGCAGTTGGCGCGCGCCGGGCCGACGGCACCGTCCGGCGCGTAGGAGAAGGCCGCGCACGAGCGCACCTCGTGCGGACGCGCGTCGAGCAGCTCGTCCTTGCTGAGCGCGAGGATCTCGGCCGGGTGCGGCGAGCACCAGAGCGGAGGCGCCTCCGCGTCGTCCGCACCGCCGCGCGCGCGCCGCACGCACAGGCCTGCGCGCGAGAGGTGCGCGACCCACCGGCCGGCGGGCGAGATGAGCACGTCGCCGACGCGCCGATGCTCGCCGCCGCGCAGCGCGAGCACGCGCGTGCGCACGCCGCCGGATGGGCCGACGCCGGGCGCGGCGTCCGCGCCGGCGCGCGCGGCGGCGAGCGCCTCCGCCGCGCCGACGGCCGGCTGCCAGATCGACGCGGCCGAGCCGCGCTCGCCGCCCGCGTCGCCGATCTTGTCCGACGCCCACACGACCTGCACCGCCGCGTCCGCGCCCGGCCGCGCCGCCGCCGAGCCGCCGCCGCCGGGCGCGCCGCCCACGCGCGCGCGCCGCAGCTCAAGGTGCCCGTCGTCGCGCACGGCGAGCCACACGCTGCGCAGCGCGCGCGCGCGCGCGGCGTACTTCGCGAACGCGGCGCGCTCGTCCGCGTCGAGTGGGTCGGCCGAGCCCGCGCGCAGCTCGGCGCGCGAGAAGCGGCCGCACGCGCTCAAACGCAGCGCGCCGTGCGCGCGCGCGCACGGCGGGCGCGAGCCGTCTATGCACACGTCGGGCGCGCACCAGACGGGCTCGCGCGGCTGCGCGAAGCTCGCGCCGACGCGCACGCACAGCCGCGGCGCCCAGCGCGCGCCCTCCGCCATTGCTGACGGCCATGCGAGGCCGTCGCCCAGCCGCGCGTGGTAGGCGCCGCGCTTCGACGGCTCGCGCGGCACGCACACAAGCGGCGGCGCGCACGTCGTCGCGTGCGCGCCGTCGCCCGCGCACGAGCGCGCAAACTCGGCGGCGGGGTAGGAGCACAGCTGGCCGTCGCGCGAGAGCGAGAGGACGGCGTGCCCGCCCGCCGAGCGCAGCGTGCGCGCGTCCGCGCCCGCCGAGTGCAGCACGCCGTCCGCGAGCAGGGCTGACTCGTCTGCGATCCCCGTCCAGCGCGACACCAGCCGGCCGGCGGGCGCGGGGGCGGCGGCGGTCGCGCCGTCGACGTCGGCGCGCGCATCGGCGTGCAGCCACGCGAGCTCGCCGGGCACCACCTCGCCGCCATCGGCGGCAAGCTCCGCGCAGTGGAGGGCGAGAAGGCCGTCGTGCGCGCGCAGCACGAGGGTATGCGTGAGGCACGCCTGCACGCCCGCGCCGGCCAATGCACGCGCGCCGCTGCGATCGTGCAGCGCGGACGCCGCGAGCGTCCACGTGCGGTTGGGCGCGCCGATGCACGCGGGCTCACGGCGGTTCGCCCTGGAGACACACGGCGCGAGCGCGCGCACGACGAGCGTGCCGTTGCGCGCCAGCGCGAGGACAGCCGTTTCGCCAGACGCGGGCTGGACGGGCGAAAACGATGGCGGTGGGCGGAGCACGTACAGCTCACGCGCGGAGGCATCGAATGGGTGCGCGCCTGCGCTCACCGCGAGCGTGCCGTCTGGCCGCAGCTGGGCGAAGAGGCGCGCGGCCAGCGCGCCGCCGGCACCGTCGGAGTCGTCGGCGTCGCGCCGCCGCGCCTCGTCGGCCCCAACGGTGTTGCGCGCGCTCGCGCGCGCGCCGCGTACCCATGCCGCGAGCGCCGCGCGCTCCTCCGCCGAGAGGAGCGGCTCGACAGTCCACACCGCGCCGCCGCCGTGCTCCGCCGCGCTGCCGGCCGTGCGGTCGGCCGCCGACGGCAGGGGCCCCGCGTAGGCGCGGAGCCAGCCGCCCGCGAGCAGCCCGTCGCTCAGTCGACCGCTCAGCGAGGCGGGCAGATGCGCGAAGCCGCGCGTCGTGTGCGGGCCGCGCGAGCCCGCAGCGGGCGGGTAGACGGCGAGTGGCGCACCTCCGCGCACAGCGGGCGCTGCGCCACCCGCCGCTGCCAGCCGCGAGCCGGCGGCGCGCACGGCGCTCGCGTTGCCGCCGCCGTCGCCGCGCTGCCCGGCCACGGCGCTGCTGCGCCCGTCGCCATCGTGCGCGCATTCATCCGTCGGCCGATCGATCGCGCCGACGAGGGCGGGCAGGATGGCGACGGCGTCGGCGGGCAGGGCGACTGCTGCGTCGGTCAGCGGGCCGCTGCCCGCAAGCAGCTCGGCGGCGACGCGCGCGGGCACGGAGCGCAGCGGCCCGTCGGCGCGCGCGGCGAGCTCGAGCGCGCGCGCGAGCACCGTGGCGATCGCCGGATTTCGCGCGGACGCGCCGACGACGCGCGCCGACACGACGCCGCCGCCGGGCAACGACGCGCGCGCCTCGAGCCCCGCGGCCGCCGCGAGCGCATGCGTGTCCCACCCGTCGATTCTGCCGACGAGCAGCGCCGCGCCGCCCGCGCTGGCCAACGCGAGCTGCGCCGTGAGTGACGAGCGCGGTTGCGTCTCGAGGCCCGCGAGCACGCCGCCGAGCGCGTGCAGCGCGACAAGGCCGAGGATCGCACCGCGCGCCTCGGCCGGCAGCCGCGCGACGGCCGCGACGGCCATCGTGCGGTGCGCGCTTGCGTCGGCCATCGTGCGGTGCGCGCTTGCGTTCGCGCCCAGCGCGGCGGCGTCGCCCCCGTCCGACCGCGCCGGCTGCGGGTAGTTCGCGCGCGCGAGCATCGCCTCCGCGTCGGCGTAGGTGAGGTGCGCGAGCTCGGCGCACGGGTGGTGCAGCGCCCACGCGAAGATTGAGAGGCGTTGCGCGTGGCTCAGCAGCGCGAGCGCGGCAGAGGGGACAAGCTGGATGATGCGGTGCGGCACGCGGTGCGAGACGCCCGTCGTCGCGTCGACCACCGCCGCGCCGCACGCCGCCGCCGACGGCAGTGCGACCGGCGGCAGCGCCACGCCATCCGAGCGGTCGGCGCGCACGGGCACCGCGCCCGCCGCCGCGCCCGCCGTGCCGCCACGCGTGCGCGCGCGCGCAACCTCGGCGACGAGGTCGGTGATGGTCGCGCCGGCGTCGGCGAGCCGCTCAGCGAGCGGCGCGCGCGGCGCGTGCAGCTGCGCGGGCGAGGGCGCGCTCGGCACGCCCCACAGCGCGTAGGCGTGCAACCAGGCCGTTTCGGCGTAACAGCTTTCGGGGTCGAAGGGCTCGGTGAGGTTGGCAAGCGGCGCGAGCGGGCAGCAGTCGAGCGATGGCGGCGGAGAGGACATGCCGCCGTTCACAATCAGCGTGGCGGGCGCCGCCGCCGCACCCTTGCCCTCGCCGTCCGCGCGCGCGCCGCCGCCGCCGCCGCCATCGCCATCGCCGCCGCCGTCGCCGTCGCCGCCATGTGCGGGCGCACCCAGAGCAAAATACGCCGGCACCCACCGGCGCACGTCCGACGGGTCGGCCCATCGGAACTTGGAATTCGCCTGCGTGGAGACCTGCAGCCGCAGCCGCTTGAAGTCGGTGAACACGTCGGAGACGCGCTGCTTGGGCACCTGTGGAGGGGCGGTGGTGTGGATAGGGGGTAGGAGGGGGGGCGGGGAGGGGGGGGGGGGGGGGGGTAGAGGGGCAGGAGTTGGGGCGATGGGGGGGCGGTGGGTGGGCGGTGGTGTGGGTAGGGGGGGCAGGAGGGGGGGGGGGGGTACCGTGTGGACGACGGCGCTACAGCGCGGCCGCCGCGCAGGCGCGCACCGCCACAATCCTTCCGAGCCCCACCGCCCACATGTCGCGCGAGAGCACCGGACGCTCCGACGCCGGACATTCGAGTGGGCCGGGCGCGCGCAGCCGCAGCCCGCGCGAGACAATCGCGTCGGCGCGCAGCACGACGATCGAATTGAAGCACGTGCCCACGCGGAACGGCAGCAGGTTGCTGTGCGCCGCCAGCGACGGTGCGTGGGCGATCCTCACTTTGGCGCGCGCCCACTGCCGGCCGGTGATGTCATGCGCCGACCACACGTCTTGCACATCGAGCGGGCCGTTCGCGTAGTCGACGGCGCACGCCATGTCCGCGTTCGGGTACGCCCAGCCACCCGGCGTGCCGCCGTCGAGCAGCGCGGGCTCGTGCTTTGGCGGCCCAGGCGGCGCCGCGCTCTCGGCGCCGCGCGGCAGCGCGCGCGCCGGCGGCGAGCGCGGCAGCGCGAGCACCGGCCAGAGGAGCTCGAGCATGCCGCGCGCGCAGAAGTAGGTGGCGTCGAGGAGGAGCACGTGCGTCGGCACCCACCGCCCCGCGTCCACGTCCGCCAACGCCATACGCAGCAGCGGCGCGAGCGCGCCGTTACGCCGCGCGGCCGCTGCAGCGACCGGCCCGTCGGCGCGCGCGCTGCGCGCGCTGTCGGACGCGGGCGCGTTGAGCTCGGCGGGGACGCGCATCTCGCGCAGCAGCGAGAGCAGGCCCTCGAGCAGCAGCCGCGTCGCGTCCGTCGACCCCTCCTCAAAGAGCGAGATGAAGACGTTCGCGCAGCGCGCGTCGCACAGGAGCGTCGCCGACTTGACGAGCTCGCGCGCCCACCACGGGAGCAGCTTGGAGGCGTTCGCGAGCGCGGCGGCAACGAAGTACGAGTTGGCGCGCAGCGGGCCTGTCGCCGACTCGTTTGCGCCGAACGCGTACGACGGCGCGTCGGGCGCGTGCGGTGAGCGGCCGAGCGTGAACGCGTGGAGCACGTCGCGCAGCGTGTCGCTCGCGCCAAAGCCGACGTCGGCGTCGTCGCACGACGGGAGGTTGAGCACCTCGAGCAGCGAGTCGTCAACGACGAGCGCGTGCCACACCGGCGCAAACGGCCCGCCCGGTGGCACGTCGAGCTCGACCGTGCCATTGAGCGGGAGCGAGTAGTCGCGCGGCGGCGTCGCGACGACGGGCGCGGGCGCGGCCGGCGCGAGCTCGACGGGCGCGGGCGGCGCGCGCCATGCGCCCATGAGCACCAGCGCGAACGCAAATTTGAGCGCGCACCCGCTGGCGCACACGCGCGCCGCGCGCGCTGGGTTGGCGCGCGCCGTCGAGAGCGCGACTCGGGCGTGCGCCGCGGGCGACATTTCACTCCGCCATCTTTCGAAATATGCGCGCCATCTTTTTGGCGTTCGTAGTCAACTCATGATCATGATCACAACAAGGCCCTCGCCGGGCCAGCGGCCGAGCGCAAACAAGAGCGCTCGCCCTGCCACGCGCGAGTCCGGCGGCAGCCCTGGCGGTCGTCACGCCGAGCCACTCGGCCGGAGGGCGGCCGCGTGCCCCCATGGCGCCGCGTGCGGCAGCCGCTCCATCACCTCGACGGGCATAGCGTGCACCGGGTCGATGCGCTTGAGCCCGTCGTAGCCGAGGAGCGAGCATCCCGCGACGCCAAAAAAAGTGTGGAAGACGTCCGGCACGTCCTCGGGCTTGTCGGCGATCCCACCGCCCTCCGCGTCCTGGCAGCGGAAGATGAAGCCCATCAGCGCGCTCCCGTCAATCCAGCTGAGTCTGTCGAGCGCAGAGAGGCTGGAGAGGACCCACCACGAATAGCACACGTCGGCGAGCTTCTCCGGCCGCCCGTTGAGCCCGCCGCTCGGCAGCTGCCGCTCGCACAGCCACGAGCAGAGCAGATCGCGGTCGATCCGGTGCGCGGCGCTCGCGATCGTGAGCGCGCCGACGCAGCAGAAAATTTGGCCGGCGTGCGACTCGCCTCCGGGCGTCGCGCCGTACCCGCCGTCAAAGTTCTGGCACGACGCGACGAAGTTGGCCGCGCGCCCGACGTCGACCGCGTCGAGCCTGCCGAGCAAGGAGAGGGCGTTGAGCGCGCAGTACGAGAAGCGCGAGTCGACCTCGCCCCACTCGTCGCCGGCGAAAGAGCCGTCGTCGCGCTGAAGCGCGGCGATGTACGCCACGGCGCGCTGCGCGTCGATCTGCTCGAGCCGGCCGAGCAGCAGCATGACCTGCACGGCGGAGAGCGTGTAGAGCAGGTGCGGGTCGTGGTCGACATTGCCGCCAAAGCCGCCGCACTCGTGCTGGCACGAGACGACGAAGCGCGCGATCATATCGGCGTCCATCGCGTCGAGCGCGCCAAGCAGGTACATGGCACTCAGCCCCCAATACACGCCGCTCATCCGCAAGTGCTCCGACACGGCGTACTCGTAGCTCTCCTGTCGAAGGGGGCAGAGTCGGCACGGCGGGTTGGGCCGCGCGGCGGCGCAAGCGGGGCGCAGCGACGCAACGGCGTGCAGCGTGCGCGCGCGTGGGGGCGCACGCGCCGCGCGCACAGAGTCCTCGCTCACGCGCTTGACGTAGGCCGCGTGCTTTGCGGTCAGCAGCGCCACCTCCGCCATCGTAAAGTCACCCACCTTTTGCACTCTGGTTGCATCTGGTGTGATCTGGGCGGCACACGTGGTCTCGCCGAGGCCCGACACCAGCGCCATGGCGACGGAGCAGACGTTCATCATGATCAAGCCCGACGGCGTGCAGCGCGGGCTGGTGCGCGCGCCACAGCGCGCGCGGCGTTGTGCGGCGCGCCGCCGCTCCCGCGCCCGTGCCACGCCGTCGCGCCGCGCCCGAGCTGACACGCGCCGCGCGCGCCGCGCACGCTCGCGCGCGTCCCTCCCGCGCCGGCCATTGCGCCCGCCGCGTGCGCGCTCGCCCACCGCCGTGCTGCGCCGTGACGCCGCGCAGGTCGGCAAGATCATCCAGCGCTTCGAGGACCGCGGCTTCAAGCTCGTGGCGCTCAAGTTCACGCAGCCGACCAAGCAGCTGCTCGAGAAGCACTACGCCGACCTGAAGAGCAAGCCCTTCTTCCCCGGGCTCGTCGAGTACATGTCGAGCGGGCCGGTGGTGCCCATGGTCTGGGAGGGCCTCAACGCGGTCGCAATGGGGCGTAAGATGCTCGGCGCGACCAAGCCGGCCGAGTCCGAGCCGGGCACGATCCGCGGCGACTTTTGCCTCGACGTCGGCCGCAACCTCTGCCACGGCTCGGACGGCGTCGAGGCGGCCAAGGGCGAGATCGCGCTGTGGTTCTCGCCGGACGAGCTCGTGAGCTGGGCGGACCACTCGGCGGCGCAGGTGTACGAGAAGCCGCCCGTCGTCGCGGCGGCGGCGCCCGCCGGCGGCGCCAAGGGCAAGGGCGGCGGCAAGGAGGACAAGAAGGGCGGGGGCGCTGGCGGCAAGGACGACAAGAAGCCGGCCGCGGCGGCTGCGGCCGCGCCCGAGGACGCGGAGAAGGCGGCCAAGGAGGCGGCCAAGGCGCGGGATAAGCAGATGAAGGCGGCGATCAAGGAGGGTGGCAAGAAGGGCGTCGAGCTTGAGGGCGCGTCCGACATGGGCGGCCTCGAGTTCTTTTGCACGAGCGTCGACACGCCCGACGGCGACATGGAGATGCTCACGGAGGTGCGCGGCGGCGCGGTTGCGCGCTCGTGCGCGCGCTGGAGGACCGCGCCGGGCCGTGCGTCTGCCGCCTGCCGCCCCGCGCCGCCTCTTCCGCCACCCCCTCGGCACGGCCGCGAGCACGCGCAGAAAGACCGCGCCCCGCGAGATGTGCTGCTGTGCTGCTGTGCGCTGTCGCGGGATCGGAGCGCACGCAGCTGCGGTCGGGTGGCGCGGCGCGGTGTCCCTGCGCTGTGCTGTGCGCACCCTGCTGCTCGTGATGATCTCTGCGAGACACCTGAGCGGAAGGCGCCTGCGCCGGAGCTGTCGATACTCACGCAGGCGGTTATGGATCTGAGGCAGTGTTTATGGGTCTGCGCCAAAAAGGGCGGCCATGGGTTCCGCGCAAGCCGGGCCGCGCCGCGTGGCGTGGCGAGAGGGAGGGGTGGGGTGCGGGAGGGGTGGGGTGCGGGAGGGGTGGGGTGCGGGAGGGGTGGGGTGCGGGAGGGGTGGGGTGCGGGAGGGGTGGGGTGCGGGAGGGGTAGGGTGCGGGAGGAGTGGGGTGCGGGAGGGGTGGGGTGCGGGAGGAGTGGGGTGCGGGAGGGGTGGGGTGCGGGAGGGGTGGGGTGCGGGAGGGCTGGGGTGCGGGAGGGGGCGCGCGGCCCGCTGCAGGGGCGGAGTGGGCGGCCAGCACGGCGCCTGCGCGCTGCGCCGCGCTCGGGGAGAAAGGGGAAAGGGGGGGGGGGGGGAGGGTGGGAGTCCGGCAGCGAATACCTACGGGGGCGGTCCGCAGCCTGGCCCGCGCGGGGCTCGCCCCCGCACGGGCCAGCACCCCCACCGGGCGGTGCTCCCAACAACGACTGCCCACACAGGCCGCCCTCCCCCCTTCCTTCCGCCGGCACCCGGTGGAGGGAAAAGGGGAGGGCGGCGGAGCCGATTGCCTGAGTCGGCCGCGCACTGCCCACGGCGGTTGTCTCCAACTGACGGCTTCGCCATCCGCACGCGCCCGCCCGTTCTCGCCGTTGCGCACGGCCCACCGCAACGCCTCCGCTCCCCGTCTGTCTTGCCCCTCCCCCCCCCCCCCCGCCTCCTCCCTCCCTCCCCTCCCCTTCCGGCACTGGGCGGCGCAGTCGGTCAAGGCGATGAACGCCGAGCCCGACGAGAGCGCGGAGGAGCGCAAGGGCGGCGCAGGCCACATCGGCAAGATGATCTTCTCGGCGGGCAGCAAGCAGCTCATCATGGTCGCCTACGTGCCCGAGGACAAGCAGGCCAAGGTGAGCGCCGCCGAGTGGATGAAGGATGTGTGCACCTCCGTCAACGGGCGCGTCGTCGGCGACGCGACCAAGGGGTACGCCGTCGGCGAGGCGGATGGCGACTTTGACAAGGGCCACTTCCCGATCAAGATGAAGGATACCGCGCTTGCCGCCGGCATCGCCTACCTCAAGTCGAAGGGCTGCTTCCCCGACACGGCCGACGACAGCGACGACGAGCCTGCGTTTGGCGACGACGCGTTCGACGATCTCTGAGGCGCGGCACGAGGCCGCATGTCGCGCGCGCAGCGGGGTGCGGACAGTGCAGGCGTGGCTGCGCGCGCCGAGGCTCACGTATCAGAATCTTATATATCGAGCGCGAGCACCCGCCCAAAGGCTGGATGTCGCGTTCTGCTGCACGTGTGTGCGCGCCGGCCTGCCTCTTGCAGGCGTAGCCCCCTCTCTCCGCTTGGCTTGCGCACTGGCGGAGGTCATGCGCAGCGCTCAACGCGCATGTCCGGGCAGGCGCGAGACGTTGTCAGCCGCGCTTGCCGTGGCTCGCACGCGCGCGCTTTGGCGCGGGCTCGTGCGACGAGGACGTGGTGCCCTTGGCCCTGCTGCAATCATTGCACGTCCACCGCACAGGCAGGCTCGTGCGCCCGCCCTCGAGCGACTGGCGCGCGCAGTGCGCGTGGTACTCGCGCAGGCACTTTGAGCAGCGAGCGCTCACGCCGTAGAGCTCGTCGTCGCACATCGGGCAGGTGAGCTGCGCGGCTGCGACGGGCGGCTGGGGCGGCGCAGCGCGCGGCGGCTCGCGCTCGGCGCTCTGCTGCGGCAGCAAGCTGCCGCGCACCGACGGCTGCTTCGATGCGGCCGCGAGCGTGTCGTGCGCGCCGGCCTCGCCGCGCGGCGCGCATCGCCCGCTGCTCGCAACGTGCGCGCAGCAGCTCGGCGAGCCGAGCGGCGGATCTCCTGCGTCGCAGCCGGCAGAGTGCGGCGCATGGCTTGCGGCGAAGTGCTGTGCGCCTCGCGCCGGCGCCAGCTCGCCGCCGCTGCACACGTCGCCGAGCAGCACCGGCGCGGCGTGCGGCGCGTGCGGCGGCCACTGCTGCGGCGCGGCGGCGCGCGCGCCCGGCGCCATCGTCGCAGCGGCGGCGCACGCGGCGCGCGCGTGCGAGGCTCGCTGAAGCGGCACGTGCGTCGGCGCGCGCGAGCTCGCGCCGCCTGCGCCGGCGCCATCGTAGCCAGCAGCCTCGTGCGGCGCCGGCGCGCCTCCTCCGACGACGAGCTGCTGCTGTGCGGCATGCAGCATCGCACCCAGCTCCTTGACAAGCTCGTACTGCTTTTTGGCGCCGTGCTGGAGCGCCTCGTTCTGCACCTCGAGGGTGGCGACCTCCTCCGTGCGCGCGGCGAGCGCCTTGAGCGCCTCGTCGCGCTGCAGCGCGACCGAGAGCTGCAGCGCGTTCGCCTCCTCGACGGCGCTTGTGGCGTGCATGCGCACCTGTGCCTGGTCGTCCTGCAGCTGTGCGCGCGTCGCGCGCCAGCTCGCGGCGCGGCGCGTGCTGACGACTTGCTCGGCCTCGAGGGCGCGCAGCTCGAGGGCGAGGGTCGCCTCCGTCGCCTCGCGCGCCGCGCGCTCGGCGAGCATCGATTCGACCGTCTCATTCAGCCGCGCGTTGGACGTGTGCGCCGCCGCCGCCAGCCGCACGTGCTGCGCCTCGCGCGCGCGCGCACGCTCAAGATCGGCCTCGAGGCGCTCGCGTGCGGTGCGCGTGTCGGCGAGCTGCGCGCGCAGCATCTCTATGGTCGCTTGCGCCTGCTCGCTCCGCGTGCGAAAGAAAAGCGCGCTGCACAGCGACGCCTTGCCGCGCTCGGCCGCGCCGACGGCGGCCGAGCGCGCGCTTGCCGCGCGCGCGTTAGCGCGCTGTGCCGCCGCGGCCGTACCCGCGGCGGCAGCCTCGAGGCGGTCGACGTGTGCGAGCAGCTCATGCTGCTGTGCACGTATCTGCCGCGTCGTCCCGTCCGCCTTGCGAGCCGCCAAACGCGCCTCGCGCGCGAACCTGCTCATCTGTGCGTAGCTCGCCTCGAGCGCCTCGAGTCGCGCGGAGCGCACCTCGTCCGCCGCGCGTGCGCGCTCGAGCCAGTCGACGCGCTGCTTGAGCTGGTCGCGTGCGCGCTCGGCGGCGCGGAGGCGCTCGCCAGTGTCGGCGCGCTCCGCCTGCGCTGCGAGCCGCTCGCGCGCCGCCACGTCATGCAGCTCGCGCTGCGCGCGCGCGTCAGCGCGCGCGGCGAGCGACGCCGCACGCTCGGCGCAGAGCTGGCCGTCAGCCGCGGCAAGCTCGTTGCGCAAGAGTTCGCGCTCCGCCTCGTCGTCCTGCAGCTTGGCCGCGATCCGCGCGCACGCCTCCATCGCGCCGCGAGGCTTTGGCACCAGGCGACCGAGAGCGTGGAGGCAAGCCGGTGGGGGCGCGCCAAAGTCAGGGCTGATCGACTTTGACTGTGGGCGAGGCGGGAGTCGTCGACTCGTGAGTCGTGACTCGTGACCATGCGACTGATCGACTCGTTTTCGGCGTTTCGCGGCCGCGGCAACGAAAAGGGCGCGGACGCTCTGCGTTGGCCAGCAGGAGTAAAGGCATGTGGAGTGTGATGTCTGCAGAGCTGCACTTCTCAAGAGGCGCCCGACGCCGCTGCCAGGTAAGTCTCGCCGGCTGCGACGGCGGCGGCCATCACGGTGCAGACCTTGATCGAGTCTCTGCATGAGGCCGGGAGAGCCTCGACGCGGCCTTCGAACGCTGCGGGCCTTCGAACGCTGCGGGCCTCTGCCGCCCCGAGCGTAGTTTCGCCACGGCGAGAATCGAGCCCGTCAGCTCTTCCCTTCTCCGCGATATTTACCCATGCGAGTAGCGCGTGGCGGCGACGCGGAGTTCGAAAGCCTCGAGAATTCCGATGGCGGACTTCGCAGAGGCGTTTGGCCTGCCGGCGGGGTTGCTGCCCTCCCACGCAACGCCTGACGCCTGCCTGAGGCCGTCGACGCTCTTTGCGTGGGAGGGCGTGCTCGGGTGCAACCGGCCGATCAGCGAGGTTGCGACGCGCGTCCTTGAGGCCGGCCTGCTCAGCCTCGCCGCGCTCGGCGTGCTGGACATCCTCTTTGCGCGCCACACCAAGGCGCGCTACTTTTTCCTGCACGTCGTCGCAAACCTGTGGATCTCGTTGCTCTGCCTGCCCGACGTCTGGTGGATCCTCACCGACCCGCTCGCCGCGCTCGCCAGCCACCAGGCGATCCATTGGCCGACGAGCATTGTCTTCTCCGTGCACATTTACCACGGTGTGCGCGCGGCCGCCGAGCCGCGCCGCGCCGCGCCGCGCGGGCGCTCCGCTGGCAGCGGCGGTGGCGCGCGCGCGCGCGCGGCGCTGAGGGAGGCGCGCGCGTGCCCTGCGCGTCGCTCGTTGCGAGCAGTGCTCTTCTTCAAAAACCTGCAATGGATCGACTGGCTTCACCACATCCTGATGGTCGCGGTCGGCGCGCCGCTGCTCATCACGGGCGAGGTCGGTCCGCTGCAGAACTTCAACAACTTTTGGATGTGCGGCGTGCCCGGCGGGATTGACTACTGCATGCTCTTCTGCGTGAAGAGCGGTTGGATGCGCCCCCTCGCCGAGAAGAAGTACAATCTGCTCATCAACGTGTGGATGCGCGCGCCCTTCCTCGTCTGCACCGGCACGCTCGTCTTCGTGCAGACCTTCTTGCAGACGCCGGACCGGATCCCGGCATACGTGCGATTCACGCGCTACTTCCTCATGCTCCTCGCGTGCTGGTGCGCCGCGCCGCGCCGCGCCGCGCCGCGCTGCGGCCGCGCGCCGGGCGCACGCTGGCCGGCGCGCTCGCCGCGGGGGCGCACGCCGACGCATCGCGACGCGCGCGCCGCCTCGCGCGGCGTGGGAGCAGGAACGCGCTCTTCTTTATGGAGCGGGTGGTTGGAAACTACCACGTCTGCGAGTACAAGGAGAGGCTCGCCGCCAAGGAGAGAAAGCGTGCCAAAGAGCTGGCCGCCGCCGCTGCGGCCGCGACGCACGGCCGGCCTTTGCTCGCGCGGAAGGATTCAGAGATGGAGGACAATCCCTACGAGTCGGAGGAGCACGTCTCCGCCGGGCTCTTCACGCGCAAGGTGCTCTCCAGGATCGACCTGCAGGAGCTCGCCAAGAACCACCACGACTGAGCGCGCGGCTGCCCGTCCGCCGGCACCGTCTCGAGGCTCGAGGCTCGAGGCTCGACCCTGCCGGTCCGGTTCGGTCCGCCCAGTCCTGCTCTGCTCGTCTGCGTCTGGCGAGGGCCGCACATGTGGGTGGGACAGGATTTGATCGAGTGTGAGTGAACAGCAAGCAGGTGAGCGAGATGGAGGGAGGAAGCGAGTTCCAAGGTGCGTCACCTGCTCAGTGATGCCGGCCGCCCGTACACCTCGCTCGACGCCGACCGACTGCCTCCCCTCCACCTTCGCCCCCCCCCCCCCCCCCCCCCCCCCCCCCCCCCTCGCGCGCGCGCGCGCTCACACGTAATTCTTCGGCCGCGCGAGAGCACCCATGCTGCCCGGCCCGCCCGCCATCGCCGCGTGGCCTCGCGAGCCGATCGCACGCTGCTCGCCCATCTCGGCGCCGGCTGAGCACGGGAAAGAGGGCACATCGCCGCCCGGCTCGGGCTCGGCGATGCCATAGTTGGCGCTGCCCGCGACGCGGTGGAGGTGCGCGCCAAGCCACAGCACCCAGACGGGCATCAGCACAAAGTACTGCGCCGCTGAGAAGAGCGCGGCAAAGCCCGAGAAGGCGCGCTGCCCGCTCCGGTGCCACGACGCGTGCCGGCCGATACCGCACCAGAAGACCGCGTGCGTGCACGCGGCGCACGCGACGGAAACGGCGCCCCAGCCGCGCGGCATCGCGCCCGACTGCTTGCAGAAGATCGCGGCGAGCGCGAGCCCGATGCTCAGCAGCAGGTCGTCGATGGCGACGATGAAGGTGTCGTGCGCCGAGCTGAGGCGGTAGGCAATCTCGAGCGCTTGGATTGGGAGCAGCCGGCCGCTGCTCTCGGCGGCAGCCTCGGCACCGCCATCGTCCTGGAAGAGCGCGTCCCACGTCGCGAGCCTCGACACCACCGCCACCATCCCCGCGCGGAAGACGAGATCGACGACGATGACCGTGCACGCCAGCTGGAAGAACGTGCCGATCAGCCGCGCCGAGCCAAAGCGCGCGCCCGCCGTGGCGAGCGTGAGAACAGGCGGTAGCGTCGACGTCCACGCAATGCCGGCGAGCAGCACGGCCGCCAGGTCGGCGCGCCCCTCGTCGTGCCGTTCCTCCCAGCGCGCGTGCAGCCGTTCCGCGTCCAGCGGGCCGTTCCATGTCGAGTGCGAGCGGTACTCCGCGAAAGCGCGCAGCTTGATCGACAGCGCGACGATCGCCGCGATGCCCGCCGCGATGAAGGAGAGCGCCGAGGCGACGCTCGACACGAGCCACGTGCGTCCGTCAAAGAGCTCGACCTCGACGCGCTGCCACCCCATCGCTCTCAGCCTTTCCGCTGACTGAAAACTGTGAAGACTGACTGAGAGAGTCGCACTGTCGGCCGCGCACGCCAACGTACGGCGCGCTCACTCGACAATCTCATCCTCCGCCTCGCCCGCCGCGCTCGCCGTCACGGCGACGTGAGGCGCGAGCTGCTTGCCGAGCGATGACGCGGGCCACACGCTCCCACGCACGGCGGACGGCATGATGGATGGCGCGTGCGCTCGCGGCGTGTCCGGGCTCGGCACGCCGTTGCGCGCACGCCCACCCTCGCCATACGCACGCGCGCCGGCGAGCGCCGGCGATCGCTGCGTGCCGAGCCGATCGGCCGCTTGGCTGCTGGCGTTGGCCTCGCCGGGGAGCTGGGGCAGCGGCAGGCGCTCGGCGCTCCCGTCGGGCAATGCGGGCAGCGCGGGCAGCGGCGGCAGCGGTGGCAGCGCGGGCAGCGCGCTGCGCGCCGCCGGCAGCGCGGGCGCGCCGCCAGCCGCCACGAACGCGCCAACCGCGTCGGTCGCAGGCGTCGCAGCGATGGCGTCCGTCGCAGCGATGGCGTCCGTCGCAGCGATGGCGTCCGTCGCAGCGATGGCGTCCGTCGCAGCGATGGCGTCCGCTTCTCTGGAGCACACGTCCGCTGCGCCCACGCTGACCGCTCCCGCGCCGTCACGCGCGCCGCCACGCGCCGCGCCGTCGCCGTCGCCGTCGCCCCCTCCGCGCGCGGCGGGCGCGCCGCCCGCGCCGATCAGGCGCGCATCCACGGGCGCGTGGCGCTCGCGGCGCGTCTCGAGCGCAGCCGGTCCGTGCGAGTCCGGCGCAGAGTCCGGCGCAGAGTCCGGCGCAGAGTCCGGTGGAGAGTCCGGCGGGGCGCGCGTAGCAGCGGCGCCAAGCGCTGCGCCATCCGCAAGCGGCGTGCGGCGTCGCTCCAGCTCGCGCCTGTCGCCGTGCTCGCGCGCGGCCGCCGGCGCGTGCGCGAGCACGGCCTCGCCTGGCTCGACATCACGGCTCGCCAAATCGCGCGTTTCGTCGAGCGTTTCGTCGAGCGTGTCGTCAAGTTCGAGGCGGCCCTCGGCTGCGAGCTCAGAGTCGCGGCTGTCCGCGTCGAGCGGCTCGGTCGAGTCCGTTCGCGGACTCTCACCCTCCGTTCGCGGACTCTCGCCCTCGTCGTCGTTTGCACCGGCGCGCGACGCGTCGGCGGGCGACTGCGGCGGAAGCGGCGGCGAGCGCGCCCCCTTGTCGTTGTGGCCCGGCTGGGCGGGCGCGTAGGCGTGCGGCTCGAAGCCGGGGTGGCGCAGCTGGTGGATTGTCCTGTTGGCGAGTTGCGGGCAGCCAGTCAATGTCAGCAAAAGGGGTGGGGGGGGGGGGGGGGGGGGGGAGGGGGAGGGGGAAATTGCGGGCAGCCAGTCAATGTCGGCAAATCAGCCAATCGCGCGAAAGGGCACGCTGCATGCAGAAAGGGTTGCACTGCGTGGCTGGCGGTCTGTGCAGTGCAGGGGCGGGGGGCACGGGGGGACAGGGGCCACCTTCCCCCCCCCCCCCTCGGGGGGGGGGGAAGGGGGGGGGGGGACTTGTCGACGCAGAGCTGCGCTCCTCACCTGAGCACGTCGCGGTCAGTGTCCGCCTCGAGGCGGGAGACAGCAACGCGCAAATTGGCGGCAACCTGCGCAGCCTCCGCCTCATCCAAGTCATGGTCGCCGTCCCCTTCGACTTGAAGGGCAATCAACAGGCGCGCGAGCGAGAGGCGCACGTTGGGCACGGCGTCGGTTGCGAGGCTGAGCGCCGGGCGGAGGAGCGTCGTCACGAGCAGCCGCCATGGCAGTTGGCGCGCGAGGAGAAGCTGCGACGCGAGCTGCACAAACTGAAGCCTGGCAAATGGGGCAAAGTGGCACGGGGAGGGGGGAAGGAGTGAGACGCCATGGCAGGAGTGAGACGGCATGGCAAGGGGGGGCCGGGCGGATGCGCGTGTGGGCGGCAGCGCGCGTGGCGCGGCTGTTGGCGGTGCGGCCGTCGCACCTTCGGTGGCACGAGGCGGACGTGGCAAGCTGCGCTACTGAGCTGACGAAACGGCGCATCCGGTCGACGAAACCCTGCGCGCCGTGCGCGAGCCGCGACAGCCCGCCGCACGGCGGCGGGCGGATGGGCGGGCGCGGCGCCCTGTGAGCGCAGCGCGAGAACGGGAGGGGCGGGCGCAGGGGCCGGATGCGGGCAAGAGGCCCACACAGCGCTCTGCCCGTCCGGCTCTGCCCGTCCAGCTCTGCCCGTCCGGCTCTGCTCGTCCGGCTCTGCCCGTCCGGCTCTGCCGTCCGGCTCTGCCCGTCCGGCTCTGCCCGTCCGGCTCTGCCCGTCCGGCTCTGCCCGTCCGGCTCTGCCCGCTCTGCCCGTCCGGCAGCGCGTGCGCACGGCGCGCGGCGCGACGCGCGCAGCGTGCGCGCGCCTGCTCGTGCAGCGCAAGGAGGAGCGCGCTGAGCTGCGAGGCAGCTGCGGTGCGTACGGCAGCGACCGGGTCGGTGGAGAGCGCGAGGCAAAGGGGCACGAGCGTCTCAAGCAAGACCTCCTGAGCAGTAGAACGCGCATGGCGCAAGGCGGATGGCGGATGCAAATCGGCCGCAGCGCACGGCGCGCAGAGGCGGAGCGCGCAACGCGTGGCGCCAACGCCCCACGGCGCGGCGTGGCGCCGCGCGTGCCGGCGCGCCCGTCACGCGCGCAGCAGCGGCGGCGCGTGCGCTTCGGCACACCGTTTCGTAGAGGGGCCCGAGTTGACTAAGCTGGCGGGCGAGCAGAAGTCGAGATCGCCAATTGTCCGCGTCCGCCTGCAGCTCGACGAGCACCGTCACGTACCCGAGGCGGGAGGGCGGCGAGACGGACGCGAGGAAGGCGGCGAGCGACGACAAGACGCCCGTACGCACCTCGTCTGCGCGCACGTCGGCGGCGGCATGAGGCAACGGGCGGGCGCGGCGCAGCGAACGGGCAACGGGCAGAGGCGCGAGGGCGCAGGCGCCGCGCGCGCGGGGGGGGGGCGGGGGCGGGGGCGGGGGCAGGGGCGGGGGCGGGGGCGGGGGCGGGGGCGGTGGCGGTGGCGGTGGCGGTGGCGGGAAGCAGAGCGCGGTGGGTAGCGCAGGGCGACGGCGGCAGTGAGCGCACAGGGGCGTGGCCGCAGGACGGCAAAGCAGCCGGACCAAGCCACAGCTGAGCAGCCGGACCAAGCCACAGCTGAGCAGCCGGACCAAGCCACAGCTGAGCAGCCGGACCAAGCCACAGCTGAGCAGCCGGACCAAGCCACAGCTGAGCAGCCGGACAAAGCGGGGTGGCCCGGTCAATCGCAGTTGCCATTGCCGAGAAGCCCTGCAGCCCCAACGCTCGTGGCTTACCGCGCAGCCCCACCGCGCAGCCCCACCGCGCAGCCCCACCCACCGCGCAGCCCCTCCCACCGCGCAGCCCCTCCCACCGCGCAGCCCCTCCCACCGCGCAGCCCCTCCCACCGCGCAGCCCCTCCCACCGCGCAGCCCCTCCCACCGCGCAGCCCCACCGCGCAGCCCCACCCACCGCGCAGCCCCTCCCACCGCGCAGCCCCTCCCACCGCGCAGCCCCTCCCACCGCGCAGCCCCTCCCACCGCGCAGCCCCACCCACCGCGCAGCCCCTCCCACCGCGCAGCCCCTCCCACCGCGCAGCCCCTCCCACCGCGCAGCCCCTCCCACCGCGCAGCCCCACCCACCGCGCAGCCCCTCCCACCGCGCAGCCCCTCCCACCGCGCAGCCCCTCCCACCGCGCAGCCCCTCCCACCGCGCAGCCCCTCCCACCGCGCAGCCCCACCCACCGCGCGGCAACGACGGACGAGCGGAGCAGCACCGCGCGCTGGCGCTGGCGCTGGCGCTGGCGCGCGCACCGATGTCCTTTAAAAAGAGGTCGACGATGATGAGCAATGCCGCGTCGACGGCGCGCTCGCCCGCGTCCGCGCGTATGAGCGCGGCGATCTCGTGCAGCGAGAAGGCGAGCGTGCGGCGCACCTTGAGCTGCCCGTCCGACGCAAGTGCAAACAGCGTCTCTGACAGCTCCGACCAGCGCGCCGCGCCAACTGCCTTGAGTACGGCGGGCAGGTTGAACGCGCACGTGTACGAGAGCTCTGCGTCGACAGTCGAGCTGAGGCCGCCGCCGCTGCCACCACCACCGCCGCCGCCGCTCGTCGCGAGCGCGCAGAAGCGCGCGAGAAGCTCGTGCGAGATGTGCTCCTGCGGCAGCGCCGCGATGAGGGGCCCCAGTGCGAGCTGCGCCGCCGAGCGCACCCACCTGCTCGCGTCGGCCTCGAAGGTGTTTAGCATGGGCAAGAGGCGCTCGGCTCGGTGAAGGGGCGGGATCATCATTGCGATGAGGGGTAACGCCTCTGCCGCCGCCTTACGCACGCCCCAAATCTCATCACACGCCAGCCGGCTCAATGCGGGCATCGCGCGGTCGAGCGCGTCAGCGCCGACGACGACGCAGACGGCGGACAGCTTGAGCGCAGCTGCCTTGCGCACGCGGAAGACTGAGTCGTCGGAGAGCGAGATCACCTCGGGCAGCACGAACTGCAGCGCGCAGGTGTGTGCAGAGGCGGGGGCGGGGGCGGGGGCGGGGGCGGACGTAAGAAGGGCACCAGCCGCGTGCGCGTGGGGATGGAGACGGGGGCGGGGGCGGGGGCGGGAGCGGATGGACGGCGGCGCGGCCGTGCGTCGTCTCGCCGCCTCGTGCGCGCATCCGCGCGGGCTGCCGTCCACCCACCCACGCCCCTCACTCGCGCACACACCTGCGCCGTCAGCTCGGGTGGTAAGTGCGGCGCGAGTTCGCCGAGCAGGGACGCGGCAACGACGCGCCGCTCCTCTGACTCGTCGTCGTGCGCGAGGCAGAGCACTAGCGTGAGCACGTGCGAGCCGACGTCGGGCTCGCGCAGCCATGAGGCGAGGTCGAGCAGCGCCGCGCACGCCGTGTCCGTCACCTGACGCGCACGCGCCGGGTGACGGCCCGTGCGGCGCGCGGGGGCCCCAGTCAGCCGAGCTCACGCGCGCGCGGCGCGCGGGGAGCAGGCAGCCACAGCCACACGCGCAGCCGCGCACCGCATGAGCCGCGCGGCGCGTGCGCGCGAATCCCGCCGCGCGTGCCGCTGGTGCGGCCGCGGCCGCGGCTGCACCTGCGGCGACGTGAGGAATGGGCGAGCGAGGCCGGGCCCGGCCCCATTCCCGCCCGCACTGGCGGCGAGGCCTTCGCCCACGATGAGCGTGCGCACGGTGGGAAGGACCTCGTCAACCACCGCCCTGTACGCCCGCTCCTCGAGCGGCCCGGTCTGTTCCGCCGTCAACGGCGGCGCGACGGGCGCGGTGAGATTGTCAGAGCGCGCGGCCGAGTCCGGCCAAATGGGGCCGGCGAGCAGCTCGACGACGCGCGGAATGGCCTGCGCGAACGTCTGGCGAACGGTCGCGTCCGCGTCGGTCGCAAGTTCGCCGAAGAGCGGGAGCAGCTCGTCCAGCGCCACCTCGAGGCCGACCTCGGCGACGCACGTCGGCAGCTCGCGCACAAACACCTGCCGTTGCAGCGTCGTGCCGTGCCGCGCGTATCGGAGGATGCGCGCGAGGAGCGGCAGGTCCTCGTCGATGGTGAGCTCTTCAAGCGCGCGGCTCTGCTCGTCGTCCATGCTCGCATGCTCGAGCGCGCCGGCGAGGAAGCGTGACGCCGTCCCGCCGAGCAGCCTCATACTGCGGAGAAGACTGAACGCGCCTTCCGCGGGCCAATGGCGCCCGACTGACCGCTACTGTATTTGTCCACCCGATGGCCCATCGCATTTCTGTGCGGCGTTCTCGACGTCAGCGTCTTTGGCGCGCTGGCCCAGCTCATCTGGACCCACAGCGCCGTCCGCGCCCTCCACTCGCGCGCGCGCGCGCGCGCGCCTCGTCCGGCTCACTGCGCGGAGAGCGCCTTGCGCACCTTGCGCCACTTGGTGAGGGTGAACTCGGTATACCCGTTGGGCGCGGCGCGCCCCGCGAGCACGAGCTCGACCGCCGCCTTCCACTCAGGGCCGTCGAAGCCGGGTGCCATGCGCTGGTAGAGCGGGTCCGAACCGTTCTGCTCGTCGACGAGCTGCGCCATGCGTCGCATCGTCTCAAGCACCTGCGCACGGCGCGGCGGCGTGCGCGCAGCTGAGCGGCGTGGCGCCGCGCACGTCGCAGCCGCCACGGCGCGTGCGCGCGCGCGCGCCGCCTCGCGGCGCTGCGCGGCGGCCTCGCCTGCTCCTGTGAGGTGAGGCCGTGGTGCAGCCAGTTTGCAATGTGCTGCGACGAGATGCGCAGCGTCGCGCGGTCCTCCATCAGCGCCGTGCCGCTGATGTCGTTCACCTTGGAGCAGCCGACGCCCTGCCCGACCCAACGGCTCACGTACCCGAGGATGGACTGCGCGTTGTTCTCGAGCTCCGAGCGCACGCACTCGGCGCTCGGTTGCTCCTGCCGGCGGACGGGGTGGCCACGTGGCAGTGCGGCGCGAGAATGCAGGGCGGCGGATTGGAGGCGGGCGCGAGCGCAGACGCGACGCGCGCGTCGAAAGGGCGGGCGAACGCGACGAGCGGACGCGCGCGCGCGCGGTGCGCGCGGGGCGCGCGCGCGGTCTCGCACGGCCGCGCGGCACGCACGGCGAGGATCGGCAGCTCAAGCAGCCGGTCGAGCACGGCGTGCGTGCAGTGGTTGGCCGACGAGACGAGCATCGACGTCTGCACCGCGTGCACCGAGAGCGTGTGGTAGTGCAACGCGTGCAGCGTCGCCGCCGTCGGCGACGGCACCCACGCGCACGACGCTCCGGCTTTGAGGTGCGCCAGCTTGTCTCTCATCATCTGCGCCATGTTGTCGGGCGCCGCCCACATGCCTGCGCGCAGTAGGGCGTGGCGGCGGCGAGGGCGGCGGCGCTGTGAGCGGCGAGGCGGCGCTGAGGGCTAGGGCGAGGAGAGAGAGAGAGAGGCGTGATGGCGGCCATGGCAAATGGCGCGGCGGGCGGTGTAGCACCGCGCAGCGCAGTCCACGCGGCTGCAGCGGCGGCCGCAGCTGCCTGCTACGCGCGACAGGCCTGGCACCGCCGTGCGCGGCGCGCGGGGGGGAGGGGGGGGGGGGGGGGCGGGGGGGCGGGGGCGCGGGGGGGGGGGGGGGGGGGGCCGGGGGCGCGGGGGCGCGGGGGGGGGGGGGGGGCGGGGGCGCGGGGGTGCGCCCACCCTTGCCAATCTGGCCGCGTCCGAGCAGACCGGCCTGCAGCGCGCTCGCAACGTTGGCCTCCTCGTACGCGGCATACCACGCGGCCTGCGCCTTGAGCGCGCCCTTGGCGAGCACTGGCCCCGCCTCCATGCTCGTGTGGATCTCATCGCCCGTGCGGTCGAGGCTGCAAGCGGCAGGGGAGGGCAGGGGAGGGCAGGGGAGGGCAGGGGAGGGCAGGGGAGGGCAGGGGAGGGCAGGGGAGGGCAGGGGAGGGCAGGGGAGGGCAGGGGAGGGCAGGGGAGGGCAGGGGAGGGCAGGGGAGGGCAGGGGAGGGCAGGGGAGGGCAGGGGAGGGCAGGGAGGGCAGGGCAGGGCAGGGGAGGGCAGGGGAGGGCAGGGCAGGGCAGGGCAGGGGAGGGGAGGGGAGGGGAGGGCAGGGCAGGGCAGGGCAGGGCAGGGCAGGGCAGGGCAGGGCAGGGCAGGGCAGGGCAGGGCAGGGCAGGGCAGGGCAGGGCAGGGCAGGGCAGGGCAGGGCAGGGAAGGGCAGGGCAGGGCAGGGCAGGCAGGGCAGGGCAGGGCAGGGCAGGGCAGGGCAGGGCAGGGCAGGGCAGGGCAGGGCAGGGCAGGGCAGGGCAGGGCAGGGCAGGGCAGGGCAGGGCAGGGCAGGGCAGGGCAGGCAGGGCAGGGCAGGGCAGGGCAGGGCAGGGCAGGGCAGGGCAGGGCAGGGAGGGCAGGGCAGGGCAGGGCAGGGCAGGGCAGGGCAGGGCAGGGCAGGGCAGGGCAGGGCAGGGCAGGGCAGGGCAGGGCAGGGGGACGGGGAGGGGAGGGGCAGGGCAGGGCAGGGCAGGGAAGGGCAGGGCAGGGCAGGGCAGGGCAGGGCAGGGGCAGGGCAGGCAGGGCAGGGCAGGGCAGGGCAGGGCAGGGCAGGGCGAGGGCAGGGCAGGGCCAGGGCAGGGCAGGGCAGGACAGTGCAGGGCAGGGCAGGGCAGGGGCAGGGCAGGCATGGGCAGGGCAGGGCCAGGGCAGGGCAGGGTCAGGGCAGGGCAGGGCATGGGCAGGGCAGGGCAGGGCAGGGCAGGGCAGGGCAGGGCAGGGCAGGGCAGGGCAGGGCAGGGCAGGGCAGGGCAGGGCAGGGCAGGGCAGGGCAGGGCAGGGCAGGGCAGGGCAGGGCAGGGCAGGGCAGGGCAGGGCAGGGCAGGGCAGGGCAGGGCAGGGCAGGGCAGGGCAGGGCAGGGCAGGGCAGGGCAGGGCAGGGCAGGGCAGGGCAGGGCAGGGCAGGGCAGGGCAGGGCAGGGCAGGGCAGGGCAGGGCAGGGCAGGGCAGGGCAGGGCAGGGCAGGGCAGGGCAGGGCAGGGCAGGGCAGGGCAGGGCAGGGCAGGGCAGGGCAGGGCAGGGCAGGGCAGGGCAGGGCAGGGCAGGGCAGGGCAGGGCAGGGCAGGGCAGGGCAGGGCAGGGCAGGGCAGGGCAGGGCAGGGCAGGGCAGGGCAGGGCAGGGCAGGGCAGGGCAGGGCAGGGCAGGGCAGGGCAGGGCAGGGCAGGGCAGGGCAGGAGGGCAGGGCAGGGCAGGGCAGGGCAGGGCAGGGCAGGGCAGGCGTTCGCGGCGAATGCGGGCGAGTGCGGCACGACCGCGCGCGCGTCAGACGGGGCGGGCGCACGGGGCGCGGCGGGCGCGTGCGTGCCGCGCCCGTAGCGGCGCACAATCCGGTGTTGACGAAGCACAGCCTGTGGTGCGCCGCGCGCATCATCTCCGGCAGGTTGGCGGACGCGCGCCTCTCCTCGTCCATGACGCCCACCTTGACGCAGTTGGGCGGCAGCGCGAGCAGCGCCTCGAGGTGGCCAAAGAGCGTGTCGACGAGCGCGACCTCGGCAGGTGCATGCATCTTCGGCTTGACGATGTAGCTGCGCGCGGGAAAGGGGCGCGCGGCGATTGAGGCGAGGGCAGCGGCGCGCGGGAAAGGGGCGCGGGAAAGGGGCGCGGGAAAGGGGCGCGCGGCGATTGAGGCGAGGGCAGCGACGCGCGCGGCGGCTGGCGCGTGCGCGTGCGCGCGTACACGGAGCCTGTGCGGCTGTTGCGCGCGCGGTTTGGGCCGCGCAGGTCGTGGCACGCGGCGAGGATGGTAACGGCTGCATCGACAAAGTGCTCGGGCAGCTCATCGCCGTCAGCTGTGCGCGCGATGTCCGTGTACCTGTGGGGGGACGTGGGGCACGCGCAGGGCGGCCGACCGACGTACGGCGCGCGCGGACGGCGGCGTGCGGTGAGCCGAGCGCCGGCGCGCGACGCGGCAGCTCGGCCGAAGTGCGAAGCGCGGCCGCGCCAGCACGGCTCGGCGAGCTGGCGGCAGGGTAGACATCGCGCCGCGGTGCACCGCGCCAGGCCGCGCCGAGCCGCGTCGTGCCGCACGGCTCGGCGCAGGGCGGCGCAGGGCGGCGCATGGCGGCGCATGGCGGCGCAGGGCGGCGCAGGGCGGCGCATGGCGGCGCATGGTGGCGCATGGCGGCGCATGGCGGCGCATGGCGGCGCAGGGCGGCGCATGGCGGCGCAGGGCGGCGCATGGCGGCGCAGGGCGGCGCAGGGCGGTGCATGGCGGCGCAGGGCGGCGCAGGGTGGCGCACATGTGCAGGCCGACGTTGCGGCAGAGAAGGAGCGCGCGGCCGGGGAGCGTGAGCTTCGAGCCCTGCTTGTCCGCCTCGAGCGACGTCCACGTCCGGTCCTCGTTCATGCTGCGCACGAGCTGCTGCCCGCCCTTTTCCATCGGCACCTGCACGCGCGCGCACGCCGCGCCCCGCGGCACGAGAGGCCGAGCGGGCGATGCGGCGGCGTCCGCGCGACGGCGGTCGGCGCGTGGCGAGCGCGGCGGCCATCGCTCGCCGCCCGCGGCGGCCATCGCTCGCCGCCCGCGGCGGCCATCGCTCGCCGCCCGCGGCGGCCATCGCTCGCCGCCCGCGGCGGCCATCGCTCGCCGCCCGCGGCGGCCATCGCTCGCCGCCCGCGGCGGCCATCGCTCGCCGCCCGCGGCGGCCATCGCTCGCCGCCCGCGGCGGCCATCGCTCGCCGCCCGCGCTGCCGCGCCCATCCCGCGCGCACCTGCAGCGCGCCGGTCATGAGCCCGTGCCAGTTGGCGTAGGTGCGCATCTTGTCGTCGGCGTCGACGGAGCACGCCGAGTCCTCGGCGTCGCAGATCGCCGTCAGAGCGGCCTCGACCTGCGCGCGCGCGGGCGCGCGAGGGCCGGGTGCGCGCGGTCCGCTCGACGGCAGCGCGCGCGAGGGCGGCGCCGCGCTGGGGCGCTCGGCGCGCAGGCGCACGCGCGGCGCGCGCCTGCACGTCGGCGAGGCCAGCCTTGTGCGCCTTGCCCACAGAGCTGGCCCTGTCAATCACGAGCTCGACGTGGAGGCCGTGGTTGCGCAGCAGGATGGATGAAGGCGACGCCGGCTCGCCGCGGTAGCCGACAATCTGCGACGGGTCGAGCAGGCCGATAGGCGCGGTGCAGCCGATCGAGAGGGAAGCTCGCAGGTCGCCATCCGGACCGTCCGAAACGGTCAGGCCATGCACGCTGCCCCACTTGACGCCTGCGAGGCAGCCGCGGCGCGTGGGCGGAGCAGCGCGCGCGCGCCGTCGGAGAGTCGCGCGCGGCGGCAGGAGGCGCGCCGCCGCCGCGGCGCACGCACGGGCGCGGGCGTGGCGCGCGCGTGCGCGCACCGGCGTCGAGCGGGAAGATGCGATCGAGGTAGCGATGCGCCTCATCCCAGACGGCGGCGCCGCGCTCGGGGGAGTACGGGCCGCCGCGCGGTCCGGGCACGACGTCCGTCCCGTAAAGCGCGTCGAGCAGCGAGCCCCAGCGCGCGTTTGCCGCGTTGACAATGAAGCGCGCATTGTCGACCGGGCAGACGAGCTGCGGCCCGGCCGTCTCGGCAATCTCCGGGTCGACGCCGGTGGTGCGGACGGTGGCGGGGCCGGCGGTGGACGGCGGCGCGATCAGGTAGCCAATCTGCGTCAGGAAGGCGCGGTACTCCGCGGCGTCGTGCGGCTGCCCGCGCCGCGCGACGTGGTAGGCGTCAATCTGCGCCTGCAGCGAGTCGCGCTCGTCGAGGAGCGCGCGGTTGCGCGGCGCGAGCTCGAGCGCGATGGCGGCGAAGCCGCGCCAGAACGGCTCGGGCTCAACGCCCGTGCCGGGCATGATCACCTCGTCCACCAGCCGCTTGAGCGCTCGGTCCACCTCAATGCCCGCGACAGCAACGTACGCGCGGCCGGCCGGTGCGCCGGCGGCAAGCGCGCGCGCGCCGGGCTGCAGCGGCGGCGGCGAGGCACGCGGCGCGCGCGCGGCCGCGCGCGCGATCCCGCCGCGCCCGGCCGTCCATGGCAACGCGCCGCTCGCCAACGAGCCGGTCGGCCGATGCACGGCGTGGCGCAGCATGTTTGCCGCCCGGCGTCCACCGCGGATTAGCGTTTAGTCATCGGAACGGGGTGGGTCGAAACCGGCGACGTTCTTTTCGCGCCACGCCGCTTTCACCTGTGGTTCGTCCGAACGCCCCGGCCGCATCCCCGACCACACGCGAACGGCCTCGACGATGAAGGCAAGCCGCTCAATCCGCGCGCTCTCGTCGTCCGCGGGCCACATGCCGCGCATCAAGCCGACGCGCCCCGACGTTGCCGCCGAGTGCGCCGCCGTCGACGCGTGGTGGGCCGAGCCGCGGTGGGAGGGCATCCTCCGGCCATACACGTCCAAGGACGTTGTCGCGCTGCGCGGCTCGAGCAAGCAGACGTACGCGTCGGACGCGATGGCGGCCAAGCTGTTCACAACGCTCGCCGAGTGCAAGAAGACGGGCGGCCACTCGCGCACCTTTGGCGCGCTCGACCCTGTGCAGGCTGTGACCATGGCGCCCAAGCTCACGTCGATCTACGTGTCGGGCTGGCAGTCGTCGTCCACCGCATCGACGTCGAACGAGCCGGGGCCAGACTTTGCGGACTACCCAAAGGACACGGTGCCGAATAAGGTCGACCAGCTCTTCCGCGCGCTCCAGCTCCACGACCGCCGCCTGTGGGAGGCGTGCGTCAAGTCGGGCGACCTCGACAAGATGCCCGACCTTATGACGCCGATTGTCGCCGACGGCGACACGGGCCACGGCGGGATCACGGCGACGATGAAGCTGATGAAGATGTTCGTCGAGCGCGGTGCCGCCGGTGTGCACTTTGAGGACCAGGCGCACGGCACCAAGAAGTGCGGCCACATGGGCGGCAAGGTGCTCGTGCCCATGCAGGAGCACGCCGACCGGCTTGTCGCCGCGCGCCTCCAGTGCGACGTGATGGGCACGTCCAACCTCGTGGTCGCGCGGACGGACGCGGAGGCGGCGACGCTGCTCGCATCCAACATCGACCCGCGCGACCACGCCTACATCATCGGCTCCACCGTCCAGTCGCCGCTCGCCGGCACGCCCTTCGCGCACGCGGCGAGCCTCAACGAGGCGATCGCCGCCGCGCGCGCGAAGGGCCTCGCGCAGTCGGATTTGAACGCGTTCCAGACGGGCTGGGACGAGGCGGCCAAGCTGCAGACGTTCCCCGAGGCCGTGCGCGCCGCGCTCGCCGCCGCGGGCGACGCCGACGGCTCGCGCACCGCCGCGTTCAACGCGACGCTCGCCGCAAACTCCCTCGTCGGCACGCCGCTGCGCGAGATGCGCGCCGCGGCGGCCGACGCGCTCGGCGCGGCGGACAAGGTGCCCTTCTTCGACTGGGACGCGCCGCGCGCGCGCGAGGGCTACTACCGCGTGCGCGGCGGCACCGAGTACTCGATCGAGCGCGCAAAGGCGTACGCGCCCTACTGCGACCTGGTGCGCGCGCGTTCTTGCGCTCGCGCCCCCGGCGCCGGCTGCGCGCCGCTGCGCACGAGTGCGCGCGCTCGTGCGCTTGACGCGCACTCACGCGGCCGCGGCGCGCGGGTTGGCGCGTGCCTGCCCATCTGCCCCGCCCCTGCGCCAACTGTGCCGTGCACACCAGCTGTGGATGGAGACGGCAAAGCCGATCGTCACGCAGGCGGAGCAGTTCGCGCGCGGCGTGCATGCCTACTTCCCGGGCAAGATGCTCGCGTACAACCTCTCGCCCTCGTTCAACTGGGACGCTGCGGGCATGAGCGACGCGCAGATCGAGAGCTTCACCGGCGATCTCGCAAAGCTCGGCTTCGTCTGGCAGTTCATCACGCTCGCCGGCTTCCACTCGAACGGGCTGATCGCGCACCAGTTCGTCGAGGGCTACGCGCAGCGCGGCATGGGCGCGTACGTTGAGATGATCCAGCGGCAGGAGCGCGCGCTTGGCGTCGAGCTGCTCAAGCACCAGGCGTGGTCGGGCGCGGGCCTCATGGACGCGCAGGTCTCCGTCGCGACCGGCGGCTCGTCGACGACCGCTGCGCTCGGCGCGGGCGTCACGGAAGAGCAGTTTGGCGTGCGTGCCGCGCCCCACGGCGCCGCGCGCGCTCCGCGCGCCAACCGCACACGCTGACGACCTCGCGCCGCGCGCCGCCCACCGCGTCGCCTGCCGCCGAGCAGAAGGCGCTGCCCGCCTCGCGGCGCGACAAGATGAGCAACCGGCTGCCCGCGCAGCCCGCCGGCTTTGCGCTCCGCTCTAGCCTCGATGTGCCCTAAGCGGCGCGCGGCCGAGCCGCACGGCGTGTCGCCGCCGCTCGGCGCGGCGTGCGCGCGCCGAGCCGCCGCGGCCGTGCCGGGCGATGCCGCGCGGCGCGGCGGCGCGATCGTCGCGCCCGATCTTTGCAGACCGCGCGCTCACCTCGTCGGCTTCCTGATCCAGACCCTTTCGGCCCCTCGCCCGCGGCCTCGCGCGCGCTCCCGCCGCGCGGACAGCTGCTTGCACCCCTGCACATTCGTGTCGACGTAGTCCGCGCGCAACTTGCCAGCGCCGCGTACTGAGTGCTGACGTCCCGAGCGACGCCTCTCTTTTTTTTAAAAAAAATCCCTTCCCCATGGCGGACGACCTCGCCCCGGTAGCGCAGGACGACGGACCGGCCCCCGTCGTCCGAATCAAGTACACGCCCGAGTTCGAGGAGGCGATGGGCCGATTTCGTGCCATCCTACTCCGCGGCGAGGTCGGTGAGCGCGCGCTCGCCGTGACGGGCGAGGTGATCGACCTGAACGCGGCCAACTACACGGCGTGGGCGTACCGCCGGCGGTGCCTCGAGGCGCTCGGCTCGCGCGAGACGTGGGCGCGCGAGCTGGAGTGGTCGGCGGACGTCACGCGCGACAACCAAAAGAACTACCAGGTCTGGTTTCATCGCCGCCGCTGCGTCGAGGCCGTCGGTGCGGGCGACGCGTCGGAGCTCGCGTTCGTCGCCGAGTGCCTCGACGCCGACGGCAAGAACTACCACGCGTGGGGCTACCGCCAGTGGCTGATCGGGCGATTCGGCCTGTGGGCGGACGAGCTCGATTTTGCCGCCGCGCTCCTCGCCGATGATCCGTACAACAACTCGGCGTGGAACGAGCGCTTCTTTGTGCTGCGCGGCACGCGCGCGCTGAACGACCCGGCCGCCGTCTCGGCCGAGCTCGACTTCGCGGCGCGCGAGCTGCGGCGCGACGCGAACAACGTTGCGCCGTGGAGCTATATGAAGGGCCTCGTCGATGCCGGCCCAGAGCCCGACGCCGCCGCCGCGTGGCTATGCGCGCGCTGCCGCGAGCTGCTCGTCGCGCACCCGGGCTGTGCGCCGGCTGCTGCAGCGCTCGTCGACATGCTCGACCGGCCGGGCGCCAGAGAGGCGGCGGCGGCGGAGGCCGCGGTGATGTGTATTGCGCTCGCGACCAAGTGGGACACGGTCAGGTCAAAGTATTGGGCGATGCGCCACGCGCAGCTCGTGGCGGGTGGGGACGGGCAACAGACATCAGCCTTGTGAAGGTGCACCGGTCGATGACGAGACCGACGTCGGCGGCCTCGCCAATTGCGCCCAGCGATTGTCCCACTCGCTGTGCCTCTCACAAATGCAAGCGGAAGGGACGGTCCACGCTTGCTCGCGTCCGGCTCACCGCACCGTTCCCATTCCTCTCAAGGGTGTGCCACGCGCCGGTGCCCGGTGCGCGGCGCGCGGCACGCGGCGCGTGGCGCGCGGCGCGCACGACGGCCGATGCCAGGGGTCACTCCGTCGATGTGGCGGCGCCCGCCGCCGCGCCCGCGGCGGGGTCGGAAAGGCGGCGGCGCCGGCCGGGGATCGTCATGCCGAGCGACTTGATCCAGCTCTCCGAGGTGGGCGTCTGGTTGAAAGCAGTGAGGACCGTATCCTTGGTGCGCGGGTGCACGGCGAGCGCCTCGTAGAGGGCGGGGTTGGCCTGCGCCGCGTGCGTGAAGCGCTCGAGCGCGGTGACGACCTCGCGTGCGGACGGGCGCGTCTCGGGCTCTGTGCCCCAGCACGTCTTGATCAGGTGGCCCAGCTTGTCGGGCCAGCGCGCGGGCAGGTAGGGACGCATGCCGCGCTCGGCGACCCACTCGCCGATAATCTCGGGCTCAATGTCGAGGTCGTCGTACGCGATTGTCTGCATGAGGATCTCCCACGCGATGATGGCGAAGGAGTAGATGTCGACCTTCTGCGTGTACCCCGCCTTGGCGCGCCAGTTCTCCGGCGCCATGTACACGACGGTGCCCGTGCGGCCGGTCATGCGCGGAGGCTTGACGGGCGCGCCCGCAGACGGTGCGGCCGCCGGCTGCGCGGACGTGGCGCGCGGGCGCGTGAAGGTGGGGAGCCGCCAGCGCGGCTTGGCGGTGATCGCGGCGTCGACCGCCCGCTCCGCCGCCTTCTGCCCGCTCCGGTCGCCACCGACAAGCACCGAATCGGTGCCGCGCCGGCCGCCAAGCGATGGGCGAGTGCCCTCTGCGACGCCCGGCTCTCCGTCCTCGTGACTGGCGTCGATGGTGGGGAGGCGGCTGGGCGTCGGGCCCTTCATCAGGCGGAAGAGGCCGAGGTCAGCGATCTTGGGTTGCCCGTCCGCGCCGAGCAGGATGTTGGACGGCTTGAGGTCTCGGTGCGCGACGGAGATGCCGTGCAGCTCGTGCAAGTAGCACATGCCGCGCGCAACGCCGAGCAGCCACTCGACGGCGACGTGCGGCGGGTAGTCCTTCTTGTCGATGCGCTGGCGGAGCGTGCCGCCCGGCGCGTAATCGAGGATCAGCGCCGAGCGCCGCACGACCGCCTTGCCGTCGCCCGCGTGCTCGTCGCCCGTCGCGGCCGCGCGCCGACCAATCGCGCCGTAGCACGTGAGGATGTTCGGGTGGCGCAAGTTCTTCATGAGCGCGCCCTCGGCCATCATCGAGATGCCGTCGAAGGCGGAAACCTCGCTCGGTGGGAGCAGCGGCGCGCCTCCGCCGTACGGCGACGCCGCCGTCGGCACGTTGATCCGCTTGACGGCGAAGAGGCGTTGCTCCGAGTTGGTCGAGAGCGGGTGGCTCGCGGGCACGCGAACGAGCTCGACGGTTGAGAAGGCGCCGTAGCCGAGCGGCTTGATGACCTCGAGGTCGTCGAGGTACAGCTCCTCCTCGAACGTCGCCAGCTTCGAGAGCACGCCAAAGTTCTTCTCTTTGCTCACGCCATCGCCCATCGTCGCGTTCGAGTAGCGCACGCGACGAAGGACGTCGTCGTCCATCGCCTCGGAGAGCATCGCGAGCTTCTCCATGCGCTCCTTGAGCGCGCGTTCGTTGGCGAGGTTGCCCACCTGGATGGTCTTCGAGCGGCGACGGTTCAGCGTCTGCGCCGGCTGCTGCGCCTCGAGCGTCGCGAGCACGCTCGCCGCCGCGTCCGACATGGCGAGGTCCTGCTTGAGCGGGTCGCGCGGCGGCAGGGCGACCATCGACGCGGAGCCGATGGACGAGCGCGGAATCGTACCCGAGCCGCCCAGGTTGCGCGCGCGAGAGAGCATCTTGGGCCCGCTGTCCGACCCTCCGGAGACGGACGGGCCGACGGCCGTGGGCTCTGCCATTGATGGCGGGCCACCCAGATTCCTGGTGATTCGACAAATGAATTTTTTGGGGGTGCAATATTGAATATTTGAACAACGCGGCGGACGAAATTTGAAATTTCAAATACGTTTGGGACCCCGGCCCGCCAGTCAGGCGTGTCCGCCGCTCCGCTCCGCTCCTCCTGTCGGGCGGGCCGGAGCTCATTGCGCGCCGCGCCTCCGCGGCAGGGGAGGTCAAAGGGGAAAGGATGATGCAAAGTCTGCACGCCAAAAGACACTTTCTTGCAGAGTGCGACGCGCGCGCGCGCTGCGCCGGACGCCGAGTTGGTACACACTCAGAGCACACCTCAAGCCCAGAAAAGGGGCGGTAAAGCGGCCTTAGCTCGGCTGCGCCTCCGGCCGCGGCAGTTCGGCGGAGCGCAGCCGCGCGGCGCACGGCTTGGCGCGCCAGCCGCCCGCCTCGTCGGCGTGGGAGCCCCCACCAACTGCGGCGAGGTTGATGGGCGGCGGAGGGGCGGAGCGGCGGCGCGGCGGCGAGTCGCGCGCACCCGCGTGCGCGTCGTCCTCGGCGAGGGCGAGGGCGAGCCGGCTGCGCAGCGGCGAGGGCTGCGGGCTCCGCGCCACCGCAGCTTCGCCGTGCTCGCGCTCGTCATCTGTGTCGTCAAGGTCGGCCCAGGCGACGCCGGAGGGCAGAGCGCGCGCCCACTGCGCCGCCCAGCCGCGCGCAGCGGGCGCGGCGGCGTCGGTGGCGGGCGCCACGCCGGCGGCGCGCGCGGCGTCGGCGGCGGGCGAGAGGCGCGGTGCGGCTGGCGGGTGCCTGCCCGGCGCGAGCGCGCGCGCGCTGCCAAGCCCACCGCTGCCAAGCCCACCGCTGCTGAGCCCACCGCTGCCGAGGCCCGCACCGTCGAACGCGCAGTGCGCGCCGGCGCGCGCGCCCGCGCCACAACCGTGCACGCAGCCGGTCGCCGTGCGCGCGAGCGGCTCCGCGCCGCTGGCGCGCACGCGCGCGAGCGCGTCGGGCGAGCAGGACGGTGCGGCTGCCTGGATCACCATGCGCGGGTGTGACGCCGCGTCGAGCGGACGCAGCTCGTCGGCTGGCACGTTGAGCGCGCCGCCGCCGCGCACGCCATGCGACGCGCACGGCGCGCACGGCGCGCGGCCGCCGTCGGCGGCGGCGTGCCACTCGCAGCCCGCGCTGCCGCCGACGCTGCCGTCGGATGAGTCGGCGGACGAGTCGAAGGACGCGGGCCTGAAGCGCGCGCCCGCGAGCGCGTCCGCCGAGCCGCGACTGGCACCGTCCGCGGCGCTGCCCGGCGCGCGCGGGATTTCCACGGGCAGGGTGCCGACCGACGGGCGCAAGTCGGCGGGAGCGACGGTAGCGGCGGCGACGGCCGACGGGCGTCGGTCGGCGCGCAGCACGAGCTCGATCTCGCGGCTGAGGAAAGCGCGCGCAGCGGCGAGGAAGGCCGCCTCCCACACGGCACGGTCGGCATGCGGCTGCGCGGATGTCTGCCTGAGGAGCGGTGACTCGATCGGCGACTGCGGCGGCGAGGGCGATGCGACGCCGCCAGACGCAGGCGCGCGGCGCGGCGGCGACGACGCGGCGCGTGGCGCGGACGCGCCGCCGCCACCGCCGCCGCGCCGCGCCGCCGTCGCGTCGAGCGCGGGCGCGGCGCACGCCGCCATCGCGGCGCGCGCGGGCACAGCGGGCGACGCGCTCGGGCTCGGCGGCAGCAGCACGGGCGGCGCGCGCGGCGCGGACGCGCGCATGCCGTCGGCGCCTCTCGCGCGCGCCTCCTCCCCGCGCCCGTCGCCCGGCGCGTCTTCAAAGGGTAGCGGGCGCAAGTCGGTGCCGCCCACCTGCACGCCGCGCGCGCCCGCCGCGCTAGCATCGGCGGGCGCGCACGACGGCGAGGCGGGCGGTGCGCGAGCGTCGCGGCTTGCGTCGCGTGCGCGCACCGCACGCACCTCGTCGCGCTCGCGCGCGCCGCCGTGCGCGGCGAGCGGCTGCGGCTGCGGCTGCGGTTGCGGCGCGAGGTGCTGCTGCGGGAGCTCGAGCGGCACGACGGCTGCCCACTGCGCCTCGGCCTCCGCCTTGCCCTCGGCGTACTCGACGGCGCGCTCGAGCGCCGACGGCGCGCGCCCGTCGCGCATCGCGAGCTCTCCAATCTGCGCGAGCGTGAGGCCGTGCGCGACGCCCATCTGCAGCAGCATCGTGCCGAGGTGGAGCGAGAGCAAGCAGTCCTCGGGCAAAGACGACGCGACGCGCAGCATCTCCGCGTCGGCGTGCGAGTCGAGCGCGGCGACGTACGCGCGGTCGGCGTCGCTCAGCGCCGCGCTCGCCTGCGGCCAGCTCGTCCAGCCAAAGTTGAGCTCGCCGAGCATTCGGTAGTGCGGTAAAATGAAGCCGTGGTCGATCGGCACGACCGTCAACGACCCCTCGTCGAGCATCTCGTCGAGGGGCGCGCGCAGGTCAGCGGGCGCGCCGGCGGGCACGTCGGCGGCCGCGTCGCGCGCGCGATCTGCGTGCCGCTGCACGAGCAGGTTGCCCGCGTGCCGGTCGGAGTTGCACACGCGCAAGTCGAAGCACGCGACGCGCTGCGTCGTGTGCCGCGCGAAGAGCGAGGGCCCCAGCTCGTCGGCGGTGCACGAGTGGTGCACGTACCGCTGGAAGGAGCCGCTCTTCAGCTCGACCTGCAGCCCGCTGCCCGCGCCGTCGGCCGCTGCCGTGTGCAGCACCCAGAGCATCGCCGTGGGTGGCACGCCCGCCCAGCCACCGTGGTCAAGCAGAAAGGCCGCGCACTCACGTTGCGCCGCGCGGCCAACGGACACCCCGGCCTTGGCCTGCGAGAAGCTGCCCATCGCGCCGAGGCCGCCAGCGTACCCCTTTGGGTTCGCAGGCGCGTACGGCTCCTCGTCGATCGGCTTGAAGATGCCGACGAGCCGGTCGTTCTCGTCGTGCAGGAAGTAGGCGCCGCCCAGCCCGTCAGCGATCAGCTCGGGCTGGCGGCCGCAGTCCAGACCTTTACCAACAGCACGCACCA
The DNA here is from genome assembly GCA_019448385.1 of Diacronema lutheri. Classification (NCBI taxonomy): domain Eukaryota; phylum Haptophyta; class Pavlovophyceae; order Pavlovales; family Pavlovaceae; genus Diacronema; species Diacronema lutheri. The sequence continues at coordinate 180,447 of JAGTXO010000030.1, read as the reverse complement.
TCTGCAGCACGCGCTCTCCGAGCAGGCGCGAGCCCGCCGCGCTCGGCAGGCGCGGCAGCTCCGTCGAGTCGCGCAGCAGCATGTGCAGCTCGGTGCGCGGCTCGACGTGCGCGCCGCCCAGCGCGAGCTCGCCGCCAAGCCGGCCGTCGCCGCTGCCGCCGTCGCCGCCGCCGCCATCGGCCGGTGCGCTCGCCGCGCCGCCGCCGCCGGCGGCGTCTGCGGCGCGCATCGCATCGCCCATGCTGAGCTTGCGCATCCGCGCCGACTCTGCAAGCGCCGTCCCGCGAAAGTTGACAATCGTGCGCACATCCTCCACCGCACTACCGGCCTCGGGCGCGGGCTGCACGCCGAGCTCGCCGCCCGGCGGCGTCGCGGGCGGGCCGAGGCGCGCGGGCGGGCCGAGGCGCGCGGGCGCGAGGATGGCGGACTTGAGCGAGGAGGTGGAGAACGAGCGCGGCGGCTGCAGCTGCGGCCGGCCTGGCGTCGCGATCCGCTGCTGGCCTCCGAGCGACGGCTGCGCGTGCGATGCGCGCGCGGGGCGCAGGCGCGGCGCACGCGGCGCGCGGGCGTGCGGGCGGGCGCGCGGGCGGGCGCGCGGGCGGGCGCGCGGGCGGGCGGTGAGCTCGGCGTGCGCGCGCGCGCGAGGCGGGCGTCAGTCGAGCGCCGCCGCGCCTGCGCGCCCCTCGACGCGCGCGCGGCCGCGCGCCTTGACGTCGCCGTCGACGATCGGCGCGCGCGGCCCGATCGCCTTGCCGATGGCGACTTTTGACACGAAGAACGAGACGAGTTCGGTGAGCTGCGGGACGAGCAGCACGACGGAGCCAGGGCGCGCGATCTTGCAGACGAGCGCGTCGGGCTGCAGCTCGATCCCGTCGAGGAAGAGCCGTGGCGCGTGCTCCATCCCCTCCTCGCGCGCGACGAGCGACGCAATGTCGACGGCGCGCGTGCCATGGCCGAGGTGGCACACGCGGCTCGTGCCGCCCGCCATGCGGAAATCGTTGAGCTGCACGGAGAATGGCACAACGCCACCCTCCGCGTCCGCGTAGTACACCTGCGCGCGCGGCGCGTGCGACGCGCGGCGGGCGTGCTCAGTGCGCGGCGGGCGGTTACGCGCCGCGCCGCGAGCGCCGTTTTCGCGCGCGCGGCGGCGGCGCGCACCAGCGTGCCGTCGAGCAGGCGCGCGACGCGGCTGGAGAGGGCCGAACCAGGAGCGAGATTGCGCCCGCTCGAGTCGCCCAGCGCGACGAGCGACATGGAGCGCACGAGCGCCGTGCTCCCGCCCTCGACCGCCGCCGCCGACTGGAGGTCGTACGCCGTAAGCGCGCGGTGCATCGCGCCGGTGGCGCGCTGCCCCGCGGCCGCAAGCATCGCCCTACGCCCTCGCCGCCACCGCCGCCCGCCCGCCTGCCGCCCGCGCGCAGGGCTCCTCGACCCACCTCGGCGGCCACCCGTTGAGGCGCGCCTCTCGACGCCCCTGGCCGTCTTGCCGTGATCGAACTTTAAATAAATGCGCCCCGGGAGTTACGAGTCATTTATTTAAACGCCTAAAAACGGGGGAGGGGAAATCAAAAGCGCGGCAAGCGGGTATGGTTCGTGAGGCCACCGACTCTTGAGTGGAGGCGCGCGAGGGCAGGCGGCGAGGACATGCGGATGGACGCGCGCAGGCCGCGCGCACCTCGAGCAGCGCATCGGTGTGGCCCTCCCACGGCGAGCCGTATACGCCGGCCGCGCGGCGCGCGGCGCTCGACGGCGAGGCGAGCGACGGCGAGATGGCGCCGACTCGCGCGTCGTGCACGGCGTGCGGCGCGGCGCACGCCGCACGCGCCGGCGCGCCGGCGCTGACGCGCGCGCCGCCCTCGCCCGCGGCGCGAGCGTCCGCGAGCGCGTCGCCCCACGCCTGCGCGAGCGCGCACGCCGCGCGCGCGCGCGCGCCGCCGTCCGCGACGGCGCCCGTGCCTACCGCCTGGAGCGCCGCGAATCGCGCGCTCATCTCGTCCAGTTGCGAGCGCGGCACGCCAAGCTCCGCGCGGTCGGCCGGCTGTGTGCCCGAGCCGTTGCCGCCGAGCGTGTGCGCGCCGCGCGGGGAGCGGCCCATTCCGCCGCCCGAGCTGCCGGGGCCCACGATTGCGGCGTTCGGCCACACAAGCGCCGTGGGAGCGTGTGCTCGCGACGACCGCGGCGCCTCACTCTCGCCCGCGCGCTCGACGGCCGCTGCGCCCGCGCGCAGCGCGTTGCCGACGCGGTCGAGCTCGAGCCGCAAGCCCGCTGCGTGTGCGGCCGCGCTGTCGCGCTCCGCCGAGGCGGCGTGCGCCTGCGCGCGTCCGGCGTGCACAGCGGCGCTTGCTGCGGCCGCCGCGCGCAGCGCCTCGTCGCGCTCCGCGCTCGCCGTCGCCGCCGCGCGCCATGCGCTGTCGAGCTCGGCAGCCAGCTGCGCCGCATGCGCCCGCGCGGCGCGCACGGCCTCGGCTGAGGTTCTCGCGTCGTGCTCAGCGAGGCGGCGGCGCTCGGCCTCGGCCGTGCGCCCGGCGGCGGCGCCGACGAGCTCGGTCGCCGCCTCGGCCGCGCGCTGCCGTGCGAGCGAGCGCTCCATGGCGAGCGTTTGAGCGACGAGAGCAGCTTCGGCCGTGGCCGCGGCTTCGCGCGCCTCGGCGCGCTCGGCGCGCGCGATCGCGTCGTCCTCGCGCGCGCGCGCGCCCTCCACGGCGACCTGCGCGTCAGCGAGCGCTTCGCTCAGCCGCTGCTCGCGCGCCATGTCGTGCGCGCCCGTCGGCAGCGCGGCCGAAAACGGCCGCGCGCGCGCTGTGGCGAGCTCCGCCGACGAGCGCGCGCCAGCGCCCGACGCGTTCGCCGAGCAACGCGGCGCGCCGTCGAACTCGTTGCGCGCACCCTCGGCCGACTCTTCGATCGCGCCGCCGTCCACGTCGCCAACGCGCGCGGCGCTCGACGCGCGCGACGAGGGCGTGCGCGAGAAGGCGGACGCCGTCGCACTGCGCTCGTCTTCTGCCACTGCGCGCAGCGCGGGCGATGGCGCGCAGCCGCCGAACGCGCGCGTCGGCGCGCAGCCTGCACTCGGCGATGCGGCGGGCACGCCGGGCGCGCGCGCGCCTGGCCGAGGCGCCGCGCCCGGCGCGCGCGCCGCGCTGCCGGCACGCGCGACCGAGGCCGCGCCGCGCGCGCCGCCGGTGGCCGGCGCGCCGTGGCGCGGCGAGCTGACGCCGCTCGACCGCGCGGACGCCATCGTGCTCGGCCACGGCGACATGCGAGGCGACGAGTACACCGGGCTGTGCGCGCCGGCAGTCGCGCCGCGTGGCTGCTCGTGCTCGGCGCGTGACGCCGCCGCGCGGTGCGTCGCGCCGGCCACCGACGCCGTGCGCCGAAGCGCTGCGGCGGCCGCGCGCGCCGTCGCGTGCTCGCTGCGTGCGCTGCCCTGCGCGGATAGCGGCGTGGACGCGCCGGACGCGCTCGCCGACGCGGACGCGGAGGGCGCGGCCGACGAGCGCACGCTCGCGCGCCCACAGCTGCTCGGTGTGCACGACGGTCGGCCGCACGCCGACGACGGGCGCCGCGCCATGGCCGGTGTGAGCGCGTTGCTCGGCATCGCGCACGCGGATGCGCCGCGATCGCGCGCAGCCGGGGTGGCGAGCGGGACGCGCAGCGTGAAGCCCGGGCTGTTGGAGCTGCGGCCACGCCCGCCGCCGCTCGATGTGTCACGATGCCGCGCCGTGCGCGCCGCCTCGGCGCTCGCGGCCGCACGGCTCGCGGCCGCGGTGGAAGACACGCGCCCGCGGCTCTTGGGCGTGTAGGCGAGCAGGGCAGGCTCGGGTGGCGATGGCAACGGCGAAACTGGGCTGGACCGCGCCAGCAGGCGCACCGACGCGGAGCGCTCAGAGCATGTGGCCGCGCCCTCCACGATCGTAGACGGCGCGCGTGAAGCGGCGGCTGATGCGCGCGGCGAGCGCGGCGCGGCGACCGACGTGCTGCCCGGGCTCGACCGTGCGCGCGTGGCGCACGCGCCGGGCGCGGCGGCGCAGGCCGAGCCGAACGGCGCGCCGCCGCTCTCGCCGCGAAGCTTGCGCGCGAGCTGGTCGAGCCGGTCGGCGAGGCTCATCGACGCCCGAAACGTCCGACGGGCCCGAAACCGCGTGGCCAAGGCAATGAGGGCGCCATCAAGGGTGGTGTGCCGCCGGCTCGGCGGCCTGTCGGCGGCGGTGGCGCGCGAGCGCGTGCGCGTGCGCGTGCCCGCGACGAGCGCGAACATGGGTCCGGGCTTCGACTGCCTCGGCATCGCGCTCACTGAGCACAACTTGCTCGCCGTCGAGCGCGCGCGCGCCTTTTCGATCGAGATTGTCGGCGAGGGCGCCGACTCGCTCCCGCGCGACGAGTCCAACTTCTACTACCGCGCTTTCAAGCTGGGCTTTGCGGCGTCGGCGCCGGCGGGAGCGCCGATCCCGCCCGTCAAGCTCACGTGCACCAACGCCATCCCACCCGCGCGCGGCCTCGGCAGCTCGTCGGCGTGCCTTGTCGCCGGCGTGACGGCCGGCTTTGCGCTCAACGGGCACGACGCGCGGAGCGGCGAGATTCGCGACCGCGTCTTTCAGATCTGCGCGGAACAGGAAGGCCATCCGGACAACGTGGCGCCTGCCATCTACGGCGGCCTGCAGCTCTCCTTCCTCCGCGACGAGCGCGGGCATTTCCTCACGCAGCGCATCCCGATCCACGCCGACGCGCGCGGCGCGACTGCCGTGCTCTTCGTGCCCGACTTTGAGCTGCCGACCAAGGAGGCACGCGCGCTGCTCAAGCCCGAGGTCAGCCGGTGCGCCGCCGCTGTTGCTGTTGCCGCCGCCGCCGCGGCGCGCCGAGCGCGCACCGCGCACGCTACCAAAAGCGCGCTGACCTACCCACGCGCAACCACCGCGCACGCGTGCGCGCGCGCCCCTTCGCCCCCCGCCGCGCGATTTCTCCGCCTCGCTTCGCTGCCCGTCACCCCGCGTCGGACAGCGCCGACGCTGTTTTCAATATTGCGCGCGCGGCGACGATCGTGCATGCCTTCTCGTCTGGCCGGCTGCCGCTGCTCAGATGGGGAGCGCAGGATCGGCTGCATCAGCCGCAGCGCGGCGCGCTCTTCCCGCTCTTCAAGCTGATCGACGCCGCCACCGGCGCTGGCGCGCACGGCGCGTGGCTGAGCGGCGCGGGCCCGACGGTCTGCGCGATGGTCGGCGGTGCGTCGGGCGCGGACGGCGCGCGCGGCGCGCGAGATGCGATAGATCTTCACGCGCCGCACGAGGTCGGGCGCGCGATGGTTGCGGCGGCCAAGGCGGCGGCGATGAGCGGCCGGTTGGTGATGGCGCAGATCGACGACGCAGGTGTGGAGCTCGACGAGGTGTAGACTTTGGCCGTCACAAGACGTGGTGCGTTTGGCGCGGAGGTTGAAGTCTCCTACGCAGGCCACGCTCGGCGTGCGAGACTGAAAGAGATCACACGGTCACCCTGAGCTTGCTCGCCGAACGCATGCATGACACCACCCCGACGCTGACCTCCGCGCAAGACGACGAGGGCCAAGGGCCGTCAGCCGACTCGAGGAGATCGGGCGTCGAATGCCCTTGGCTGTTGCGCACGGTGCTGTGAAAGACGGAAGGCGCAGTGCGCCCCGCGATGCGGCCCGCGCGCGGCAGCGACCAAAACGGCGCGCGTCGCGCGCGGAGCGCCCGTGTCGCGGCGACGCGCCGAACGGCCAGCCGGCCGCGCCGCCCTTGGCCTTCGTTTCGTCCGCCGCCCGATCGGCGCTTGATCGGTGTACCGCATTTTAGTAATGCGGCGGGAACGCGCCGCCGACGTGCGCACCGGGCGCGTACATGCCGGCAGGGGGTGGCATCGCGCCGGCGGCGTGCGCGCCCCAGCCGGCGGCCGCACCGAGCAGCGCGCTGCCGTAGCCGCCCATCGCCTGCGGCATCATGCCCGGCATCAGTCCGGGCGGCACAATGCCAAAAGCAGCGGCGGCGTGCGCGGCGTGCGCGGCGGTCGGACCGGGCGGGCCCGTCGTCGCGCCGTCCTCCTTGGTCTTCTCTATGCGCAGCGGCTTGCCCATGATCACCTGCCCCTGCAGGCAGCTGATCGCGCGATCGGCCGACTCGACGTCCGCGAAGGAGACGAAGCCGAAGCCCTTGTTCGCACCGCTCTCCTTGTCGCACGACATCTCGGCGCGTACAACCGGGCCGTATGCCTCAAAGGTCGCGCGCAGCTGGGCCGAGTCGTACTGGTCGACGTCGCCGCGGCGCATGGCGCGCGCGATGAACAAGTTGGCGCCGGGCGGGCCCTTGGCCGCGGGCGTGCCGCCGCCGCCGCCGCCGCCGCCGCCGCCGCCCGCGCCGCGCGCGCCGCGCGGCTTGGCCGACGGCTGCGGCTGCGAGTGCGCGGCGGGGCCGAGCTCGGGCGGGCGCGTCCAGGAGGATTCGTTGGTGAGTGCGTTGTAGTAGTACACGTGCGCGCTCGCCGGGTCGCGGTACTCGCCCCACCCGTTCGTGTCGCCCACCCACGCCACGGCGCCGCCGTGCGCGGCCTGCTGGATTGAAATGTGCGGCGCACGCGGCGGCATGTATGCCCGCTGCGCGGGCAGCGTGGCGGCGCTGCGCGGCTGCGGTACCAGCGCCGCCGTTGCCCGCTTGTGCTCGTCCACGTCCGCCTGCAGCTTTGCGCATGCCTGCACGCGGGGGTGACGAGGGGCGGGTGCGCGCGCGCACAGCGCCGTGTGCTGGCGCACTGCGCGCCGGGTGCGAGAGGCCAGAGGCGCGCGGCGCGCCCGCGCGCTGGGCGCGCGAAGACACACCGACTGCCAAGAGACGATGGTGCGCTCCAGCGCGCTCTTCTGCGCGGCGAGGCGATCTCGCTCTCCCCGCAGCTGCACCTCGTTCAGCATGGCGCTTAGGCGGCTTTCGAGCGTGGCAAAAGGACCAAAAAGAAGCCGCCAAAAAGGGTCAAAACTCAAAAGGACCAAGCGAAACATCCCGGAAAGGAACTCCGTGGAAACTGGAAAGGCCGCCACAGACGCCGGAAAAAGGAGAGCGGAACCCGTCCATCGATGATGCCGCAGCAACGCCTCCAGCACGCGCTCGCCTCCTCATTCACCAAGTGGGGACGGCTCGTCGCGCGCCGACCACTTCGTGCGCTCTTCGTCAGCCTCGCCGTGTACCTCGCGCTCTGCGTCGGCCTCCTACGCCTGACCCCGGAGAACCGGTGCGCGCGCCGCGCGGGGCGCGCCCGCGCGCCCATCGCGGTCGACCGCAACGACACGCCACCGCGCCGCTCGCGCGCGCGCGTCTTGTTCCGTACGTCGCAGCTCATCTTTCCTGTGGGTGCCCACCGACTCGAAGAGCTACCAAGACTGGCGCTATGTCGAGGACAACTTCGGCGTCGAGGGCCACAACATGCTGCTCTACGCGCGCGCGAAGAGCGGCAACATCTTCGACTTGGAGAGCGTCAGCGAGCTGCTGAAAGCGCACGAGTAAACGATGAACTTGCAGACCGAGGTGCGCGGCAAGGTCGTCCGCTTCAAGGACGCGTGCAGGCGGCTCGCCGAGTACGACGACGACGACTACGAGGGCGAGGAGTGCTACGCGCCGTCGTTCCTCTCGCTCTGGAACTACGAGCTCAACTCGCTCATCGGCTCCAAGGTGCCCATTCTCGACAAGCTGAGCGCGCTGCACGTGGCCACGGACATCGAGACGTTCGCGGCGAACGTTGTCTTCGAGGAGCGCAAGGACGGCTCGAAGCGCGTGTTGAGCGCCGAGGCCGTCGTGCTCGTCTTCCCGCTCCGCTCGGACGACGGCGCGTCCTACGATATCCAGCCGGCGTGGAACGCGGGCATCGCCGGCGCAATCGACGGCGCCGTGCTCGAGGTCTTCCACTATTCGAATCGCTCGTTTGACGACGAAGTTGGCCGCCTCGTCTCGGGCGACATCCCACTCTTTGCGGTCGGCATGTGCATCATCACACTCTTCATCGCGCTCACGCTCGGGGCGCCAACGTCGCTCCATCGCTCGCGCGTGCTGCTCGGCGTGATGGCGATCGTCAACGTGCTCCTCGCCGTCGGCGGCGGCTTTGGCATTGCGTCGGCGATCGGCATCCGGTTCGCGTCGATCGCCGCGCTGCTGCCGCTCATCCTGCTCGGCGTGCAGGTCGACTCGGTGATCATCCTCGTCGATAACTTGGATGCCCAGTCGGACGCCGAGCCGCTCGACGAGCGGATCGGCAAGTCGCTGAGCAAGTCGGGGCCGGCAATCCTCGTGACCGCGCTCACGACGATCTCCGCTTTTGCCACATCGACGACGACAACGATGCCCGCGGTCGCGATGTTCGCGTCGTTCGCTGCGCTCTCGTTCACGGTTGCGCTGCCCGTCGTCTTCACCTTCTTCCTCGCGCTGCTCGTCCTCGATGAGCGCCGGCTCAAAGCGGGGCGCATCTCGTTCGCGCCGTGCGTGCGCGCGCACGACGCGCGCGCTGACGAGCCGGCGCCGGCGGACGCCGTGCCGGGCGGTGCACTGCCCGCGACGAAGCGCGCGCGCTCCAACAAGGCGTCCGACCTGCGCAACATCGGCCGGGTCCAATGCTTCATCCGCGACGTGTACGCGCCCACGCTCCTCTCGCCGCCCGTCTCGGCGCTCGTCGCGCTCGCGTTCGTCGCGCTCGTCGTGCTGTCCGCCCTCTCCGTCCCGTTCATCAAGGTCGGCCAGCCCAGCGAAGAAGTGCTGCCCGACGACTCGTACGTGATCCCCGCGCTTGGCATCGAGAAGGCAACCTTTGGCGGCGTGCGCGGCGGCGCGCAGATCGTGCTGCGCGGCGAGAACTATGACAATGAGCGCACGCGCGACGCGTACCGGCGCACCCGCCGCGGGGTCCTCGACCTCGACTTTGTCAAGGCCGCGCCGCCCGACTGGCTCAACCAGTACGAGAGGTGGCGCGAAAGTGAGGGGATCGAGCTGGCAGACGGGCCGTTCCTCGCGCGGCTGCACGACTTCCTCGGCGAGATCGGCTCGACGATCTTTCAAGACGACCTCGTGTGCGACCGCGACAACTCGTGCAAGCACCCGAGCGATTCGCGCCTCAGCGCGGTCCTTCTGACGGGCACGGGCGACCAGATCGAGCAGATCGGCTTGCGCACGCGCCTTGAGGCCGTGCTGCAACGCGAGGGCTTCGACACCGGCTTCGTCTTCTCCGAGGGCTTTTTGAACGCCGAAAGCGACGTGGCGATCTGGACCCTCACGTGGACCAACATGGTCTACGCGCTCGCCGTCATCTTTGGCATCATGCTCCTCTTCAACCCGCTGCCAATTGCGGTGTGGATCACGGTGTGCGTTGCATTCATCGACCTTGACCTGCTCGGCGTCCTCTGGGCCGTCGACCTCAAGCTCAACGCTGTCAGCTACGTCAATCTTGTGCGGCGCACCGCCCGCGCGCGTCGAGCCTCGCGCGCCGCGCCAGGCCCCAGCGGCTTATCACGCCGCCCTCACACACGCCGCGCCCGATGCGTCGCGCGCTGTGCCGTGCGCAGGTGATGGCCGTCGGCCTGTCGGTCGACTACTCGGTCCACCTCGCGCACGCATTCCACGAGTCGCATGCAGGCGCGCTCGCGGACGCGGCGCCTGGCGAGGTCGTCTCGACGCGCGATTCGGCGGTGTACGCGCTCACGACGATGGGCGCGTCGGTGATCAAGGGCGGCTTCACGACCGTCCTGGGCGTGCTTGTCGTCGCGTTCGCATCGTCGGTCGCGTTCAGGACCTTCTTTACGCTCATCTCGTTCACCGTGCTGCTTGGGCTGCTACACGGGATGGTGCTGCTACCGATCCTCCTCACCTATTGCACCGTCCCGCCCGCTTCGCGCCGACTCATTGGTGAGTCGCAGCGCGTGGCCTCCACGGCAAGCTCCAAGGGCGAGTCGGTGTGAGGGCTGGCGCATCGACGCGGAATGACCGATCGCGATTAAGCGCATCCGTTGCGCAAGCCGCCGAGCATCAGGCCCAATGCAAGGTTTGTAGGCGTCATGCCGCCGCGGTGCAGCGCGTCCGCCGCGCACGCGACGACCTGCGCGACGCATGCGCCTGGCCGGCGACTGCGTCCAATTATCCGATGCGACGTTCCAATATGATCCGATTGCCCCGTTTTTACCCGCAAGTTAACCGCCTCCGCACACAGACTACTGCCCGTTGGGTCTGAGTTCGCGGACGAAGGAATAGGAGAGACCCGCGCGCGAAAAAGCGAAAATGGCCGCGAGAGGTGCGCGCGCGCGTCGCGTCGGCCCCGCGGGAGGTGGCGCGGTGCGTGTCGCGCTATGCGTGTCGCCGCTGCGCGTGGGGGTTCCTGACATACCCGGGAACCCCGCTCTCATAACCGCGACACGTGCAGGCGGCGCGGCCGCAGCGCCGCGAGCGGCGTCATCATCGGCGTCGGTCGCGGGCACCGGCTCTCGGTCGAGGTCATGAAGATCATCCTGTGGCGGCTATTTTCTCGGCAGGAGCGCGGTGAGGATCGCGGATGACCTCCACACATCCACCGACACGCTCACGGAGTCGATCGTCCGCGCCACCATCGAGCGGTACGAGGCCACCGGCATCGTCGATTCCCAGCCGAACAAGCCACACGCTCGGTGAGCCGGCAGCGGACGGCGGCGTCGCGGACGGTGTCGCCGTGCCGGCCCCGGGTTCCCAAAATGGCCAGGACCCCGCCGCCGCAGCTGCGACATCCGCCGCGCCCGGCCCGCCGGCCGGCGCAGGCGCGCTCGCGGCCCTCCGCTTGGACGCGGACGCCGGCGCGCGCGCTGGCGTTGGTCGCGTCAAGGTCGCGCGCGCCGGTCCGTGGGACAAGGCGATAGCCGACAAGATGACACGAGCGAAGCGCAAGGCCGACCAAGACGAGGCCGATCGCGCGCGCGAGACCTCGGCGCCGGCTGGCGCGCGACCCCGCGTGCCGAGGGTTACCATGTACTCGCCTACAACAATCGGCGCGCTGCCGCAGCGCTCGTCTCGCAAGCCCAGCGCTGGCGCAACGAAGCCGCCCGAGAAAGCGGCTCCAGTGCGCGCCCTCGCCGGCGGCGGGGCCGGCGCGAAGGCCGGTAGCTCGAGCGGAGGAGAGCCGGACGGCACGAGCCGGACGAGCACGAGCCGGCGCGTGGGCTTGCGGCGGTGCCCGCGCAGGATTCGCTCAAGTCGTGGCGGACGACTCCGAGGAGGAGGGGAAGGCTTTGGAGACGCTGCGCGTGTACCTCGTGTCCTTTGACGCGTACGTTGATGCCCTCTACGTTGATGCCCTCAAGCCGGGCGAGCCATTGTGCGTCAAGCTGGGCGCCAACTCGGTGGACAACGATGCGATCACTCGCGTGCAAGCTTAAAATGGGCCAAGCTCCTCTTCAGTATAGCGCGGAGGCCGCGGAGCTCGCCAAGTCGGAGGCCGCGCGCACGCAGAGGAGAACAAGGTGCACTTTCCGCCTGCGCTCGGGGAGAAGGCGCAAGCGCAGGCCCGGTCGGCTGAGACGCGCGCCAACAAGGACGAGGCGGCCGCAAAGGCGGCGGAGATAAAAGCCGCGCAGCTTGAGGAGCGCACGGCGGAGACGAGCGATGTGTCGGCGCGCCGGCCCGGCGCGCGAGACGCGTCGCGCCGCTAATCGCGCTCGACCGGCGAAGACGGTGAGGATGACGAAGCAAGCGCTTCCGCGCCGCTACGCGCTCTCGTTGGTCTACAAGCAGCCGACGGCTTTTACGCGCTGGTCGAGAGCCGCGACGTGCTCACCACGCTCCTACGCTCGACGCACGACTCGGCTCACGGCAACCTGCCGCAGCCGCCTCACTCCCTTCGGCTCTACCGGATCGGCATCAGCGAGAGGTCGGCGCGCCCGCAGTGTTCGTCCGCCTGACGCTAATCACCGACGATGCCGACGTGGCGCGCAGGTTTTACGCGCCGAGCGGCGCGCAGCAGGACTTGGACATCTGCATTCTTTACCTTGTCGTCGAGGTGACGCCCCCGCCCAAGCACCCTGGCAAGGTCGGTGGCGGCGGCCTCGTGGCGTCGGGCGGCTGGGCCGGCGCGTTCGGTGCCTGCTCCGCGCCTGTGCCGGCGCCGCAGTCCATTGCTCCCACTATGCCGGCCGCTCAGAGCGTGGCGCTCGCGCAGCAGGTCGCGCAGGCGCTCGAGTTGTGCAAAGTTGGCTGGGATGCGACCGCGCAGGCGTGAATCAAGGCTGCTGAGCACATCAACAGCAGCGTCGAGCGCGCGCAGCTGTTCCTCAGCATGCCCGAGGTGTTCTTCTTCGTCGCGGGCCGCTTGGACGCGCTGCATCTTCTTGAGCGAGAGGCCGGCGGCGCAGAGGTTGTAGTGAATGTACTCGCGCGTGAACGCCTTGAGCGTGACGGCCTGCAGCTCGGCCGCAATCTCGCTTAAGTAAAGTCACGGTTGCTCCGCCATGATCGCGAGCATCAGCTCCTGGTCGAGCTCGCTCATGAGCTTCGCGCACGGCTTGTTCGGCTGGGAATCGACGATGCCGGTGGCCTCGTACCGCTCGATGGTGGCGCGGACGATCGACTCCGTGAGCGTGTCGGTGGATGTGTGGAGGTCATCCGCAATCCTCACCGCGCTCCTGCCGAGAAAATAGCCGCCACAGGATGATCTTCATGACCTCGACCGAGAGCCGGTGCCCGCGACCGACGCCGATGATGACGCCGCTCGCGGCGCTGCGGCCGCGCCGCCTGCACGTGTCGCGGTTATGAGAGCGGGGTTCCCGGGTATGTCAGGAACCCCCACGCGCAGCGGCGACACGCATAGCGCGACACGCACCGCGCCACCTCCCGCGGGGCCGACGCGACGCGCGCGCGCACCTCTCGCGGCCATTTTCGCTTTTTCGCGCGCGGGTCTCTCCTATTCCTTCGTCCGCGAACTCAGACCCAACGGGCAGTAACAAAAATTGAAACGATGGACGCCGACGGTAGCAGGTGCGTCATGACGCCGCAGCACCGCCTCCAGCACGCGCTCGCCTCCACGTTCGCCCGTTGGGGGCGGCTCGTCGCGCGCCACCCGTTTCGCATGCTCTTCATCAGCCTCGCCGTGTACCTCGCGCTCTGCGTCGGCCTCCTACGCCTGACCCCGGAGAACCGGTGCGCACGCCGCGCGGGGCGCGCCCGCGCGCGCCCACCGCCGCCGGCCGCACTGGCACGCTGCTGCGTTGCCCACGCGCACGCGCGTGTCTCGCTGCGCCCACGGCAGCTCGTATTACCTTTGGGTGCCCACCGATTCGAAGAGCTACCAAGACTGGCGCTATGTCGAGGACAACTTTGGCGTCGAGGGCCACAACATGCTGCTCTACGCGCGCGCGAAGAGCGGCAACATCTTCGACTTGGAGAGCGTCAGCGAGCTGCTGAAAGCGCACGCGTACACGATGAACTTGCAGACCGAGGTGCGCGGCAAGGTCGTCCGCTTCAAGGACGCGTGCAGGCGGCTCGCCGAGTACGACGACGACGACTACGAGGGCGAGGAGTGCTACGCGCCGTCGTTCCTCTCGCTCTGGAACTACGAGCTCAACTCGCTCATCGGCTCCAAGGTGCCCATTCTCGACAAGCTGAGCGCGCTGCACGTGGCCACGGACATCGAGACGTTCGCGGCGAACGTTGTCTTCGAGGAGCGCAAGGACGGCTCGAAGCGCGTGTTGAGCGCCGAGGCCGTCGTGCTCGTCTTCCCGCTCCGCTCGGACGACGGCGCGTCCTACGATATCCAGCCGGCGTGGAACGCGGGCATCGCCGGCGCAATCGACGGCGCCGTGCTCGAGGTCTTCCACTATTCGAATCGCTCGTTTGACGACGAAGTTGGCCGCCTCGTCTCGGGCGACATCCCACTCTTTGCGGTCGGCATGTGCATCATCACACTCTTCATCGCGCTCACGCTCGGGGCGCCAACGTCGCTCCATCGCTCGCGCGTGCTGCTCGGCGTGATGGCGATCGTCAACGTGCTCCTCGCCGTCGGCGGCGGCTTTGGCATTGCGTCGGCGATCGGCATCCGGTTCGCGTCGATCGCCGCGCTGCTGCCGCTCATCCTGCTCGGCGTGCAGGTCGACTCGGTGATCATCCTCGTCGATAACTTGGATGCCCAGTCGGACGCCGAGCCGCTCGACGAGCGGATCGGCAAGTCGCTGAGCAAGTCGGGGCCGGCAATCCTCGTGACCGCGCTCACGACGATCTCTGCTTTTGCCACATCGACGACGACAACGATGCCCGCGGTCGCGATGTTCGCGTCGTTCGCTGCGCTCTCGTTCACGGTTGCGCTGCCCGTCGTCTTCACCTTCTTCCTCGCGCTGCTCGTCCTCGATGAGCGCCGGCTCAAAGCGGGGCGCATCTCGTTCGCGCCGTGCGTGCGCGCGCACGACGCGCGCGCTGACGAGCCGGCGCCGGCGGACGCCGTGCCGGGCGGTGCACTGCCCGCGACGAAGCGCGCGCGCTCCAACAAGGCGTCCGACCTGCGCAACATCGGCCGGATCCAACGCTTCATCCGCGACGTGTACGCGCCCACGCTCCTCTCGCCGCCCGTCTCGGCGCTCGTCGTGCTCGCGTTTGTCGCGCTCGTCGTGCTGTCCGCCCTCTCCGTCCCGTTCATCAAGGTCGGCCTGCCCAACGAGGACGTGCTGCCCGACGACTCGTACGTGATCCCCGCGCTTGGCATCGAGAAGGCAACCTTTGGCGGCGTGCGCGGCGGCGCGCAGATCGTGCTGCGCGGCGAGAACTACGACAACGAGCGCACGCGCGACGCGTACCGGCGCACCCGCCGCGGGGTCCTCGACCTCGACTTTGTCAAGGCCGCGCCGCCCGACTGGCTCAACCAGTACGAGAGGTGGCGCGAAAGTGAGGGGATCGAGCTGGCAGACGGGCCGTTCCTCGCGCGGCTGCACGACTTCCTCGGCGAGATCGGCTCGACGATCTTTCAAGACGACCTCGTGTGCGACCGCGACAACTCGTGCAAGCACCCGAGCGATTCGCGCCTCAGCGCGGTCCTTCTGACGGGCACGGGCGACCAGATCGAGCAGATCGGCTTGCGCACGCGCCTTGAGGCCGTGCTGCAACGCGAGGGCTTCGACACCGGCTTCGTCTTCTCCGAGGGCTTTTTGAACGCCGAAAGCGACGTGGCGATCTGGACCCTCACGTGGACCAACATGGTCTACGCGCTCGCCGTCATCTTTGGCATCATGCTCCTCTTCAACCCGCTGCCAATTGCGGTGTGGATCACGGTGTGCGTTGCATTCATCGACCTTGACCTGCTCGGCGTCCTCTGGGCCGTCGACCTCAAGCTCAACGCTGTCAGCTACGTCAATCTTGTGCGGCGCACCGCCCGCGCGCGTCGAGCCTCGCGCGCCGCGCCAGGCCCCAGCGGCTTATCACGCCGCCCTCACACACGCCGCGCCCGATGCGTCGCGCGCTGTGCTCTGCGCAGGTGATGGCCGTCGGCCTGTCCGTCGACTACTCGGTCCACCTCGCGCACGCATTCCACGAGTCGCATGCAGGCGCGCTCGCGGACGCGGCGCCTGGCGAGGTCGTCTCGACGCGCGATTCGGCGGTGTACGCGCTCACGACGATGGGCGCGTCGGTGATCAAGGGCGGCTTCACGACCGTCCTGGGCGTGCTTGTCGTCGCGTTCGCATCGTCGGTCGCGTTCAGGACCTTCTTTACGCTCATCTCGTTCACCGTGCTGCTTGGGCTGCTGCACGGGCTGGTGCTGCTGCCGATCCTCCTCACCTATTGCACCGTCCCGCCAGCATGCCGACGCGGCGCTGTCCGCGACGAATCTGCGCGTAAGGGTGAATCAGTGTGAAAGCCCCTGCGAGTGGGGGTGGCCCAGGGGGGGGGGGGGGGGAGTGAACAGAACCGAGGCGCGCTGGAAGTAGCGAACGAAGGAGCGCGCGCGGCGTATGCCCCCTCTCCCCCCCTCCCCCCCCCCCCCCCCCCCTCCCCCGCCCCCCCCCTCCCCCCCCCCCCCCCCCTCCCCCCCCTCTCCCCCGCCGAAACGTCTTAGATATTAATCCGCACGGCACCGCGCCGCCAATGCTGTCGCGCGTGCACGCCGCGCCGCCCTGATCGCATATCGCGTCCTGCCACGTCCTTGCCATGCCGGCCGTTCCCGCTGCCGGCCGCCTGTAAGCGTCGTTAGTATATACACTAACGACGCTTCCGACGGGTCAGGAAGTGCGGGGTCAGGAAGTGCGCAGCGAGGCGCCAGGCGGAGCAGGCCCAAATGCCCACACGCGCCTAGCCACCGCGCGCCGCCGCCCGCGCGCCGCCGCACCGGTGGCCGCCGTCAACCACACCACCGGCCGACGCGCACGCGCACGCCGAGGCCCGAAGATCGTCGGCGACGACCGCCACCCCCGAGCCGCCGCCTGCCACGTCGCCAAGCCGCCCGCCGCCGCTGCAGAGCGCGACGCCCGCCGCCAGCGAGCC
Source organism: Diacronema lutheri (assembly GCA_019448385.1). Classification (NCBI taxonomy): domain Eukaryota; phylum Haptophyta; class Pavlovophyceae; order Pavlovales; family Pavlovaceae; genus Diacronema; species Diacronema lutheri. The sequence continues at coordinate 163,990 of JAGTXO010000030.1, read as the reverse complement.
GCCGCCCTCCCCACCGCGTCGCAGCCCCCTGTCGCCGCCGCGAAGCGCACCGCCACCCGCCGCCAGCGTGGCAAGCGCCGCAATGCTGGCCGCGTGGCCGCGCACGCGCGCCCCGCCATCCCCAAACCCACCGACCGGGGCGAAAAGTACGTTGTTCGCGGTGCCGGCGCAGTCGATGGGCAGGGGCGGCGGGGCGCGCGGAGCGCGGCCAGCAGAGCGCGAGGGCACAGCCGTCGCAAGCGAAGGTTTCCTCGTAGAGAAGGCCACGCCGCCGTCGCTCGTGCGGCCGTGCGCGCGCGCCCCGCCACCCCCAAACCCACCGACCGGGGCGAAAAGTACGTTGTTCGCGGTGCCGGCGCAGTCGATGGGCAGGGGCGGCGGGGCGCGCGGAGCGTGGCCATCAAAGCGCGAGGGCGCAGCCGTCGCAAGCGAAGGTTTCGTCGTAAAGAAGGCCACGCCGCCGTCGCTCGTGCGGCCGTGCGCGCGCGCCCCGCCACCCCCAAACCCACCGACCGGGGCGAAAAGTACGTTGTTCGCGGTGCCGGCGCAGTCGATGGGCAGGGGCGGCGGGGCGCGCGGAGCGCGGCCAGCAGAGCGCGAGGGCGCAGCCGTCGCAAGCGAAGGTTTCGTCGTAGAGAAGGCCACGCCGCCGTCGCTCGTGCGGCCGTGCGCGCGCGCCCCGCCACCCCCAAACCCACCGACCGGGGCGAAAAGTACGTTGTTCGCGGTGCCGGCGCAGTCGATGGGCAGGGGCGGCGGGGCGCGCGGAGCGCGGCCAGCAGAGCGCGAGGGCGCAGCCGTCGCAAGCGAAGGTTTCCTTGTAGAGAAGGCCACGCCGCCGTCGCTCGTGCGGCCGTGCGCGCGCGCCCCGCCGCCCCCAAACCCACCGACCGGGGCGAAAAGTACGTTGTTCGCGGTGCCGGCGCAGTCGATGGGCAGGGGCGGCGGGGCGCGCGGAGCGCGGCCAGCAGAGCGCGAGGGCGCAGCCGTCGCAAGCGAAGGTTTCGTCGTAGAGAAGGCCACGCCGCCGTCGCTCGTGCGGCCGTGCGCGCGCGCCCCGCCGCCCCCAAACCCACCGACCGGGGCGAAAAGTACGTTGTTCGCGGTGCCGGCGCAGTCGATGGGCAGGGGCGGCGGGGCGCGCGGAGCGCGGCCATCAGAGCGCGAGGGCGCAGCCGTCGCAAGCGAAGGTTTCGTCGTAGAGAAGGCCACGCCGCCGTCGCTCGTGCGGCCGTGCGCGCGCGCCCCGCTGCCCCCAAACCCACCAGTATATTACGTATGGGTACTGTACAGGGTTGTGGCTGGATTTCTGTAACGTCCTTCAGGTCACCACCCCCACCCATGAAAATACTTCCATTTTTTGAACAGCTGCGAGGCGCCGTGGTCCCCGTCGGCGCGGCGCGCGCCGGCGCGGCCGTGCCGGCCGGCAGCTTCGGAACGCCGGCTGCCTTGACGACACCTGCCTTTGCCATCCAGGCTGCGCCCTCGCGCTCTGCTGGCAGCGCTCCGCGCGCCCCGCCGCCCCTGCCCATCGACTGCGCCGGCACCGCGAACAACGTACTTTTCGCCCCGGTCGGTGGGTTTGGGGGTGGCGGGGCGCGCGCGCACGGCCGCACGAGCGACGGCGGCGTGGCCTTCTCTACGACGAAACCTTCGCTTGCGACGGCTGCGCCCTCGCGCTCTGATGGCCGCGCTCCGCGCGCCCCGCCGCCCCTGCCCATCGACTGCGCCGGCACCGCGAACAACGTACTTTTCGCCCCGGTCGGTGGGTTTGGGGGTGGCGGGGCGCGCGTGCACGGCCGCACGAGTGACGGCGGCGTGGCCTTCTCTACGACGAAACCTTCGCTTGCGACGGCTGCGCCCTCGCGCCCTGATGGCCGCGCTCCGCGCGCCCCGCCGCCCCTGCCCATCGACTGCGCCGGCACCGCGAACAACGTACTTTTCGCCCCGGTCGGTGGGTTTGGGGGTGGCGGGGCGCGCGTGCGCGGCCACGCGGCCAGCATCGCGGCGCTTGCCACGCTGGCGGCGGGTGGTGGCTAGGCGCGTGTGGGCCTTTGGACCTGCTCCGCCTGGCGCCTCGCTGCGCACTTCCTGACCCCGCACTTCCTGACCCGTCGGAAGCGTTTTTAGTGTGAAAATGAAAAGGCACTGGGAGCGTTGAAGCGAGTATCGCACATATGACCAAAAAGCGTTCATCATAAACCACGACGACCCGATGCAGCAACGCCTCCAGCACGCGCTCGCCTCCTCGTTCGCCCGTTGGGGGCGGCTCGTCGCGCGCCACCCGCTTCGCGTGCTCTTCATCAGCCTCGCCGTGTACCTTGCGCTCTGCGTCGGCCTCCTCCGCCTGACCCCGGAGAACCGGTGCGCACGCCGCGCGGGGCGCGCCCGCGCGCGCCCACTGCGGTCGACCGCACCGACGCACCGACACGTCGCCGCGCAGCTCACGCGCGCGCGCGTCTCGTCCGTACGTCGCAGCGGTGCCTACTTGTGGGTCCCCACCGATTCGAAGAGCTACCAAGACTGGCGCTATGTCGAGGACAACTTTGGCGTCGAGGGCCACAACATGCTGCTCTACGCGCGCGCGAAGAGCGGCAACATCTTCGACTTGGAGAGCGTCAGCGAGCTGCTGAAAGCGCACGAGTACACGATGAACTTGCAGACCGAGGTGCGCGGCAAGGTCGTCCGCTTCAAGGACGCGTGCAGGCGGCTCGCCGAGTACGACGACGACGACTACGAGGGCGAGGAGTGCTACGCGCCGTCGTTCCTCTCGCTATGGAACTACGAGCTCAACTCGCTCATCGGCTCCAAGGTGCCCATTCTCGACAAGCTGAGCGCGCTGCACGTGGCCACGGACATTGAGACGTTCGCGGCGAACGTTGTCTTCGAGGAGCGCAAGGACGGCTCGAAGCGCGTGTTGAGCGCCGAGGCCGTCGTGCTCGTCTTTCCGCTCCGCTCGACGGACGGCGCGTCCTACGATATCCAGCCGGCGTGGAACGCGGGCATCGCCGGCGCTGTCGACAGCGAAGTGGTCGAGGTCTTCCACCTGTCGACCCGCTCGTTTGACGACGAAGTTGGCCGCGTCGTCACGGGCGACATCCCACTCTTTGCGGTCGGCATGGGCATCATCACGCTCTTCATTGCGCTCACGCTCGGGGCGCCAACGTCGCTCCATCGCTCGCGCGTGCTGCTCGGCGTGATGGCGATCGTCAACGTGCTCCTCGCCGTCGGCGGCGGCTTTGGCATTGCGTCGGCGATCGGCGTCCGGTTCGCGTCGATCGCCGCGCTGCTGCCGCTCATCCTGCTCGGCGTGCAGGTCGACTCGGTGATCATCCTCGTCGATAACTTGGATGCCCAGTCGGACGCCGAGCCGCTCGACGAGCGGATCGGCAAGTCGCTGAGCAAGTCGGGGCCGGCAATCCTCGTGACCGCGCTCACGACGATCTCCGCCTTTGCCACATCGACGACGACAACGATGCCCGCGATCGCGATGTTCGCGTCGTTCGCTGCGCTCTCGTTCACGGTTGCGCTGCCCGTCGTCTTCACCTTCTTCCTCGCGCTGCTCGTCCTCGATGAGCGCCGGCTCAAGGCGGGGCGCATCTCGTTCGCGCCGTGCGTTCGCGCGCACGACGCGCGCGCTGACGAGCCGGCGCCGGCGGACGCCGTGCCGGGCGGTGCACTGCCCGCGACGAAGCGCGCGCGCTCCAACAAGGCGTCCGACCTGCGCAACATCGGCCGGATCCAACGCTTCATCCGCGACGTGTACGCGCCCACGCTCCTCTCGCCGCCCGTCTCGGCGCTCGTCGTGCTCGCGTTCGTCGCGCTCGTCGTGCTGTCCGCCCTCTCCGTCCCGTTCATCAAGGTCGGCCTTCCCACCGAGGACGTGCTGCCCGACGACTCGTACGTGATCCCCGCTCTTGGCATCGAGAAGGCAGCCTTTGGCAGCGCTCGCGCCAGCGCGCAGATCGTGCTGCGCGGCGAGAACTACGACAACGAGCGCACGCGCGACGCGTACCGGCGCACCCGCCGCGGGGTCCTCGACCTCGACTTTGTCAAGGCCGCGCCGCCCGACTGGCTCAACCAGTACGAGAGGTGGCGCGAAAGTGAGGGGATCGAGCTGGCAGACGGGCCGTTCCTCGCGCGGCTGCACGACTTCCTCGGCGAGATCGGCTCGACGATCTTTCAAGACGACCTCGTGTGCGACCGCGACAACTCGTGCAAGCATCCGAGCGATTCGCGCTTCAATGCGCTCCTTTTCACGGGCACGGGCGACCAGATCGAGCAGATCGGCTTCCGCACGCGCCTTGAGGCCGTGCTGCAACGCGAGGGCTTCGACACTGGCTTTGCCTTCGCAGGGAGCTTCTTGAACGCCGAGAGCGACGTGGCGATCTGGACCCTCACGTGGACCAACATGGTCTACGCGCTCGCCGTCATCTTTGGCATCATGCTCCTCTTCAACCCGCTGCCAATTGCGGTGTGGATCACGGTGTGCGTTGCATTCATCGACCTTGACCTGCTCGGCGTCCTCTGGGCCGTCGACCTCAAGCTCAACGCTGTCAGCTACGTCAATCTTGTGCGGCGCACCGCCCGCGCGCGTCGAGCCTCGCGCGCCGCTCCAGGCCCCAGCGGCTTATCACGCCGCCCTCACACACGCCGCGCCCGTATGCGTCGCGCGCTGTGCCGTGCGCAGGTGATGGCCGTCGGCCTGTCCGTCGACTACTCGGTCCATCTCGCGCACGCATTCCACGAGTCGCATGCAGGCGCGCTCGCGGACGCGGCGCCTGGCGAGGTCGTCTCGACGCGCGATTCGGCGGTGTACGCGCTCACGACGATGGGCGCGTCGGTGATCAAGGGCGGCTTCACGACCGTCCTGGGCGTGCTTGTCGTCGCGTTCGCATCGTCGGTCGCGTTCAGGACCTTCTTTACGCTCATCTCGTTCACCGTGCTGCTTGGGCTGCTGCACGGGATGGTGCTGCTGCCGATCCTCCTCACCTACTGCTCCGTCCGCGGGTCTGCGCCTCGAATCGATGGCGTGGTAAAGGTGTCGGTGTGACGAGTATAGATGGTCAAGCCAAATCCGATCAGGGGCACGATCGCGCCCCGAGTGCAGCGCGGGCCGTTCGGAAGGACGTCCTTGTGAGGGAGCTCTTCGCGTTTGGCGAGCGGGGGAGCACGACGCGCAGCGTTGCTGCGGCGGCGTGCGGGCGGCGAGCAGCGGTCGGGCTGCTCGCGACGAGGCCGGAGCAGACGGCGCCGTGGCCGCCGGCGCAGGTGACGCGCGCCGACGAGCCGTAGCGAGCGTCCGTGATCCGCACGGCGGTTGGAGCGGGCCGGCTGGTGCGGCGCGCTCGGCCACGGGTGGCGGCGTGCACGGTCGTGCCGCGCGCGGCACGCGTCGCCAGCCGCGCGCGACCTGGGCAGAGCCCGCAAAGCGTCGACCGCTGCGCGGCTCGGCCGTGCGTCAACGCCGGCCGCGCTTCGGCCCGCGCGCGCTGCCGCCGCCGGCACTGGCGCTGGCAGCTCCGCGGGCGGGGGTGCGGGCGCGAGAGCCGCCGCCGCCACCGCCGCCGCGCCCGCCGCCGTCGTCGCCACCGCCGTCGCCGCCGCCGCCTCCCCCGCCGTCATCGTCGTCGTCGCCGCCGCCGCCTCCGTCGCCGTCGCCGTCGCCGTCGCCCTCGCCGCCGCCGCCGTCGCCGCTGCCATCGTCGTCGTCGTCGTCGTCGCCCTCGTCGTCGCCCTCGTCGTCGCCGTCGCACTCGTCGTCGCAGTCGTCGCCCTCGCCGTGCACCATGCGCTCCTCACGCTCCCACACCTCGCCGCGCGCCCACCAGGCGAGCACGAGGGCAAAGCGCTCAGGCGTCGACGTGGTGTCGCGCCCGGCCGCGTGCGCCGCCATGTCGTGCACGTCGTAGAAGATGTTGCGCGCGGCGTTGTAGTCGCGGTGCACGGGCTTCTTGCCGCCGTTGCACGCCGGGCAGATGACGAGCGCGTGCACCGTGCGCGTGCCGCCCTTTGCCACGGGCAGGCGCGGGTTCTGCGCGAGCTCCGCGCCGCAGCGCTGCAGCCTGCCGCCCTTGGCGAGCCGCGGCATCGAGCAGTGCATCGACGTGTACGGCTCGGGCACGAAGACGGCCGCGACGCCGCGCCGCCGCAGCTCGCGCAGCAGCCCCACCTGGAAGGCGGGCGGCGCGCCCTTGGGCTGCGCGCCCTTGTGGTCGCGCAGCCACTTGCCCACGCACACGAGCAGCCGGTCGCGCGTCACGCCGTCGACACAGTGCGCCGCGATGAGCGCCTCGGCGACGCGCGCCGCGTTGGACCGCCCGCCGCTGTCGCGCCGCCAGCGCTCCTTCCGGCGCGCCGGCGCGTCGTACACGTGCTCGGCGGCGCGCTCGCGCACCCGCGCGCTCTCGCGGTGGAAGGCGTGGAACTCGCCCTCGCCGAGCACCTTGGCGCTGTGCGCCTCGCCAAGCCGCGCCTCGTCCGCCTCCACGCTGAACTCCTCGCCGCGCCCGTCCTTGCGCACGCGCCGCCGCGCCGCGTTGGTCTTGGCCGTCTCGCGCGCAAAGCCCGCGGCGCGCGCGCGCGCGCGCTGCGTGAACTGCCGCCAGACGGCCGCCCGCCCGACGTGCGCAGAGTAGGTGGTGATGTTGCCCATGTTCGGGTCGGCCGCGACGACGACCGCCGCCTCGACGTCGATCGCCCGCCGCAGCTCGGAGCCGAGCGCGACGGCGATGCGCCCGTCCGGCCGGCGCCAGCGGTGCAGGACGCCCGAGCCGCCGGCCGGCGCCTGCGCCTTCGGCACGAGGACGGTCCCGACGGCGTGCACGGCGACGCCATCTGTCACCACCGACTTGACGGGCTGCCGGCCCGGGAGCGGCACGCGCGGCAGCGGCGCGAGGCCAACCCACGAGCGCCGCGCGTGCCACGGCAGATCGGCCGGCGGCCGCTCGCGCCCGGCGTAGTCGAAGACGCGGTTGGAGATGTCGAAGCGCGTCGCAAAGACCGCGTACCTGACGCGCACGTCCGACATCGGCGGGGTGTTGCCGTTTGTGCCTGTCCACTTGATCGGCTCGCCATCGTGGTCGCGCAGGTCCAGCGCCTTGAGCCGCGCGCGCAGCTCCTTGCGCTCGTCATCCGAAAGCGTCACCCAGATGGCGCTCGCGGCGAGGCGCACGTTGCGCGGCACCTGCGCGCAGCGCGCGGCGCGCGAGCGCGCGGGCGCGTGACCAACCTGGCCGCGGGGCGGCGCGCACGGCGGCGGCGCGCGCGCTTGGGCGCTCGGCGGCGGCAGCGGCAGCCACGCCTCGCGCGCACATTGTGCGTGCGCAGCGGCGCCACATTGTACCGCGGCGGCCGGCCGGTCAGCTGCGTGTGGATGTGCGCGAGCCGGCAGAGCAGCGCCTGCCCCTCGGCCACGTGCTGCAGGGTGCGGATCTGCACGAGGAAGTAGCGCGTCGTGTGCCGGTCGTAGTTCCACCTTTTCGTGGGCGTGCACTTGTAGTCGATCTTGTGGAGGACCATGTCGGGCAGGTGGCGGTCGAGCGCGGCGGGGCAGCCGACGCGCGCGCCCTCCACGTCGCCGCGCAGCAGCCGCTCGCACAGCTCGCGCACGCGCGCGTTTCGCTGCATCTCGGGCAGCGCGACGAGCGCCTCGTCGCGCTCGACTGCCGCGCGGACGACGTCGCGGAGCAGCCCGTTCACGACGCGCGATGGATGCATCAGGCACGCGGTGGACACCTGCGTCGCCTCCGCCTCGAGGATCTCCGTGAGGCCCACCGCGCAGACGGGCTGGACGCCCTCGGCCATCTCGCCGACGGCGCGCGCCGTCGCCGCCTTGGTCTGCGCGGCGGCTTGCTCGGCGGGCTTGCCTCGGGGCGCTGCACCGTACGTGCTCTCGTCCTTGTGCCAGCCGATGGCCGAGAAGATCGCACGGACGGTTCCCTTGTCCATCGTGGTCGACGTGTGCACGCTGGTCGACGGGCCGCCCGACGCCGCGCCGACGGCCTGCGCGCTCGCCACCGCAGCCTCGTCGCGCACCACCTTGTTGATGACGCGGTACGCCTGTGTCGTGAGCCTGTGCACGGCCGCCGCGATGCGCCGCAGCTCCTTCCGCGCACCGGGCTGCGCCGTCACCGCCTGCGGCCCCGCGTTGAGCGTCGAGCGCTTGACCACGAAGCCCGGGAGCACGCTGACGCGCGTGCGCGCCGTCGCGCCGCCGGCGGCGCGCGCGCTCGGCGCAGCGGGCTCGTCCACGCGCGCGCGCTCGACGCCGCGCGCGCGGGGAACGCTCGGCGCGCGCGCGCCCGCGGCGTCGCGCGCGCTCGCGGCGGCACCCGCCGCGGCGCGCTTGCCCGCGGCGCCCGACTCGCCGTGCGCGCGAAGCGGCGCCGACGCCAATGCCGACGCCGCGCCCGCGCCGCCGCTGCCGCTGCCCGATACGCCCGCGCGCCGCTTCTGCTCGTCGCGCGTCTTGCGGAACTGGGCGACGAGGTCGCTGCTCACGTTGGCCTCAGGCTCCCACGTGTCGGCGCTCTCGTCGTAGCCCCGCCACCTGATCCGGAACTGGAACGTCACCTTCTTGCCCGCCTTGCGGCGCTCGTCGACGACCGCCTCGACCTCGTACGTGCGCGCCTCCTCGTCGACGCTCGCGCCCGCCGCGCTCGCGCCCGTGTCCGGCCACCCAGCGACCGTGCCGCCCAGCCTCTCGGCGGCCGCGCGCAGCTGCCGCTCGCGCTGGGCGGCCGCGGCGCCTCGCGCGACCAGCGCGGGCAGCATGCCCGCGCCGCCCGCGAGGCCGTGCGCGCCGACGCTGGCGGTCATCAGCGCGTCGAGGCACGCGAACGTTGCGAGCGCACGCGCGCCATCGTCGCCGCCGCGCGGCTGCGAGCGCACGACGGGCGATGGCCGCGGCTCCCCCTCGGCCGCGAGCAGCGGCCAGATCGCACTGGCCAGCGCGACGGCATGCGCGCCGACCGCGACGGCCACGTCCGCGTCGAGCGGCGCAAAGTCGTAGCGCACGAGCGCGGCCGGGCGCGAGTCGTCCGTCGGCCGGTCGGCGACGAGCAGCCCGACCGGGCGCGGCGGCTCGCCGGACGGCGCGGCGACGGGCACGCAGAGGAGCACGACGAGCAGGCGCGGCGTGCCGCCGAGCAGCGCGCGCGCGGCATCCGCCCCGTCGGCTCCGCCGCGCGCGGCCGCGGCGAGCAGCTCGGCCGCGCGCGTCGGGCCCAGCGCCGTGCGCGCGTCCTTGCGCGCGCGTGCGCGGGCCGTGTACGCGGCGCAGGCGTCGTCGAGCACCGCCGCGCTGGGCGCGGTGCCAGTCGTCGCCCACGCGCGCAGCGCGTCGCGCACCCGCGTGACGATCGCCTGGTCGACCGCCGCCTCGCCGGCAGCGTGCGCCGGCGCGCACGCCGGCGGTGCGGCGGCAGGCGCGAGCGCGGGCGCGCCGTCGGCGCCGTCAACGCCGACGGCGCCGTCGGCGCGCCGCCACGCGAGCTTCGCCTCGATCTGCTGCCGGACGGCGTGGCAGTGCCGGTCGATGCCGCGCGCGTCGTCGAGCGCGGCCAGCGCGTCCTCAGCGGCGGGACGGCCGCTCGCGTCCGCGACGGCCTGCAGGCAGAGCAGCGCGGCCGCACGCGCGTTGCACGCGCTCTGCGGCTCGGGCGCGAGCGCGAGCTCGAGCTCGAGCGGCGACGCGCCTCGCGCCGCGGCGATCGCGTCCATCAGCACGTCCAACCGCTGCACCAGCGCCCTGTGCGCGTCGCGCGGCGCGCCCGTCGACGGCGCGCGCGAGCGCGTCGCCAGGAGCCCGAGCGCGCGCGCCGGCGCGCCCGCCGGCGTGTGCAGCACGAGCAGCGCCGCGCCCGCCAAGCTCGCGTTGCGCGTGACGAGCGCGAAGATGCGCGTCGCCTCGTGCGCGCCCACCGACGCCCAGATCGCAGCGCGATCGGCGTCCGTCTGCGCGTCGCACAGGTCGCGCACGTCGTCCGGCGCGAGCAGCGCGCCGCCGCCGGCGGAGCGCGCGACGATCGCCCGCGCCTCCGCCACGAAGACGGCCTGCGGCAGGTCGGCGTGGCGCGCGTCGACGATGGCGCGCGTCGCGTGCACGCCGAGCTCCACGCCGCGGTAGAAGGCGCGCGCGTTGGCCGCGCGCGCGTGCGCCGGCCGTCCGTCCGCGTTGCGCCTCGCGCGCGCCTGCTTGCTCGTGCGCGCGAGGCCGTCGCGTGGCGGTGGCGGCAGCGTGGCGAGGAAGCGCGCGGCGGGCGGCGGCGCGCGCACGCCGCGCTCCCGCCGTGCGATGGCCGCGAGCCGCCGGCCCGCCGCGCTGCCGCCCGCGCCGACGTGCTGCCGGCGGCCGAGCGCCGCCGGTGGCGGCGGCGGCGGCGGCGCGGCGGCGGGCGGCGGCGCGACGGCGGGCGGCGGCGCGGCGGCGGGCGGCGGCGCGGCGGTGGGCGGCGGCGCGGCGGCGGGCGGCGGCGCGGCGGCGGGCGGCAGCGGCGGCGGCGCGGCGGCGACGGCAGCACCAGTCGGCTTGTCCGCCCACGCACCCGAGACTCTGTCCCAGACCTTGCCGCATGGCGCGCGCCCACGCGGCCGCGCGAACTGCCCCGGCTCGAGCGCCTGGCCGCGCTTGGCGGCGGCGGCGGCGGCAGGGGGCGGGCGGCCGGCGCGCCAGTCGAAGACAGGTGCAACCGTGGCGGCAGGCGCCGAGTGCCGCGCGTCGGTCACAGAGCGCGTGGTGCGCGCGGCGACCGTGGCACGCCTGGCGGGCGGGCGGTGAGCAGCGCCCGCCGGCGCGCCGGCGGGCGCGGCCGCCTCGAGCCCGGCGGAGGCGCCGCGCTTGCGCTTGCGCGTGCCGCCGCGCGTGCGCCTGCGCGCGCGCCCGCCGCGCGCCCGTTCGGCCTGCGCGTCGCCAGCCGCGTCGCCGGCCGCGTCGCCGCGCCGCACGTAGACGACCGCGAACGCCTCCTCGCCGGTCCCGTCGACGCCGCCGCGCGCGCGGCGCAGGACCGACCGCCACTGCAGCCGCCGCGCGCGGCCGGGCTCGCACGCAAACCAGCGCCCACCGCGCCTGACGACGGCCACAAAGTCGTCGTCGCGCCGCCCGCGCCGGCGCGTGCGCAGCAGCACGCACTGCACGTCGAGCCAGCCCTCGTGCCAGTCGGCCGTGCTGGGGGCGACGCGAATCGACTGCGGGAGCTCGACGCCAAAGCCGGCGAGGCGCACGATGTGCGCGACGATGACGCTCGAAATGGCGGGGGCGCTCGACGGGTCGCCCGCTGCAGCGAGCACCGCCCCGCCCCAATGCTCACGCGTGACGCAATCCGCGTCCTCGACGTGCACGTGCGCCACGCTCGCGCCGAGCTGGTGCAGCAACGCGCAGATGTCGGCGTCGACCGTCCTCTCCTCCTCGGCCGCCTCGGCCGTGCCGCGGGCGGCGGCGTCGCCTGCCGGCTGCCCGAGGTACGCGATCGCCCGCTCGACGGCCGCGCGCTCCGCACGCGCTGCGCTGTCGATCGCCGCATTGCCGACGGGCGCGCGCAGCGCCGCGATCGCGTCTTGCAACGCCGTCGCGTCGCCCGTCGCCGCCGCCGCCGTCACCGCCGCCGCGCTCGCGGTGCCGTGCGCGACGGCGTGCAGCGCGGCGGCGCGCGCGGCGGGGATGCGCCCGTCCAGCGCGAGCACGAGCGGCGGCCCGGCCGGCGTCTGCTGCCGCCGGTGCCGCCGGCTCGCAGCCGGGTGGTCGGCGCGCGCGCGCTCGAGCCGCGCGCGCCGCTCGACGACGCGCGCCCAGAAGGCCTGCACCCTCGGCTGCGCGAATGCAAGCCAGCCGGCGCCGCGCGTCACGACGTGCACGACGATCCGGTCCTCGTGCCTGAGGTACTGCACGTAGAGCGCTTTGCTCACGCCGAGGACGTGCATGCCGAGCTGCAGCTGATCGCGGTGCGGCTGCGGCGGCCCGTCCTCGTGCGCCGTGGCGCCCGCCTTGGTGAGCGTCTTCACCTCGACGAGGACCTGCTCGTTGTTTTCGGGGAGGATGGCGAGCCCGTCCGGCGAGAAGGCGAACGGCGCGCTCTTGTCGTGCGGGTCCGCACGCACCATCGGCAGGTTGCACACGACGGTGATGCCGTACGCGGCCGCCAGCTTGCGCAGCGCGACGGCCTCGCCGAGGATGCCCGCGGTCGTCGCCTTGGTCCGCACCTCGCGCCGCCGCCGGTGCACGTACTCGTCGGTGAGCGTCTCGTGCGCGACGCCGGCGTTGTCGTTCACGACGTCGCCAACCTTGCTGCCCGTGACCTCCTCCCATCGCTCGTCGTGCCAGCGCGGGCTGCGCTGCGCGGGCGCGCCCGCGCCGACGGCGTCGAGCACGCGGCGCAGCGCTGTGCCGTCGGGCGCAGCAGGCACGCGCGCGCGGTCCTGGGCCTCGCGAGCGTCGAGGACGCGGCCCGTAGTGGAATCTTGGGGTAGGTCGAGCTTGCTCGCCTCGCCGTAGCGGCTCTCCAGCTGGCGCGGTGCGTCGGCAGGGCCGCCGTCCGTGCGCGCACCCGACGCGCCCGCCAGTGCACGCGGCGCAGCGTCCGAGGCGCCCGCCGCGCCCGCGCCGCCGCCAATCGCGCCAGCGCACGCGCGCGCCGCGACCTGCGGACGGCCAGCCGCAGGGACCTCGTCCGCTCGGCCGGCCGCTGCGTCGGCCGTCCGCTTGGCCACCTCGCGCACGTCTCCGAGCGCGAGCGTGGCTGGCGCCGTCGAGCTCCCGTTGCGTTTGTCCCAACATTTGAGCAGCCCGCCAAGGAAGGGCGTGCCCGTCGGGCGGTCCTCGGGCACCTCCGCCAGGATCGCGTCGACGCGCAGCGCGGCCGCCACATCGCAGAACGCGCGCGCGGCGCGCGCCATCCGCTCGGCGCGCGCGCCGCCGTCGTCCGCCGCGCGGCGGATGGCGTGGCTCACGTGCGCGACGCGGAGCGAGACGACGGCGTGCGCCGGCGCGTCGGCGCCCGTGCCGAGCGTGTGCCGCCGGATGGCCAGCTGCCCATCGCCCATGCGCGGCGGCAGCGACGCGCACGCCGCGACGGTCGTCGTGCCGGCCGCGCTGTCGCACAGCCAGCTCGCCTCGCCGCCGCCCGCAAACTCAAAGGTCGCGAAGCCCTCGCGGCCGAAAAGCGCGACGAAGTGGTCGAGCACCGCCTTGTTGATCGCGCGCGCCGCCGGCCGCGTCGATGCGCCGCGGGCAGCGCCACCCGCCGCGCCGCGCGCATCGCTGCACGTCGCAGGGCAGGTGCAGCCGGACGCGCGCACGCCGTCCGACCGCGTCCGCGGCAGCTCGAGCTCGCGCACCTTGGGGCAGAACCAGAGCGGGTTGGACGCCTCGAGGCACAGCACGACGAGCCGCCCGTCCGTGCCGGCCAGCGCGCGCGCGTCGCGCAGCAGCTCGACGGCGAGCTCGGACGTCGCCGCGTGCACCGCCGGCTCGCCCGTCGCGCGGTCGGGCGGGAAGAGGCCGCCGCCGACGAGCGGGCTGGGGCAGCGGCCGAGCATCACGAGAAGCGGCGGCGGCGGCGTCTGCGGCGCCTGCTGCCCGACCGCAGCCGCCGTCAGCCCGGCCAGGTCGGAGCTCGTGCGGAGGGCCTTGAGCGCGACGCGCGAGCCGGTGCCCGCCTGCTCGGAAAACGTGGCGAGCATGGCGCACGTGCTCGCCCTCGCGCCGCACTGCCAGCTGACGCGCGCGAGGAGGCCTTCCAGCGTGTCGTTTTCGCGCGGCCGCGTGACCGCGTCGAGCGCCGCCGGGCCGAGCTGGAGGCTGCCGGGCGTGACGCACAGCACCGCCTCGTGGTAGGCGCGCAGCAGCTCCCTCGGCAGCTGCTCGGCGGGCGTCGCCGCCTGCCCGCCCACCCACCGTGCACCGTGGCCGCCGTCGCCCGCGCCCGCGAGCCGGACCGCCGGCCCGCCCGTGATCGCCGAGGTCGGTGGCGTGCCGAGCGCGTCGACGAGCGCGCGCACGGGCGCGACACGCCTGCGCGCAGCGTCCGCGCCGACGGCGAGCGCGGCGATCTGAGCGCCGTCCCATGCGCGCTCCCTCGCGTCGTCCCGCGCGGCCGCCGGCGCGGCGCCCGGCCGCGCGCCGGGCGGCACCGCGCACGCCGCCGCGACGACCTCCGCGCGCGCGCCGGCGGCGTCGGGCGCGTGCAGCTGCGCGAGCGCGCCAAAGAGCGCGGCGGCCGAGCGGTAGCGGCCGTGCGCCGCGACGAGCGCGTAGAGCACGCGCAGCGCGGCCACGCCCGCCTGGTCGGGCGCGTCGCCAGCGATTTGCTCGACCTCCCACGTGCGCGTGGGCGGCGGGCTGCCGTCGGCCGGGTCCGGACGCAGCGCCCACGCGCGCTCGACGATCGCGTTGAACACGCCGTGCGCGGCGCCCTCGTCAAACTCGGCGGCGCCCGCCGCGTGCGCGCACCACCCGTGCACGCGCGACGTGGGCGCGTCCACGGCGCGCTGCACGACGAGCACCGCCGGCCGGTCGACGCAGCCGAGGCTCACCGCCGCGTGCTTGCCCTCGAGCAGCGCCGCCGCCGCAGCCTCGACCAAGGCGTCATCAGGCGCGTCGCCGACGACGACGGCACAGCCGTCGCCGTACTCGGCCTGCATCGCGGCGACGCACGACGCGACAAAGTCGCCGCCCGCGGCCGCCGCGTGTCGCGCCGCCAGCATCCGGCGCGCGATGGCAAGCCAGACGTACTCGGCCGGCGCGCGCGCGGCGCGCGCGCGAGGCGCGCCGGCCGCGCCGCGTGCGCCCGCGCGTGCGCCTCCAGCGGCCGCAACGGCCGAGGCGGCTGGAGCGGCGGTGAGCGTGCGCCGCGCGCGCTTCGCCGGCCGCGTGATGGGCGATGCACCCGCCATCGCACCGCCCGCAGCAGCCGGTGCGGCCGCCACAGCGCCCGCCGCAACGCCACTCGTCACGACGCCCGTGGCGGGCGGCGCGGCGGCGGACGTGGCCGCCTCGACGGGCGTCGCGCAACTACCGCCAGCGGTCGCGGACGCGCCCGGCGACGCGTCGGCGAGGAGGTGGCGCAGCACGCCGCGCGCGAGCGCGACTCGCACGGCGAGCGTCAGCGCGCGCAGGCGGTCGGAAGGCGAGGCGTCGCGCTCGGCGTCGGCGGACGTGGCGGCAGCAGGCGGGGCGGCGGGCGGCACGGCGGCGGGCTGGGCGGCCGCCGGCGCAACCTCGTCGGCCTTGGCCAGCCAGACGAGCCCGGCGACTGCGAGCACGACGCTGTACGCGCCGACATCGTCACCCGCAACGCGCGCCAGCCGGGCGTGGGCGTCGGCCTCGGACACGGCGACGTGGAAGAGCACGTCGTCGCGGGCAGCTTGCTCGGCAAACTGACGCAGCTGCTTGGCCATCGTCACGCCGGCGACGCACGCCTCGCCCGCCTCTGCCTCGACCTGCTCGTCCTGGCCGATGGCGGACGCGCCGGCCTCGGCGCCAGCGTCGAGTGTCCGGCGGCGCTCGAGGGCGAAGCCACGCACACAGACGCGCTGGAGGCCGCCGAGCGCGCCCGCCTTCTCGTGCAGCGCGCACGACAGCTCGACCACCGAGTCCACGCGCCTCGCGGCGGCGCCCCCCCGCTCGCCGCGCGTGGCCGCGCGCACGACGAACACCGTGAATTGCGCGCGCTTCGCCGCGCGCGCCGACGCGCACGCGTGCTTCAGGAGCCGGCAAAGCGCGGGCCTTTGCGCCGCTGCGCCCCGCGTGCACAGCAGCAGTTGGCCGCGCTCGTCGCCCAGCTCCTGCTCGACGGCGGCCTCGAGCGCGTCGTCCGTCAAATCGCCGTGCTCCGTCGAGGCGAGCGCGCGCGCAGCCGCGAGCGCCAGCTCGCCTGCGCCCGCGCGCCGCCGGCGGCGCGCACCGGCGGGCGCGTGCGGCGCCGACGCGTGTGACGACGCCGCCGCGTCCGCGCGCGCACACGCGGCGCGCAACGCCTCACGCGCCGAGGCGGCCGCGCGCGCCCTGGGCGCGAGCTTCAAGAACGTGCGCGCGGCGGTGGCGGCGGCGGCGGCGGCGGCGGCGGCGGCGGCGGCGGCGGCGGCGGCGGCGGCGGCGGCGGCGGCGGCGGCGTCGCCCGCGTCGCCGGCCGGCGGCGGCGGTGGCGGCGGTGGCGGCGCGGCCACGGCGGCGGCAGCAGCGGCGGCGGCGGCGGTGGCGGCGGCGGCGGCGCCCAGCGCGGGCGGCGGCGGCGTGGCGGCGGCGGTGGCGGCGGCGGTGACGCCAGCGGCGGCCTTGGCGCCGCGCGTCTGCGGCGGCGTTTCGGCGCCATCGGGGCTGCCCCCGCCGCGCACCGCGCTCGTGACCGCGCAGACGCCGCCCGGCGCACGATCGCTGGCCGCGCCGGTCAGCGCGACGCGGAGGCGCTCGCCGACAGCGTACATGTCCGCCACGCTGAACGTGCGCGGCGCGGACGAGCAGCCCGCCGCGGCGAGCGCGTCGTTGAGCGCGCCCACTATCGCGAGGCCGCACGTCGCGCCACGCTGCGCCGCCTCGTTGAGCAGCAGCGCGCGGCGCACGCGCGAAATGTCGAGACCCGCCGCGTGCAGCGTGGCAGTTATCGCCTTGGCGAGCATGAGCGCCTGCCTGCAGGGCGACGCGAGCGTGTCGACGAGCACCGCGTCGTAGCGATGCTCGCCCGCGCGCGCGACGCGCACAAGGCGCAACGCGGTGAAATGGCCGGAGGCGAGCTGCGCGCCGTCGTCACCGCCCGCGCCGCCGCGCTCGTCCGACGGGCTCCACACGCCGATGACAGCCTGCGTTGTCGCCTCGCTGCGCAGGCGGTGCAGCAGCGCGGCGCGCTCGGCGTCGTCCTGAAACACCGCGGGTTGCGCGGCGAGCGGCACGTGGCAGACATGCCCGCCGCCGGCCTGCCCGTGCACGCGCAGCACGACCTCGCAGCACGCGTCGACGGTTGAGGCGAGCATGTCGCCGCTGGCGATGCGCTCCACCTCTGCCTGCGGGAGGCCGGCGCTCGCGGCGGCGGCGGCCAGCCGGCGCGCAGCCGCGTCGCCCGCCCACGCAAGCAGCGCCGAGTTGGCGGGTTGGAGGGGAAGCTCAAGGGCGGCTGGTTCGGTGGCGGTAGCCTCGTTGGCAACGGGCACGTTGGCGGTGCGCGCGTTGGCGGCGGGCGCGGCGGCGATGGCTGGTGGGGCGGAAGACGCGCCCGCGGCGGCGGGCGCGGACGCGGCAGCGGCAGCGGCTAGTGGCGCGGGGAAAACGCCGTCGGAGGCGGCCTGGAGGGCGGCAGCGGCAGCGGCTAGTGGAGCGGGGCAAAAGGCGTCGGAGGCGGCCTGGAGGGCGGCAGCGGCAGCGACTAGTGGGGCGGGGAAAACGCCGTCGGAGGCGGCCTGGAGGGCGGCAGCGGCAGCGACTAGTGGGGCGGGGAAAACGCCGTCGGAGGCGGCCTGGAGGGCGGCAGCGGCAGCGGCTAGTGGCGCGGGGAAAACGCCGGTGGTGGCAGGCGCGGAGGCGAATGCAGGAGCAACTAGTGGGGCGGGAAAATCGGCGGCAGGCGCGAAGGCGGATGCAGGAGCGGCTAGTGCGGCGGAAGACACGCCCGCGGCGGCAGGCGCGGACGCGACAGCGGGAGCGGCTAGTGGCGCGGGGAAAACGCCGTCGGAGGCGGCCTGGAGGGCGGCAGCGGCAGCGACTAGTGGGGCGGAAGACACGCCCGCGGCGGCAGGCGCGGACGCGACAGCGGGAGCGGCTAGTGGCGCGGGGAAAACGCCGGTGGTGGCAGGCGCGGAGGCGAATGCAGGAGCAACTAGTGGGGCGGGGAAAACGCTGTCGGAGGCGGCCTGGAGGGCGGCAGCGGCAGCGGCTAGTGGAGCGGGGAAAACGCCGTCGGAGGCGGCCTGGAGGGCGGCAGCGGCAGCGGCTAGTGGAGCGGGGGAAAAGGCGTCGGAGGCGGCCTGGAAGGCGGCAGCGGCAGCGACTAGTGGGGCGGGGAAAACGCCGTCGGAGGCGGCCTGGAGGGCGGCAGCGGCAGCGACTAGTGGGGCGGAAGACACGCCCGCGGCGGCAGGCGCGG
This sequence comes from Diacronema lutheri, assembly GCA_019448385.1. Taxonomy (NCBI): domain Eukaryota; phylum Haptophyta; class Pavlovophyceae; order Pavlovales; family Pavlovaceae; genus Diacronema; species Diacronema lutheri. The sequence continues at coordinate 145,919 of JAGTXO010000030.1, read as the reverse complement.
ACGCGACAGCGGGAGCGGCTAGTGGCGCGGGGAAAACGCCGGTGGTGGCAGGCGCGGAGGCGAATGCAGGAGCAACTAGTGGGGCGGGAAAATCGGCGGCAGGCGCGAAGGCGGATGCAGGAGCGGCTAGTGCGGCGGGGAAAACACCGTCGGCGGCAGGCGCGAAGGCGACAGCAGCAGTGGCTAGTGGAGCGGAGGCGCAGGGCCACGCGCGCGCCAGCCGTGCAAGCCCAAGCCGCGCGCGAGCGACGCACGCGCCGATGGCCGAGGCGGCGGCGCAGGCCACGACGTGGCATGGCACCGGTGTGGCCAGCCGCTCGCGGGTGTGCACGTCGAGCCGCGCCCCACGCCAAGAACGGCGGCGCGCTGAACGGAGGCGCACGACCCCGATCGGTCCGCCCGCGCACGCGCGCGCCGGCTCAGTGTGGCCAACGCGCGCCGCTATGCAAGGCGCGCGCGCGATAACGGCGGCTGTCGGCCGTGGCGTGCGCGTGGCGGCGCCGCGGCGACGGGCGCGGCACACGAGCCGCTCGGGTGCGCCGCCGCCGCGCGGCACGATGTCGAGCAGCACGGTCACGCCGCGCGCGCGCGCGACCGCCGTGCACGCGAGCCGCACGGGCAGCGGCGGCCCGTCCGGGCGCGCGAGCGCCGCCACCTCGGCGTCGGTGAAGCTGTGCAGCTCGCGGCGCGCGCGCGCGAACGCGGCAATGTCCGCGCGCAGCTCCGCGTCCGTGCCGAGCGCAACGCGCGCGTGCACGGGGAGCGACGCGCGCAGCGCGTGGAGCACGCCGCCGCGCGCGCCGCGCGGCGCCGGCGCGCGCTCGCGCTCAGCGCGCGCGGCGCGCGTGAGCTCGCGCACCGCGCGCTCGAGATTGCGCGGCGCGGCCGCGACGGGAGGGCTAGGTGCGCGCGCGCGCCGGTTGTAGCGCGGCCGCGCCGAGTTGAGGGGCGGCGGACGCGGTGCGTACGCCGCGGCGCGGCCCGCGCGCCAAAAGGCCGGCGGCGGGCGCAGCTCCGTCGCGTCGACCGCGGCCGCGAGCGCGCCGAGCGCGGCGTCGCTGTCGCCCGCCGCGTCGGCCGCGTCGACGAGCACGAAGAGCGCGCCGAGCGCGCGCGACGCGGCCGCCTGCGCGGCGGTGGGGCGGGCGCAGGCAGCGACGCATGCGGCCGCCATGCCACGCGCCGCGGCGAACGCCGGTGACGTGACGGCCGCGCCGATGGCAACGGCGGCGGCGGCGACGGTGGAGGCGGCAGCGCCGGCGATGGAGGTGGCAGCGGCGGCGGCGCTTGCCATCGCGCGGCGCGCGAGACGCGAGGCGCCACCGACCGCCGCCGCCGCAGCGCGCGCTGCGCGCGCGCCGGTGGCGCGCATCGTCGCCGCGCCAGGCGCCGCCGCGCCGATGCCGCCGGCGCCCGCGCCGTCGCCGCTCTCGGCCGTGCAGGGCTCCGATGACGGGCCCGGCGTGCGCTGGCGCGTGATGCGCGCGCCGAGGCGCGCGCTCCGCGCCGCGCGGCCGGCGACGTCGAGGACGCGCCGTGCGCGCGCCGCGCACAGGCCACGCGCGCGCGGCGGCGCACCGACAGGCGCCGAGCGCCGCGGCGCGCACGCCGGCGCGTCGCTGTCGGGTTGCGCAGCGCGCGCGCGGGAACTCGGCGCGGCGTGTGCGGGCGGCGGGCGCGCGCCCGCGCGGCGCAGAGGCGCGAGGCGCCGGCCGCAGACGAGGCGTGTGCGCGGCCAGGACGGTGAGGGCCGCAGGGCGCCGTCGACGTCGCGCATCGGCGGGCTGCGAGCGCGCCGCGCAGCCGTGCGGCGCGCGCAAGGCGCTCGGCGGCGCGCGCGCCGCACGGCGCGCGCGGCGGCGCGCACGCCAGCGACGGCTGCGGCCACGCCGCGCGCCAACACGGCCGCGGCGTGCGCCATCGCACCGAGCACGGCGCGTGGCGCGCCGAGCAAGCGCAGCAAGCGCGACGCCGTCGCGCGCGCCGGCGCACCGTGTGCAGGGGCCTCGCCAGCGCCAGCACCGACGCCGCCATCGCCGCAGCCGCAGGTGGCGTCGCCGCCGCCGCAGGCGTCGCGACGGACGCCGCCGCCGCCGAAACAATCGCCGCACACGTCGCCGCCGACGTTGCCACCCCAGCCGCCGTTGCCTGCGTAGGTGGCTGCGGCGCGTGCGTGCGGGAGGCGTGCCGTGCGCCGCGCATCACACGGGCTGCGCGACGCGAGCGACGCCGCCGGGGGCCCCGCTGCGCCAGGCGCGCCGTGCGCGCCAGCCTCGCCGGCCTCGCCGGCGCGCGGTCGCGCGCTCGCCTCGACGTGGCCGCCTCCGCCGCCATCGCCGCCGTCGAACCGGGCGGCGGAGGGCTGCCGCTCGAACCGCTCGTCGGCGTCGGCCGCCACCGCCGCCTCGCGCTCCGCCGCCGCATCGGCCGCACGGCGCGCGTGGCGGAGCGCGCGGCCGCCGTCCGCTGCGCGGCGTGGTGGCGCGGGCGCGGCCTTCGGCGCGCGCGGCCTCTCGGCGCGCTCGCGGAGCACGGCGAGCGGCGTGCCCGTGGCGACGCTCGTGCAGACGCGCTGCAAGGCGGCGCTTACGCACGCGTGGACGACGCGCGCCGTCCGCTTGTCGGCGGCGCGCGCGGCGCGGCGCGCGGCCTTGGCGGCGGCCTTTTTGGCGCGCCTCTGCTCCGCCTGCTCCGACAGCGCGCGCGCCTGGCGCTCGGCTGCGAGCGCTTCCTCGGGTGAAACGGTCGGCCTCGGCGGCCGCGCGCGCGCGCTGCGACGCTGCGCGCTGCGGCGGTCGGACGGCGGCTGCCGCGGCGGCGAGGACGGCGGGCGCAAGCTCGGCGTGGGCGACCAATCACCGCTGACGGTTGCGAGCGGCGCAAACGGGTTGTCGTCCCCGCACCCCGCGGCGTGCGACAGTGCACGCGGCGTCGGGCGCCGGCCGACCGCTGGCGGGCCCCACTCGGACGGCAGCTCCGAGGGCGAGCGCGCCGTCGGCGCCGCGCGTTCCGCGGCCGGCGGCGCCTCCCGGTCCAGCGCCGCCTGCTCTCTCGCCGCGGCCTGCTCGTCACCCTCCGGCACGCCACGCGGCGCGAGCACCGCGGTGGCGCAGCGCGTCGCGTTGAGCAACGCCGCCTCCATCTGCCGCACGTTGGCCTTGGCGCACGCCACACCCTGTCTCGCCCGGCGCAGCGCCTCGTGCGCGCGGCGCACATCCGCGTCGGCATCTTCGCGAATGCCAAAGTGCGCCTGTTGCAGCCGCAAGTCCGCAGGGCGCCCCTGCGCGCGAGGGGCACGGGCGCGGCGGCGCGCAGGTGACGGAGCTGGCGCGCCGTTCTGCGCTGCGCGCACGCCAATCGACGGGCGCGCGCGCGGCGGGGCGCGCGCGCGCGCGCGCGCTGCCTACCCAGCCGCCGGCCGGCTCGCGCGAGCGCGCCAGCTGCTCCGCCGCCTCGGCGTCGAGCACGCGCTGCTGCGCCTCCTCCTCGCCCAGTGCAGCGAGGTGCAGCCGGCGGGCTGCCTTGCGGCAGTTGCCCTCCGCCTTGCCCACGGCCTTGCGCGCCGCGTCGACGGGGTCGTCGTTGGCTCTGGCGCGCCTGCGCTTGCCCTTGTCGGCGGGCGGCGGCTCGGCGCGCTGCAGCGTGCCGAGCGCGTCGTCGGCTCCGCGCGCGGCCGCCCGCGGGCGGCGGGCCCCAAAAAGCGCACCGGTCGCCGTGCGCGCCGCGCAAGCAACGACCAGCGCTGACATGCCGGCGAAGACCGCACCGCCCAGCGCCACGGTTGCCACGATGCGCAGCGTCCCGTGCGCAAGCCGCGCTGCCTCCGCCGCTTTGGCGGCCTCGCGCGCGCGCGCATCGGCGGCTCTCATCTCGTGCAGCAGCCCGGCCGCGCCGCTCGCGCCGTCGCGGCCGCGCGCGAGCTCGCACAGCACCGCCGCCGCGTGCCGCGTGGGCTCGCGCGCGAGCAGCTGCGCGCTGCCGTCGGGGCGCAGCTTCTCAACGAACTCGACAAACGTCGCGTCGCGCCAGAGGGACTTGCGGAAGGCCCTGTGCACCGCCCCCTCTTGCTTGCGCATCCGCCGTGCCGCCCGCCTGCCGTCGCGCGCGTGCGCGTGCGCGGCCGCGTCGAATCCCGCGACGCCGCGCTGCGCGTCGCGCGCGGCCGACGACGGCGCCGCCGCGCTGCCCGCCAAGGGCGCCGCAGCGGCGACGCACGCGTGCGGAGCGACGGGATCGCCGGCGGCCGGCGGCTCGGCGCGCTGCGGCGTGCCGTTTGCTCCGCGCGCGGCCGTCCCGGGGGAGATGGCCGCGATGGCGCCACCAGCCGCGCCGTGCGCCAGCCACGCGCATAGGCTGCCGACGAGCTCGCCGAGACCCCCGACGGTCGCCGCGGCGGCGAGTGCGCCGGGCTTGCCGGCCGACAGCGGCTCGCGAGCGTCGTCGTCGCAGCCGCCGGCACCCGTCTTGGCGAGTGCGTCGCGCTCGCCCTCGACGCCCGCCACGACCGCCGCCCCTCCGTCGTCCGCCGCGCCGGCCGCGCGCGCGGCCGGGCGCAGAGGAGGCGTGCCGGTGCAGCCGTCGCCGCTCGTCTTCGCCGTTTCCTCCACCTTGATCGCTTCGTCGCTACCTGCGCCATCTCCGACGCCGGGGCCCTTGGTCACGCTTGCCGCCATGGGCATCGAGCCGGTCGTCTCCTGCGCCATCGCGCGTGCTGGTCGTCCGCGTCGGTCGTCCTCGCGGGCGGATTGGCAGACGCCTTTTGATCCGCTGCTTTTGAAAGTGTGATAAGACGTCGCTCTTGGCCTCATAAATTTATAGAAGGCCCGTGGTGCGCCCCACGGCGAGCGATGTACCACTGCGCTCGTGGAATGCATCGCGCTCGTCGCGGCGCTGGGCGTGCCGGACGCGGCCGCCCTAGCGGCTGTTTAAGCGGGAGTTTCTGATGGGAGATTGTCCCCAGCGACCTTATCGACCGACCCCCCAACCAACCCCCCCCCCCCCCCCCCCCCCCGCCCCCGCACCAGCCACGCCTGCTCCGCCGTGCGGCAGCGGCCGCGTCGACGTCGCGTGCGCCGCACGCCACGTCGCCCGCCGAGGGCGACACGGCGACACCGCGCTCGCACGGCGCGACGAGCTTGTCGGCAGGCGGCAACACGCGCGCGTCGCCGGCGCTGCCGTCGGCCTCCTTCGCGCCGAGTGCGCCGCCGTTCCGGCCGACGACGACGAGGCCGCCGACGACGACGACGCCGACGACGGCCCGGCTAGGCCGGCGTGGCTGGCGCGCGGCGCGCCCACGACGCCCGCCACGGCCGACGCCCCTGCCGTCGTCCGTCGCGCCGGCCGCGCGCGCTTCCGCGCGCGAGGCGACGGAGGCGGCGGCCGTGACGCGCCGGTGTGGCCGTGGCCGCTCATCGCCGCCGCGTCCACCTTCTCGTTCGCTTCAACGCCGCCTGCACCACTCCCGACGTTGCCGCGCTGAGTCACGCTTGCCGCCGCGGGCATCGCGCCGCGCCACCCGCCACGCGCTGCGACCGCCCGGCGCTCTGCGCGCGTACGTACGGCTGCAGCGTGCCGGTGCCGCGCCGCACCGGCCGCGGCCCGCCAGCCGCGGCCGGGCCAGCGGCGCGCCGTCGGCGTCCGCGGCGGGCGTCGCGCTCGGAGCGGGCGCACTTCCGCTTCACCTCGCGCAGCTGCGAGCATCCGTTGGATCTCCGCAGCTTGGGTACGAGGGTCGTCGCGATGTCGAGCCGGCGCAGCGCCCAAAGCAAGCCCCTCACCGAGCGCGGGCGGCTTGCCTCGCACACGGCCGCCGCCGCGCGACCGGTGCAGCCAGCTGCCGCACACAACGAGCAGCTGCTCGGGCCGGAACCCGCGCCCGGTCGCATGCACGCGCTCGAACCGCGCCGCCGCGAGCGTGCACGCGCGCCAGTTGAGGTCGCCGCGCCGCCCGCGCGCTCAGCCGCGCGGGCGGGTTGTGCACGTGCCGCGTCTGCGTGCGCACATGCGTGTGCGCGCGCGTGAAGCTGACCCGCTCGTTGGCCTCCAGCACCGTGCGCCCTCGGTGCTCCACGCCGCGCGCCGCATAGGGCGCGGCCGCCCGGCGCACCCGGCGCCGACGGGGGCCGATGCGCTGCACGGTGGCCCGTCTCGCGCGCGGTCGCGTGCCGCGCGTGCGCAGTGCGCTTGCGCTGCACGAGCGTGACCGAGACGGGCTTCTGTCCCTCGGCCACCCGGCATGTACGAGGCCCTCAGCGCCCGGGTCTACAGCCGCGAGCAAGAGGCCGGCGCGTCGGCTAGCCGCGCGCGGGGGGGGGGGGGGGGGGGGGGGGGGGGGGCGCAATGTGGACCGGGCCGTTCGGAGTGCGCCACTGTGTGTGTGAGATGCGACGCCTCGCCGAGCCGCCGGGGCTCGCCCTCGTCCTCGCCGCGACACATTTTTCACGTCTTGTCTGCGCGCTGCGTGCTGCGTGCGCGCGCAACAACTGCCCGGCGCGCGCCGCGGGCTCGGCGCGAGGGGCGGCAGGAGTGGCGCCAGTCCGCAGGGTATCACGTGCTCGATGTGGCACTTAAATTCATGTCGATGTGACGGCCTCCCTGCTCGATGTGCTGTACGGCCACGGCGTGTCGGATCCGCCCCTCAGCCGTGACCGCAGCTTCGTCCGGCCACGCAGCGGGCTCCCGCGCGTTGTGCGCGCTCGGCGCGCGAGTGGTGCCAGTGGCGGGCGAGCCTCGTCGCCCACGGAGCCCGCCCCCGGCTCGGCGGCGCGCCGCCTGCTCGCCGGATCGCGCACCGCCGTCGCCGCCGCTGCGCGCTTGCCCAGCTTGCCGGCAGGCGGCAGGCGGCGGCGACGGCGGCGGCGGCGGCTGCGGCGCGAGCGCGACGCCGGGCGGCGGCAGCGCCGACGGCACGCGCGTGGCGGCGACCCACGCGGCGGCGGGCGGCGCGCCGGCTTGAGGCCCCTGCACGCCGGCCGCATTGGCGCCGCCCTGCGCGCCCGCGAAGGGCGCGCAGGTACGCGGGCCGGTCGCGCGGCGCGCGGTGCTGGCGAGCATCCGCCGGCTGCGCGTCGGCGCGAGCGGCGCGGCGGGCGTCGCGCCGGCGGGTGCTGGCCAGCACCGCGCGCCGGCGGCGCGCCCGCCGCCAGCGCGCCGCCCGCCGCCGGCGCCGCGCGCGCCGTCCGCGCCGCGCCCGCCGCGCTCGCCGCCACCGCGCGCCGCCGCCGCGCATTCGCGCGCGGCGGCGACGGCGGCCGCGGCGAGCGCCGCCGCCGCCGCCTCGCCACCGCTGACCGCGCGGAGCACCTCTTTGAAGACGACGCTGCGCGTCACGAGGTCCGCGCCGAGCGCAAAGCGGACGCGCGACGTGTGCCCGACGCGCGAAGCGGCCACGTGGAGCTGGCCGTGCGTGAAGCACGGCTCGGCGAGCCACACGCCCGCGCACCCGAGCGCTTGCCCCTGCGCCTCGTTACGCCGGCCGCACCGGGGAACTGGCGGCGCATCCGCACAAGCGCGAACGTGCCGTCGTCGGGCGGGTGGTGGTCGACACGCGCGACGAGCACGGTGCTGTCGCGCCCGGCGGCCGCGCCGGGGCGTGCGCACTCGAGCAGCCGGCCGCCGGCGCGCACGCCGCGCACGATCAGCCGCGTGCCGCCGCACAGCCCCTCGCCGGGCGAGAGGTTGCGCGGCAGCATCACCACCATCCCGGGCTTCAGGTCGAGGACGCGGTGCGGCATCTGCGCGTGCTCGAGCGAGTCGAGGAATTCGACCGACGCCCGCGCAATCTGCTTGCCCGCCCCGTCGTCGCGCCAGCTCGTCCGCCGACGCGCACCTCGCCGCCGCGCCCGGGAAGCGGCCGATCGCCAGCCAGTTGATCCGCGCCACGTCCGTCTGCTTGGCGCAGAGCACCGCGCGGTCGCACAGCGAGCCGTCGTCGGTCCAACACGTCGCGCCGTGGACAAAGTCGTCACGAGCTCCGTCGGGTAGGCCGAGCCCACGCGGATGGGGACGCCGCCGACGGCCTCGGGCAGCTGCACGGGATCGAGCGGGAATGCGCCGGGCATGGCCCCGGCCGCCGGCACCGCCGCGGGAACGGCGCCGTCGCCGGGGCTGCGCAGCAGCTCCGCCCACTCGCCCGCGCCGAGCGCGTCGCCCGTGTCGCGCGCCGCGCTCGAGGCGCGAACGTTCTCGACCAAGGCGTGCTGCCGATCGTGCTGCCACGGCGCCGAGTACTTGAGGCAGGAGCGCACGATCTGCGCGCGCGAGCCGCGCCGCACCACCGGCAAGCACTGGCGAAAGTCGCCGGCGAGCAGCAGCGTCTCGCCGCCGAAGCGCTCGTCGACGCCCGTCACGTCGCGCAAACACCGATCAGGCGAGTCGAGGTGGCACCGCGTCTGCATCGGCGCCTCGTCCCACACGACCAGCCGCCGCGGCGGCCAGGGAGCGCCCGCGCTCGGAGCGCGGCACGCCATTGAACGGCTTGCCCGTCGGAGTCGGCACCGCCGGGCACCTTGAAGGTCAAGTGGAAGGTGCGGCCGTCGGGCAGCAGCGTGGCGGCGACGCCCGAGGACGCGCCCACGACGACCGCGTGCCCATCCGCGCGCACGGCGGCGATAATGGCGCGCTCGACGAACGTCTTGCCCGTTCCGCCCGGCGCGTCGCAAAGATGCAGCCGGTTGCCCACGCCGCGCAGCGCCGATTTGACGACCGCGCCGTGGAGCGCGCACTGCTGGCCGCCCTCGGCCATCGCCGCGCGCGCCGCCGCCGCGCTCGCAGCCCGCTCGGCGCGATGGTAGCCCTGCGCGCGCGCGAGCTCGCGCCCGCCCGGCCCGGCCGGCGCGCGCGCCGTGCGCAGACCGGCCACCGCCGCGAGCGCCGCCGCGCGCTCGCGCTCGTCGGGCACGTACAGCCCCGTGGAGTCGAACGTGTCGGCCCAGGCGGGCACGCCGTACGAGGCGAAGGCGTCCGAGCCGGGCTGCGGCCGCTGCTCGGCGCGCTTCAGGAGCATGACCCCGCACACGTTCCACTTGGTGCCAAACATCGAGCCCGTGAGCCCCGTGTAGACGCGGTCGAGCTGCGTGGCGATGGCGCAGACGTCCTCGTGCCGGATCTCGTCGACCGGTTCGCGCCGCGCGTCGACGAGCGGCACGACGCGCTCGGAGCCCGCCCACGTGAACGTGCGCGTCGACATGTTCAGCCGCGTGTGCGCGAGCGTGTCGTCCTCGTACTTGGGCTTGACGGCGGGCGAGAGCTTGCCGCGCACCTCCTCCTTCGAGAGGCCGCGCGTGTTGAGCAGCTCCTTCTGGCGCGCGTGCACCGTCTCGACGCGCTGATCTTCGATGGCGCGCAGGGCGCCAAAGTAGGCGTCCATCTGCGCGAGCGGCGCGCCTTCAATCGGCAGCTCCTTGTCGGTCACGCCGGCCGTGTACGCCGCCTTGTCGACGTCCGTCGGCCCGTACATGGTGCCAAAGTTGCCGTCGCCCGTGAGCTCGGGCCAGTCGACGACGCAGGGCGGCGAGACGAAGGCGAGCGCGCGGCGCGACGGCCCGTAGGTCAGCTTGTCGACCGTGCGCGCCTGCTCGCTCGGCTTGACCGGCCGCGTGCTCACGATCTCGCAGTTGACGAGCGCCGCGTCGAAGGCGCGCAGGTCGATGGCGGCCATGGTCGTTGTGCGCGGGAGATCACGCTGCAGGCGGCTCCACAGTAGGTTCGAGAAAAAAAAAAGCTGGGCCAACGGTCAGTCGAGCGCCACAAGCAATCCTCGGGAGCCGGTGGCCCAACCCAACCCAACGATCTTCGTCGCCACCCTTCGCGCGTTTTCCGTTCGCGCCCAAGCAGACAATGAGACCACAATCTCGGTGCTGCTCGGCGCGATGATGGGCCTCAGCGGCTCGGTGGCGATCGTGCTCTACGTGCGCGCGCGACGTCGCGAGGTGCAGCACGGGCGCGTGGCGACGCCGCGCATCATCCAGCGCCAGCTCGAGCTGCAGCTGCCGTGGGGCCGGCCGGACGAGGCATCCGTCGCCTCGCGTGCCGAAACGCCGGGCGTCGAGGCCGCGTCGCGCTCGGTGCGCGACGCGGCGCCCGAGCCGGACCCGGACGAGGGCTACGTGCGCGTGGCGAGCGCGGCGTTCTGAGGCGCGCACGACGTCGCCCAGCCAGAGCAGCCCGGGGCGGGGCGAGTCCGGCTGCGCGGAGGTCCGGCTCGAGCGGGCGGGCGCCATGCTCTGAGGCGCCGCCGCTTTCTAAAAGGGTGTAGGGTGTAGGGTGTAGGATGCAAAACAAGCCCTCCCCACATTTGGGCCCGACGTCATTCCTTCTTCGAAGCCGTGACGTTACTCACATACGAGTACCTTTACTTAGTGTAGGATGTATCTATTCTCTAAGTATTTGCATAGTGTAGGGTGTAGGATAAGTACGGTTACGAAAGTCCTACAGGGAGTGAAGGAATGACGCTGTGACGAAAGAAGGAATGACGTCGGGCCCAGATGTGGGGAGGGCTTGTTTTGCTTCCTACACCCTACACCCTACACCCTTTTGAAAAGCGGCGGCGCCTCAGAGCATGGCGGCTCGACAGCATGGCGCCTATACAGCATGGCGTCGTCCAGCGTCACGCCGCGTCGTGGTCCTGCCGCTCCTCCGTGGCGCACGGATGGCGCTCCTCCGTGACGCAGCCGAACGACGTCGCGGCGTCACGGCCCGGGCGCAGTCGCCATCCTGGACGCCACGCTGGACGACGCCATGCTGTCGAGGCGCCATGCTGTCGAGCCGCCATGCTCCGAGGCGCCGCCGCTTTCTAAAAGGGTGTAGGGTGTAGGGTGTAGGATGCAAAACAAGCCCTCCCCACATTTGGGCCCGACGTCATTCCTTCTTTCGTCACAGCGTCATTCCTTCACTCCCTGTAGGACTTTCGTAACCGTACTTATCCTACACCCTACACTATGCAAATACCTAGAGAATAGATACATCCTACACTAAGTAAAGGTACTCGTATGTGAGTAACGTCACGGCTTCGAAGAAGGAATGACGTCGGGCCCAAATGTGGGGAGGGCTTGTTTTGCATCCTACACCCTACACCCTACACCCTTTTAGAAAGCGGCGCCGAAGGTGGGAGGATGCCACCGTATGCGCGCGTTTGAACGTGCGCGGACGGCCGTTGGCTTCGCGCCCTTTCGCCCACGGTTTGCGCGCCAACGGACCAGTCCTCCGCGGGCGCCGCGCATCGTCTCAGGGGCGGTCGGTGTGGTACGCCGCGCGCATCGTCAGCGCCGCGGCGTCGAGCTCGGCGAGCGAGGGCGCGTACGTGACGCCGCTCAGCACCTCGTCCGCGCCCGCCCTCGTCGCGCTCGCCGCCTCCGCAGTGCGCGCAGGCGGCTTCGTGACGGCACGCGAGGCCACGCCGCGCGCCGCAGGTGCCTTCGCGCGCTGCATCGTCTGTCTGCCGGTCCGACGCGCTCTGCTCTGAACGAACGGACGGCACGCCCGACGAGATCTCGTCGCGTGCACGCTCGCACAGCATGTACCCCCAGAACGTCTCCGAGCTGCTGCCCGACGAGATCTTCGGCGACGAGCTGCTCGTCGACCGGCACTACCGCGTGCGCATCCTTCAGCGCGTCGCCCGCCGCCGCGATGCGGCCGAGGCCAACTTTTGGCTCGACGGCGGGCCCGCCGACTCGGTCGTCGGCGCGTGCATGTGCGGCCGAATCTACGCGCTCAAGTGCATGGGCCGGCTCGTCCGCGGCGCCCGGATCCTCGCGCTGCTGCGCAAAAATGTGGCGCTCGCCACGTGCCGCGCACACCTCATGGGCCACATGCTCCAGCGCATCGTCGGCGACAGCGGCGTCGCGCGGCTGCTGCAGCTGGTTGCAGCTCGTTCGCGAGGATCACGACACGCTCAACGCCGAGCACCAGGCCTTGGAAGCACAGCATGACACCGGCCAAGTCATGCGACGGCATGTGCGCGCGCGCCGACGCGCTCTCCAAGGACCTCGCACGGGCGCACGAGCACGCTCACAAGCTCGATGGCTATCTGGTGTGGTGCAGCGAGCGCCTCGGTGAGAGTGACTCTTTCAACGGAGCGCTCGAGAACCTGAACACGCGGTGCAGCATGAGATGTGCTGGCTCCACGCCGAGATGTCGTCGCTCGTTGCGAGTTCGCCCGAGGCTTACGCGAACGACAGCGAGGCCACCGACTTCAAGGACCACGGCGTGTGCGTCGAGTTCGATGTCTTCAACCGCGACGGGGTCGAGGGCGCGCCCGTGCCCGCGACCGCGCCCACGAAGGCAGAGCCGGGCATCGAGTCCGAGTGCATCGCGCCCGCACAGGCAGAGCCGGGCAGCGAGTCCGAAGCGTCGCGCCCGCGCCCGCGCCCGCGCCCGCGCCGGCAGAGCCGCGCACCGAGCCCAAGTGAGCCAACGTGCCGCCGAACTCGCCCAAGCTCTCGTCGGTCGACAGTCAGGCCACCGAGTACAAGACCTCCTACGCGAACTCACGTGCTCGCCACCTGCAACGCCTCGAGTTTACGCACGCGTTCGAGTCTGTGCAGGCCGAGGTCGCTTAGCCAAAGCGCGCCAAGGTTCCGGCCACCGGCGCATCCAGCCGCTGGCTGCGCAACACGGCGGTGCGCAACACCCGCAGCTCGGCCAACGGCAAGTAGCGCGCCGGCGCAGCGCACGGTATGCCGCGGCGAGCTCAGTCGCGAAGAGTGTCCGACTGGCCGCGCCCTCCACGGGGTGCACGCGCACTCGGCGCGGTCCGGTCAGTCAGGGGGCCTCAGCTTGCGCGATGCCAGTTGCGAGCCCCCCCGGAATCCGCCATTCTATTCTACTAGGCGTAAATCACCCAAGCCCTTCCGGTCGCCCGCATTCCGGGGTCGGACCCTCCGTCGGCCCGGCTCGGGCCCTCCGTCCGCCGCGCCCGCTCGACCCCGAATTCTACTCCAAATCGGCCGGTCAGGAGGGTGTCTCGGTCCTAGGCTCGTCATAGGCCTCGCCCCGACCCCTCGAGCGCTCATTGGCTGGCTTTTAACCCTTGATTGTACGACCCGGGTCGTACTCTCAGCCTTACACTGGCCGGACCAGCCCGGACCGCGCCGTATATAGTCAGGCAGAACGCCGGGGCTTCGTCTCGCTCGTCGTTCTGCCTGTCTATCGCGAGGGGGGGGCCCGCCGAAGCCCCGGCGATTCACGCTGCGCCCGTCTTTGCCGGTTGGGGCCCGCGGCTGGAAACCGGCACGAGCGCGTCACTCCTTCGGCGGGACGGCGGGCAGCTTAAGCCCGACGCGCGCAGCGACAGCCTCGGCCTTCTCGAGCGCGGTACGACCATCCGCCTTGTCCATGTCGTAGCGATCCGCAAGCTCTCGCCGCCGCCTCAGCGCCGCGGTGAGGAATTTGAAGTCGCGGTCGACGGACGCCGTGCGGTCGGGCTTGGCACCCTGGCCCGCGGCCGCGTGCGCATGCGCGGCGGGCTGAAAGAGCGCGAAGCGCCGGAGCAGAACGTCACGCCGCATCAGGCGCAGCCGCGACAGGCACGCGACGCTCGCCCACGAGGCCATGCTCCGCCTCGCGCTTGCGATCGATCGACGCCCTGGTTTTCACACCCTCCGTCCACGAGGGCGCCTTCAAAAATGCTGCTTGCCGGGGTGTTGGCGTGCCTCACGGCCGGCGCTTTGCCACGGCCGCTCGCCGTCGCGCCGCGCGCGGCACACATGGTGCAGCAGCTCGTACGGGCGCGTAGGGCCCGCACATTTGCGCCGCGCATGCTCTCGACGGCTGAGCCGCCCGACGCCGCCGACGGCAGGGGCAGAATTGTCGTCGATGGCACGAGCGGCGCCGAGCCGGCGGGGAGCGGCGTGGTCGTGGCGGCGGGGTCGCAGACGGGGCGGCTGCGCGCGGCGCCGGAGATGGTTCCGATCGGCCGCATGCTCAAGCTCGCGCGCAAGGAGATGCTCATCGATGCCAAGGAGGCGGACAAGCTGCTCCGCTCCAAGTCGCTCAACGCCAAGCAGCGCGCGTGTCGCCTCGCCGCGCGCAAGCTGGACGTGCTGACTAAGCACTTGGTCGTGCCGCTGCGCGACTACCAGATCGAGCTTCGTGCGTTCCTTCGCGAGCTCCACCCTTTCGAGCGCGAGCTCGTCCGCCTCACGCTCGCCGCGCGTGAGCGCGCGGGCGGCCCCTCTTTTGCGGCCGCGATGGGCGGCGTCGACGATCTGCGCAAGCAGCTCACGGCGGAGGGCAAGGCGGCAGCGGCAGCGTGCGCAAGCCTGCGCACGGCGGCGGAGGCGGGGGCTTTCGAGGCCGCGCGCATCGCCGCGCTCCTCGACACCGCTGAGCGCGGCGAGGACGCTCTGCTCGCCCTATCGGACATATGTCGGATTGTCCGATCGCTGCCGTCCGTCTCGACGCGAGAGCCGCTCGCCGTGCTCGTCGGGCTGCCCAACGTGGGCAAGTCGAGCCTGGTTGGCGCTCTGTCGAGCGCGGCCCCCGAGGTCAACGCGTACCCCTTCACTACCAAGCGTCTCACCCTCGGACACCTGCGTTCAAGGGGTGGGCTGCGGCTGCAAATAATGGACACCCCTGGCGTCCTCGCGCGCGCCGACACGCTGCGTAACGCCATCGAGCAGCTCACCTTTTGCGCGCTGCGCGAGCTGCATCCGACGGTCATCCTCTACGTGATCGACCCGACCGGCCTTGGTGGCCGCCTCTCCGCTGTGCACGAGCAGCTCGCCGTGCGCGCCGAGCTGCGCGCCCTCCATCCCGCCACGCTCTGGGTCGACGTGCTTTCCAAGGCGGACGTGCTGCACGTGGCGCGCGAGGGCGGCGACGTGGGCGCGTGCGGCGTCGCGGGCGCGCGCGACGAGGGGCCCACGTGGATCGACCACGGCTGGGCCAACGAGGGCGGCGACGGCGACTCCCCTGGCGATGACGTCGGTTACGATGACAGCTTTGCAGACGGTTACGACGACGAGGAGGCGACGCGTGGCGACGACAACGAGCCGGCGCGCGTGCGCATCGTCGTCGAATCGGTCGCGATGGACGACGCGGGCGGCTGCGCGCCGTCGAGCGACGCGGCTGGAGCCGTCGCCGCGCAGGACGCGGCCGCACACTCCGCCGCGCAGTCGGTGCTCGAGAGCGCAGCTGCGCTCGACGAGGCGCTCGCGCGCGAGGAAGCGGGTGTGCGCCCGCCGGCTTACCGCGTCTCCGTGCCAACGGGCGAGGGCATCGACGAGCTGCGCGCGATGCTCGACGGGCTCATCCACGCGGCCGATGAGCGTGACGCGCTCGCGCACAGCCCGTCAATCAGCGACGGTGATAGAGCAGTGCGCGCCAGTTGACGGTTTGCGTCGTGTACCGTCTCTTTCAGTTTTCGCGATGCGCAGCCGCCGACGCCGACCGTTTCTCAACCTTGAGTGCGGAAGCGCTCAACGATGGCCGCGTCAAGCGCGGCGCGATCGTCGGGGTGTGCGATGTCACGTAGCCGCAGCGCGCGCTCGCGCAGCGACTTGCCGTGCAACTCGGCGATGCCGTGCTCGGTCACGACCCAGTAGACGTGCGCGCGCGTCGTCACGACGCCCGCGCCCGGCGAGATCATCGGCACGATGCGGCTGACGCCCTTGTTCGTGCGCGAGGTGAACGCAATGATTGGCCGACCGCCGTCGGAGAGCGCAGCGCCGCGCATAAAGTCCATCTGGCCGCCGATCCCGCTGTACACGTACGTGCCGATCGAGTCGGCGACGACCTGGCCGGTGATGTCGACCTCGATCGCCGAGTTGATGGCGACGGTCTTCGGGTTCTGCCGGATCACGCCCGCATCGTTGGTCGTGGACGTCTCGAGGAAGAGCACGTTCGGGTTGTCGTCGACGTAGTCGAGCAGCCGCTGCGAGCCGACGGCGAACGCGGTCGTCGTCTTGCCGCGCTGCACGCGCTTGTGCTCGTTGGTGATCACGCCCTGCTCGAGCAGGTCCATCAGGCCGTCGGAGAACATCTCAGTGTGCACGCCAAGTTGCTTGTGCCCGCGCAGCGCGAGGAGCGCCGCGTCGGGCACGAGGCCGATCCCCGCCTGCACGCACGCGCCGTCGTCGACGAGCGACGCGACGTTGGCTCCGATGCGCTCGTGCAGCGGCTCGAGCTTGGAGGCGATGTCACGCGCAACTGGCGCGTCTGACTGCACCGCGCGCGCGATCCTGGAGACGTGCACGCGGCCGTCGCCGAGCGTGCGCGGCACGCGCGGGTTGACGAGCGCGATCACGCTCTTCGCGCGCTCCACTGCGGCGACGGCCACGTCGACGGAGAGGCCGAGCGAGCAGAAGCCGTGCTTGTCGGGCGGCGAGACCTGCACAAACGCCACGTCCACCGGGATCGTGCCCGAGCGGAAAAAGCCGGGGATCTCGGACAGGAAGCACGGCACGTAGTCCGCGCGCCCAACCGCTACCGCCGCACGCACGTTGGCGCCAAGGAACATGGCGCGCACGCGGAAGGAAACCGCGGCGGCCTCGGAGGCGAGCTCGTTGGACCCTTCCGTGTGGATGCTCACCACCGACACGTCTTTGAGCGACGGCCCCGCGCGCCGTGCGAGCGCGCTCACAAGCGCGACTGGCGTCATCGCCGCGCCCTGCACGAACACGGACTGGCCTGATCGCACGACGCTCACCGCCTCGTCGGCGGAGCACCACGAGAGCAGCGTCGAGGGCGCCGCGCCCTGGCACGTCTTGCCGCATGTGCCGCGCGCGCGCGAGAGGAGCGGCGCGCGCCAGACGAGCGCGCGCATGTACATGTGGACGTCTCGCGGGGCGACAAAACTTTGGTAGCAGGTTTCACTGATTTTTAATTTTAGGTGGACGCCGGCGCCGAGGTGTCCGAGAAACTACCGCACCTCGCCTCCATCGCGCACGCGGCCTTGCCGCCTTGGGCGGCGCGCGTCAGCTGAAGTCAAAAGTCGCGTCGGCGCCCGCGCCACGGTCAGCGGCGGCGTCCTCGTACGGGAAGGCAGCGTCCGCGTACGGGAATTCAGCGTCCCCGTCCTCCTCCCCCTCCCCCTGCGCCTCGCCGTGCGCGCTCGAGTCGCCGTTCGCGTCGCCGCGCCAGCCTGCGCCGTCCACGGCGTCGCCGCCGTTGCTGAGCGGACCGGTGCCCTCGGCGCCCGCCGCGCGCCAGCGAGCACTGGCCGTGCCGCCTGACGGATGCGTCGTCAACGGCTCGTCGAGCCGCCAGCCGATCGCGCCGCGCGCCGCTGCGCCCGGCGAGACGCCATCGTGTGGACGCCACTCTGCGCGGGCGAACGCGCGCTCGCGCTCGGCCACGTCCGGCTGCGGTAGCACCCACGCGTCCACGCGGCCGATCGTGCCGTTGCAGTCGCCGTGCGCACTGCGAGGGACGGTTGCGCGGGGGACCTCGAGGCGTTCGGCCGCGCTCAGCGCGTCGTGAAGCGGCGAGCGCGGCTTGGGCATGTCGTCGAGCACGGGCCGTCGTTCGGCAGAGGCGGAGCGCCGCGCGGGGCGCACGCCCCAGCCGTCTCCAAGGACGAGTGTGCGCGCCGCGCGGCCGGCACGCGCCGTGACGCGCGGGTGGTCGAGGCGAAACGTCGCGTGCATACTCCCACGCGGATCGAGGACCCCGCGCTGCATCGCGTCCCAGAACTGGTCAAAGTCGGCCTCGGTGAGCGCGGCCGCCTGTGCGGCAGCGGCCGCCGCGCGCTGCACACCCGTCACGAGGCCGGGGCATCGCGCCGCGCACGCCGCGCGCTCCGCACGGCCCGTCGCGTCGAGCGCGAGCGCAAAAACGCCCTCGCCCTCGCCCTCGCCCTCGCCGCCGGCGGCGGCGGCGCAATCCGTCTGCGCAGTCGATGCGCGCGCGCCCTCGCAACCCGCAGCCGTGTGCTGCGCGCCGCCCCGCGCGCGTTCGGTGTCGCTTGCATCCGTCTGCCAGAGGCTCAGAGTGCCGCCATCGCTGCAGGCGCTCACAGTTGAGACGGCGCAGCGCGTGCCCAAGGATGTGCCGTCTGCAATGGAGCCGGCCGCCGCGCCGCATGCTGCGCTCGCCCCGCGCGCGCCCGCGCCGGTGGGCGCGCGTGCGATCGCGCCGTCCGGCTCGTGCGCGCGCGGCGTTGCCGCTGCCGCCGCGGCTCTGCTCGCCGCGCTGCGCTCGGCGCTCGCCGCGGTCGCCGCGCGCCGCACCTCACGCGTCGCGTCAAAGCCGCGCAGACAAGCGACGGCGCCGATGGCGGCGCGCTCGGCGATCGCGGCGTGCGCGGCCGGGACGGGTGGCGGTGCTGCGCGTGGCGGGAGCGTGTCCTCACGCCATTCCGCTTCAGCCGGCGCGTCGATTGTGGGCGCGCACGGGTCTCGCGCGCGCACGGGTCTCGCGTCGATTGTGGGCGCCTCGCGTGCGCCCGCCTGCCCCGGTGGCTGTGCGCACGGCGCGGGCGAGGGGGCCTGCGCCCCATGCGCTGCCGCGCGAGCGCGAGCGCCCGCCGCCGGCCGTAGCACGTCCTCCAGTGCTTGACCGGGGGGTAGCACGTCCTCCAGTGCTTGACCGGGGGGTAGCACGTCCTCCAGTGCTTGACCGGGCGGTAGCACGTCCTCCAGTGCTTGACCGGGGGGTAGCACGTCCTCCAGTGCTTGACCGGGGGGTAGCACGTCCTCCAGTGCTTGACCGGGGGGTAGCACGTCCTCCAGTGCTTGACCGGGGGGTAGCACGTCCTCCAGTGCTTGACCGGGGGGTAGCACGTCCTGCAGTGCTTGACCGGGGGCCGTACGCGGCGACGCAACGCGCGCGGCTGCGACGAGCCACTCCGCGTCGCCGTAGCCGCTGCACAGACCGCGGCCGCGCGCGCCCAGCCCGCCACCCGCGCCGCCCGCGGCGGCGGGTGCGTCCGCGGCCATGTCCGCCGCGCTCGGCAGCAATGGCGGCGGCGGTGGCAGCGGCGGCGCAAAGGTAGAGGCGCGAGCGGCGCCCAACGAGACACCGCTCGCCTCGTCGCCGACATCGTCACATCCACCGCCACCGCCGCGCCCACGCCCGTCGGCCCACGCGCGCACGCGCGCCGCGCGCCGCTCGGCGGCGTGCGAGCCGTGCGCGGCCACAGGCAGCGCGGCGGCGGCGTAGGCGTCATACGCCGCCGAGCGGCGGAGAGCATCGCCGAAGGCGAGCGGCGCCGGCTCGGCGCGCGCGGTGGAGCGTGGCGACACGCGTGGAGCGCTTGGCGGTGAGCTGGGGCACGCGCGCAGCGCACCGACCGCCGCGCCGCCATCGTTGAGCGCACGCTCAAGCCCGTGTGTGATGGCGCCGTACTCCAGCTCACCGCCGTACTCGAGCGACACGCCCCGCGCGCCGCCGACGGAAGCGGGCGCGCCGCGCGCCGCCGGAGCGCACAGCGCCGCGGCGGTGCGGTGCGATGCGGCGTCGTCGGTCACGGGCTGCGTCACAGCTCGTTGCGCGCGCAGCCGCCGCGCGGCGGCTTCCGAACCGCACGCGCCGACGCCGGCGCACGCTGGTGTTGGCGCGCCACCCGCCGCGCAGCCGAGCGCCCCGCCGCCGCTGCCGCACGCGGTCGCGGCGAAGACTCGCGGGTCGTACGCACCACCGCTCGCCGCGCAGCCGTGCGAGGCGCGCAGCCCCTGCCCAGCCGTTGGCCACTGGCGCGCGCTCGGCGCGCACGCGCGCCGGGGCGCGTCGCCCAGCCTTGCGGAGCGGTGCTGCGCGCACGACGATTGTGGGCGCGCGCCCTGCTCGGATCGTGGGTGCGATGCCGCGCCCCACGCGCCTGATGCTGCCGCCACCCGCGCCGAGCAGCCGCCCGGCGCGTCGCCGTCGGCGCGCGGGCGCGCGCCGCCGCCGGTCGCCGCGCCCACGCCGACGCCTGCGCCGGGCCGACGCATCGTTGATCCGCTGATCGGCCTGCCCGTCGGCGCGCGGCCGCTGGGCGCACCGGCGCGCGCGTCCCACGCGGCGCTGACAAGCGGCAGCAGCCCCGCCTCCTCGCGAGCCCTCCGCCTGCTGTGCTGCTGCTGCAGGCGGAGGCGCTCGACGCCGAGCTGCTCTGACGCGGCCGCCACCTCGTGCTGCGAGCGCAGCCGCTCGGCCATCTCGACGTGTGCGAGCTGCAACGCGGCGTGCAGTCGCATCGCCTCCTCTCGTGCCACGCGCGCCTCGAGCTCGCGCGCGCCCGTGTTGGCACGCTCGGCTGCGAGCGCACGCGCGTGCTGCCGATCGGCTGTGGCCGCGTTGCGCGCGAGCGTCGCGTGCACGGTGGCAAGCTCCGCCTCGAGCGCCGCCTGCCGCTCGTAGGCGGCGAGCGCGTCCGCCTCGCGCTCGGCGAGCGCGTCTGCCAGCGCCACGCGCTCCAACTCCGCGGCCTGCTCGGCGCGCGCGCGCTCGCGCTCGGCCGCCTCCGTGCGCGTGTCGCCGTCGTGCCGCACGTCGGTGAGACGCGAGCGCAGCTCGTCAATCTGGAGCTGCTGCTCGATGGAGCGGCGCGCCTGCAAGCGCCCCTTGGCAAGCGCATCGACAAATCGCCCCTTGAGCTCGAGCAGCCGGTGCCGCGCGTGCCGCGCGCGTTGGCGCGCGCCCGCGCTCGGCGGTCGGCCGCGCTCGTCCGCCTCGGCACCGTTGGCAGGCGGTGGCGGCGGCGGCACGGGCGCGCGTGGCGCCGGTGGTGGTCGAGCGGCGTACGGCAACACGCGCGGCGACGTCGGCCGTGGCGCGCCCCCCGCCGTCTGCGCGAGCGCGTTGAGCGCGCTGCGCCCGCGCTGCGCCGACGCGCTCGCGGCACGCGCCGCGATCGACGGCGCCGCGGCCGCGCTGGTGGGCGCGTGCAGCGGAAGGCGGCGCTCGGCGAGTGGCGACGGCCTGATTCTCGCCCAGTCCTGCCAGTCGAGGTCCGACGCCGTGTCGAGGATCCAAGGCATCGCCCGTCCGTTCAACGTCGATCACGGCGCCATCGTGAGATGGGACGAGCGAAACAGCTCGGAGAGTCCTCTCCTCACTCCTCACACCTGAAGGAGCGAAACAGCCATCGTGAGATGGGACGATGCGAGCCGCCGTGGCATGCTGCGCCACATGGCGCATCATTCCCAATCTCCCGCTCCATTCCGCCACGGCGTACACTGCCGTGCGCGCGGCCTCGCGGCGTCCCGCTCGCCGCGGCCGCGGGCAGGAAGTGTGTTTTCCCGCGCACGACGCGGCGAGCTGAAGACGCATGTGCCGCTCGAGCGCCGCCCGGGCGATGCCGTGCGAGGGTGCGCCCATGCGCGCCAACCACGCGTCCGCGCCCATGTTGGAGAGCGGTACGAGCAGGTCGGCGAGGCCGGCCGACCACACGCCAAACGGGGGCGACGGGTAGAGGCGCGCTTGCATCGGACCCACCTTGACCCGGCTGCACGCCGAAGAGCTCCTCGTCGAGCCGAGCGCACGCGTGCTGCCGCTCAGCGCCGCCAACTGCAGCTGCCCGCCGCTCAGCGGCCTGGCAGAGAGCGCCGGCTGTCCGAGTGGCCGTCTCGCGTGGGGCTGGAATCAGCCAATCCGCCAATCCATTTCTCTCTCAGGCCTCGACGCCCAAGCGAGTCCATTTCTGATCACCGCTGCATGCAGCGCCGACGACGCGCCTCGACGTGCCTGCTCGCCGGCCTGCTCGCCGCGAGCGTCTGCAGCTGCTGCCGCGCGGCGGTGTCGCACGGTGCCTTGGCGTCCAACGCCACCGCCGCCGCCGCTGATGCCGACGAGGCTGCTCGCCGCGGCGGCGCTGGCGCCGCCGCGCGCACCGACGCGCTCGAGTGCGGGCGGCTCGCGCCGGCGGTGGCGGCGCGGCGCGCTGTCGCCGTCTGCCTGTTCGGCATCAATCGCAGCCTTCGTTTCACCGTGGCCTCCATCCGCCGCTTTGTCCTCGCTCCGCTCGAGACGGGCTGCTTTCGCGTGGAGCTGTACGCGCACACGTACAGCCTTAAGCGGACGCTCCGCA
This sequence comes from Diacronema lutheri, assembly GCA_019448385.1. Classification (NCBI taxonomy): domain Eukaryota; phylum Haptophyta; class Pavlovophyceae; order Pavlovales; family Pavlovaceae; genus Diacronema; species Diacronema lutheri. Next base: position 123,970 of record JAGTXO010000030.1, on the reverse strand, counting down.
CGAGCCGGAGCGATGAGGCGGCGGGCCTGGCACTCGGTGGCGCGGAGGAGATCCGCGCGCTGCTCCGGCCGCGTGAGATGGAGGTTACCGATCAAGCGCAGTTTGTGCGCAGCCTGGGCGCACTGGGAGATCGATTGCCGCGCGGTTCGTCGTACGACGGCAACACAACGCGCAATTTGCTCTGCCAGCTGCACTCGCTGCTGCGCGTCACGCGACTCTGGCTTCCGCGCGCGCACCTGCTGCACGCCGTCATCTACCTTCGCCCCGACCTGCGTGTGCTGCGGCCGCTCGACGTTGTCGCACTTGCAGGCGTCGAGCGAGCCGAGCTGTACGTCCCCTATTGGCAATGCTGGGGCGGGCTCAACGACCGCTTCGCGTTCGGCAGGCCGGCCGCCGCGGCTGCGTACGGGCAGCGGCTTCTCGCCGTCGAGCGCTTCGCGCAGCGCCAGCCGCTACACGCCGAGCTGCTGTTGCGCGACGCGCTCGCCGACGCTGGCGTCACGCCGAGGTTCACGGCGAGCGAGAGCGTGCGCGTGCGCGCATCGGGCCAGACCGCGCACATGGACGTGCTGCTGATCGAGCAGCGGCGCAGCTGCACGCCAGCTGACCCGCGCCCACGCTGCGCCGTCGGCCGGTGCGACGTGCCCGCCGCGCCAATGGCGCGCTGGGCTCGGCGCGCGCCTGAGCGGTGCGCGCATGTGCCCGAGTACGGCGCGCCTCGTCGGCAGGTGCTCGTCGTGCTGCACGGCCACGAGCACAGCCTGCGCCGGAGGCCTACCGGCGCAGCCATCAACCGCTTTGTGCTCGCACCCCTCCGACGCGCATGTGTATCTTTTCGCGTGGCCGCGCACGTGCGCGTCGGGCATGGACGCGTGGCGGGCGCGGCACGTGGCGCCAAGCTCTCAGCAACCGCCGTGTCGCGCACCTCTGGGCTCCCAGTGCGCGACGTTATGCTCGCGCCGCCGTGGCGGAAGGCGCGCGCGCGCCAGCGCCTGCGCACGAAGCGCTCGGCCGTGCGCGCCCGCGCGACGGCCCGAAGCGTGCCACAGGACGGCGCGCTGGCATCGCTCGTCGCGCGCGTGCTCGGCCGCGCGCGCGTGGTCGTCCTCGTCGCGATCGACGCGGTCATCGCGAGCCCGATCGACGTCGCCGCGCTCTTCCTCGCGCGCGAGGGCGACGTCTTCGTGTCGCGCACCACCGTGGGCGACAACGCGCAGGGCTGCCCGCTGCTCGCCTTTGCGCGCGCGTCAAGCGCACGCGCGATACTCGACGTCTCGCGTTACGGCCCAAGCCCGCTCGCGGCTGGCGCCCCGTCCAGCAAAACGCCGTTGCCGAGCCTGGTTGCGCACGCCATATCTGCCGCAATGCCAAGCCCTCCCGAACCGCCACGCCGTGCCGATCCGCCGCGCCTGGCCAAGCGTGCCGCGCGTGGCTGGCGCGTGCAACCAACGTGGATGCGCGCTCGAGCGGCGAGTGGTGGCATTGCCACCACTCTGACAGAAGCGCCACCACTCTGACAGAAGCGGCGCGCGTTCGTCGTGCGCAAAGCGCTGCGCACAAGCACACAGACGCATGATTGCCGCAGACGCATGATTGCCGGGCTCAGAGCTGCGCACACCGCCTGGCGGCACCTGACGCGAGCCGCGTCGCCGTGAATGTGTGTGTGTGTGTGTGGGTGGGTGGGTGGGGGGGGGGGGGGGGGGGGGGGGGGGGGAGGGTTGCGCAAAGCGTCAGACCTCGGCGGCTGGCAGCCGGAAAGGCTAAACCCACGGGTGGAAGGGCCCACGCAAGCACTGTGCGGAGCGGTCCCTGCCTGGCCTCCGGCTCACAAATCAAAATGCGATCGTCACTGACGGCAGCAGGCGCACTGTCTCGCGGCGGCGGACATTGCCACGGGCGAGGGCGGACATGTCAACGTGCGGCGTGCGCGCTTTTCTGCGCCCGAGGCACGCGCATTCAGTCGTCGGGGCAGAAGCCCTCCTGGTAGATGCACAGCGCATCCGGCGTCTTCTGCATGCGGCACTGGCGGTAGCAAAAACAGCACGCGCAGTAGAGCGAGCTGAGCTCTTCGGGCGTCGTGCAATTGGGCTCGCCGATCGCCTTGGAGCAGATGTACCCAGCGCCGTCCTCGTCAGGGTCGGTCACGTTGCCTTCCATCTTGCCCACGCAGTGGTCATTCTTGAAGGGAAACTCGGGCTTGACGCCGCCCGGGGCCTTGTTGATGCCAACGTCCTCCATGCGGCGGCCAGGCAGATCGTCGGCCCGAGCGCGCGGCATCGCGGCCGAGCCGCTGGCGCCGGACGACGACGCCGCCGCCGCGCCCGCGACGGCGAGCACGCCGAGGAGGGCGAGGGTGGCGACGGCGGCGCGCCGGACCGTGCCGCTGTTGCCCGTCTGCGCGCGCTCGTCGGGCGCGCCCGGCGTCTCGATCTGCAGCTGCATCGCGCGGTTGGGCTTGGCAAGTTCGTGTTCGCGCTCCCGCCTTCCGGCTGCCAGCCGCCGAGTTTTGGCGCTTTGCTTGCCACCCTCCACTCACCGAATGATTGTTGGCATGTTCGCAATCACGCCCATGGCTCTCGTTGGTCAGACTGGGACACTTTCCGAGCACGCCGTGCGCGGTGCCGAGTTCGCGGACCGTCCCGCGTCCGCCAGCACTACGAGAGAAGATTTACCGCGCCGATGGCCGCCGCAATCTCGTGAATCGACGCGACGAGCTGCCTCGAGCTGCCGACGTCCGCGTCGTGAGCCAACTGTGCCTGCAACGTGTCGAGCTTGTCGTACAGAGCGGCCTGCGGGAGAGAGGGAGGGGGGGGGGGGTGGACGGAGGGGAGCGACGCCGGCGCAGCGACGCGCGGCAGGGCGCGCACGCCATCGTGCGGCGCGGTTTGAGGGGCGCAGCCGCTCGCACGCTCCAATGGCGCGGCGCGCGCATCGGATCGGTGCGGGCGCGGGCGCGCGCAGCGCGCACGAGCGTCGCGTTGAGTGTCTGGCCATAGCGCGCTGGGAGAGGGGGCCGCGCCGACGGCGGCGCACCTCCGCCGCCATGCGTCTGCGCGAGCGCCGACGGCGCGCCGCAGCTCGTGGCCGCGCGTGGCGGCGGGTAGGTGGCAGCAGGCGCGAACGGCAGGCGGCTCGCGCTGAGCGACGCGGCATCGTGGGGCGCGCCGTGCGAGCCGCCGTGCGCCGCGAAGCGCGACGAGGGCGAGAACGACAAGGGCGCGGAGCGCGGCGCGAAATAGGGCGACGCGGTCGATGCGTATGAGGACGGCGCTGCCGTCCCGCCGGCGGTATGCGGCGCGTGCTGCTGCTGCTGCTGCTGCTGCTGCTGCTGCTGCGTGCCGGCGAAGCTCTGGCCGCGCGGGAGCTCGCGCAGCGCGCCTGTCGACTCTCGCGCGTAATACTTGCCCGTGCCCACTGACAGAATCTGCCCGTCGCGCGAGTGGACGAGCGGCACGTTGGTCTCGGGGCAGCTCTCGGCGAGGAGCTGCCAGCCGTCGAGCAGCTTGGCCGCGACGCGCTGCGACAGGTTGGCCGCGGAGGCCTCAGCCGGCTGCTCGGCGGGCGGCGCGCCGCAGAGCGCACTCGTCGAGGGCGCCACGCCGCGCGCGGCCACCGACGTGCCTCCGGCCGGCGCATACGCCGAGTCGTAGGTCGCGTGCGGCTGCAGTTGCTGCGGCGGCTCGTTGTCGACGACCAGCTTGCCACCGTCACGCCGGTAGTAAGCATTGTTGCCGACGGAGAACATACGGCCGTCCTTGGTGAGGACGAGCGGCACGTTGGTCTCGGGGCAGCTCTCCGAGAGCAGCTTGCACCCCTCGAGCAGCTTGGCCGACAGCTCATTCACGTTGCGGTTGATGCGATCCTGCGCGCCGGCGCGCGGCGAGGAGCGCAAGGCGTGCGCGTGCGCGCACGCTCAGAATGGCCGGCGTGGGCGCACAGGCTCCTGCCCGCCGCCGCTCGCGCGCACCTGGTCGAGCTGCTGCTGCATGACGCCAGGGCCCGCTGACGCCCGGAATTCGAAATCGAAAGCGAAAGCGAAAACTTTAAACTTCCTCACGCAGCATGGCGGCGCGCGCGTCGACGCGGCTCGCGGCCCTACTCGTTCTGAGCGCGTCGGGCGCGGCGCTGCGACAGCTTCCCGCGCGCGCGGCGGAGGTGTGCAACCGGCGGGGGCATATCGCGCGAATGCTCGCTCCTGCCGCGCTCTCCCTCGTCGCGCTGCCCGCGCGGTCGCCGGCGGCGCAGCAGTGGATCAGCGGGCGCAACCCGGGGGGCAAGCCCAAGGACGGCGACGTGACGGGCACGAAGCGCGACCCAAAGTACTTGCGCTGCCTGAACAATTGCCTACCCAGCTGCATCGGCGGCCCGTCTGGGGTGCAGAAGGACAAGAGCACGTGCCTGCAAGAGTGCCAGGACGAGTGCTGCTCCACGTACGCACAGTGCTCGTATGCCGCCGTCAAAGCGGAGTGAGGGTGGCGTCGATGGCGGGCGCGGGCAGCGCACCGCGCGGCGGAGGGCAATGACGCTCGGACGGCTCCTCAGGCTGTGCGCCTCGCGAGCCGGGCGCGGCTGGCGCGCTGCCGCGCTCCAAAAACGACGCCATCTTAGAACTTGGGAGTCAACCGTCGAAGTTCGTAGTAGTTCTGAGTTCTAGAGCGGCGCTAGCGTCCAACACGGCGGCGCATCGCGCGCGGATCGACGCCAAGCGCGGCAGTGGGCACTCGCGCGCGGCGTCGGGCTCGATGGACGGCTGGGTGTCGCACCCAGGTGGCTCCGGCGTCGTCTCGCCGGCGCGGCCGGAGGACGCGCCCGCCGATCCGCTTGCACCGCTGCGCGTCAAGTGCGACGACGCGCCGAACGACGAGGACGGGCGCGCGAGGCGTCCGTCGCGCTGGCTCACCCAGGCGCGCCGCTGGCTCGCGCCGGCGGTGCTCAGCGCGCTGCTGCTGTGCGCGCTTGCGCTCTCGTGCACGCACGCTGACCGGATCGGCGGTGCGGTGGCCGCGACGCTGCGTTGGCTGCGCGCGCTTGGGCCGCGCGCACCTCTCATGCTCTTCAGTTTGCAGGTGGGCACGATGCTGCTCGTCATGCCCACCTGGCCGCTCTGGCTCTGCGGCGGCGCGGCGTGCACGCTGCTGTGGGGGCAGGTGGCCGGGCTCGGCGTCGCGTTTGCCACGCTCGGCGGCGGCGTGTGGCTCGGCTCGGTGGGCGCCTTCCTCATCGGCAGGTACGCGCTGCGGCCGTGCATCGTCGAGTGGGCGGCGCGCCACCCGTTCCTCCGCGCGATCGATGTCGCCGTCGAGCAGCGCGGGCTGCGCCTCTGCTGGCTTCTCAAGCTCTCGCCGCTGATGCACACGTCGCTGTGCAACTACGCCCTCGCAGCCACAAGCATCCGGCTGCGCCACTTTGCGCTCGCGTGCCCGGGCACCTTCCTCTCGATGAGCATGTGGATCTTCGCCGGCGCGTCGCTCTCTTCGCTTGCCGCGCTGCAGCAACCCGCCGCCGGCTCCCCAACCGCCGAGCTGCGCGGCGCGATCAGCCCCCGATTGCGAGCACTCATGGTGAGTTGCGCGGCGCGCCGTCGCAGCTGTGCGTCCGCGCGGCTGCTGCGCGTCGGCCGAGCGCGCACGCGCGCCGAGCCTCCTTGGTTGCTCACCAGCCGCGCCCGCCGACGCGCGCGTCGCGCGCGTCGGCGTGCCGCTCACGCGGTACGCGTCACGCGCGTCCCCATCGGCCGCGGCGCGCACCCGCACGCAGAGCGCACTGAGCGCGCTCGGCTGCGGGCTCGCGCTCGCCGCGCTCGTGATCGTGTCGCGCACGGCGCGCAAGGTGTACGCCGAACTTCTCGAGGGAGGTGGGGTGGGCGCACAGAGGAATCCCCCCACATGCCCCGGCTAGCTAGCCGGTCGTGGCCCCGGTGTTTTTTTCAGCACGTGACGTGTTCTACGCACCGCCCCGCGCGGCCGTCGCACAGGCGGGGCTGCACCTCAGAGCTTGGAGAGCTTGTCCCACGCCACCTGCCCGATGGCCGCGTCCTGCGCGCCGGTGCCGGTGAGGTCGACGACGATGATCTCGCTGCCCTCGCGCCCCTTCTTCGTGCCGTTGACCACCTCGCCCAGCTCGGCGTGCACGTCGCTCAGCTGCATCACACCCGCGCCGAGCGCCGCGCGCAGCTCGCCGACCTTGGACGTCTGCTTGGTGAGGTCCGAGATGTACTTGGACGCGGCGAGCACGTCGTTGGGGATCTCCTGCTTGGTTGGCTGGTCCGAGCCGCTCGCAATGATCGTGACGCCCTTCGGGTTGAGCCAGCTCTTCTCCAGCACCGTCTTGCCGCCGGGCGTCTGCGTGAAGATGACGTCGCTCTCGCCGCACAGCGCCTGCGCGGACGGCGCGACGGTGAACGGCATGCCGAGCTCGGCCTGCATCTCCTTGGCGAAGGCCTCGGCGCCCTCGATCGCGTACGCCACCCCCTTGAACGGCCGCACCGCCGCCGCCCCGCGCGCCATGTTGCGCGCGATCGCGCCGCAGCCGATGAAGCCGACGACGTCCTGCGTCGCCGACGAGCAGTGCTTCATCGCGACCGCGCCGGCGGCGCCGGTGCGCAGGTCGGTCATGAACCGATTTTCTTGGAAGATGCCGAGCGGCGCGCCCGTGATCGCGTTGACCACGATGAAGATGCCCGAGCCCGGCGGCAGCCCCTTGGCCTTGTTCTTGTAGAAGGAGACGCACGCGAGCTTCACGGTGAACGTGGGCGTCGCCGCGACGTAGCCGCCCTTGATGTGGCAGTCGCCCGGGCCGGCGATCGCCGACTCCTCGATCCCAATGTGCATCGGCATCGGCACGTCCACGTGCCCCTTCGCGAGCGCGCCGAACGCCTTCTCGACCGACTCGATCGCGTCGGCGACCGTCAGGTTGCGCGTGACCGTCTCGTAGTCGAACAGGCGCGGCGCGGGGAATGCGGAGAGCGAGCGGCACGCGCCCACCGCCACGGGCGCCGCCACGCGCGACAGGCGCACCGACGAGGCCGAGGCGCGGCGCGAGAGAGAGGCGAGCATCGTCGTGCGGGCGGAGGACGGGTCGCGGAGGCGGGGTTCGGCGCCCTTGATGAGAGCTACCGCGACTTCGGCCGTTCGGATCCTGTCATCGAAACGCGCGAAATTGCGACCGGGCCCTTCGGATCCCACACCCACCGCGCCCCAGGAAATGATGCGCCTCCGGTTGGCCGGCGCGTCGGTGCGCGCGCTCTCGACGTCGGCGGCGGCGGGGATGGGGCGCACGGCGCCGCGCGTGGCTACGGTGACGCAGCGCGGCGTCGTGCCCGACGAGCTCGTCGACCAGAACGGCGGGTTGCAGGAGTTCTCCGTCGTGTACACGGACCGCGCGCTCAACCACATGTCCGAGCCGTTCCAGGCGGTGATGAAGGACCTGCACGCGACGCTGACGACGGCGTACAACACGGACCACGCGGTGCTCATTCCGGGCTCGGGCACCTACGGCATGGAGGCCGCCGCGCGCGCGTTCGCCGGCGCTGACCGCAAGGTGGTCGTCGTGAGGAACGGCTACTTCTCGTACCGCTGGTCGCAGATCTTTGACGAGCTCGGCAACAAAAACCTCACGGTCGTGAGCGCGCGGCCGCTGGGCGCCGCGTCGGCCGCGGCGTCCACCGCACCGGGCCCTTGCGCGTGCCACCCGGGCCAGATGTGCGGCGGCTGGGCCAAGGGCTCGGAGCCGTGCATCGCGCCGCCGCCGATCGAGGAGGTCGAGGCCGTGATCGCGCGCGAGCGGCCCGCGCTCGTGTGCGCGCCGCACGTCGAGACGTCGGCGGGGATCATCCTGCCCGAGGAGTACCTCACCCGCCTCGCCAACGCCGCGCACGCCGTTGGCGCCACCTTTGTGCTCGACGGCGTCGCGTCGGGCGCGGCGTGGGTCGACATGAAGAAGACGGGCGTCGACTGCTACCTGACCGCGCCGCAGAAGGGCTGGACGGGGCCGGCGTCCGCGGCGGTCGTGATGCTCTCGGAGCGCGCGCGCGCGCAGCTCGCCGCCGAGGCCGAGCAGGGCCGCTCGTGCGGCTCGTTCTGCGTGAACCTCCTCAAGTGGCACGGCGTGATGCGCACCTACATGGACGGCGCCCACTCCTACTACACGACCATGCCCACCGACGCGCTCCGCGCCTTCCGCGAGGTGGCCAAGGAGACGGAGGCGACGGGCTTGTCAAACGTCGAGGCGGAGTGCTGGCGCCTGGGGATGGGCGTGCGTCAGATCCTCGCCGACCGCGGCTTCCGCTCCGTTGCCGCGAAGGGCTTTGAGGCGCCGGGCGTTGCGGTTGTGTACGCGCCCGATGCGACGTTCGCCGCCAAGTTCAAATCGCGCTCGGCCTTCCAGATCGCGGCGGGCGTGCCGCTGATGATCAGCGAGCCCAAGGATTTCACCACCTTCCGCATCGGCCTCTTCGGCCTTGACAAGTGGAACAACGTCGACCGTGCGCTTGAGGTCTTTGCGCGCGGCCTCGACGCCGTGCTCGCAAAGTGAGCGCGGCACGAGGCGCGCGGCGTTTGCCGCCAGCGGAGCAGCACGCCGGCGCGCGCGCACGCGCGCCGCGCCGGTGCTGCGCGAGGTACGAGGGCGTGGCCCGCAGACGCGCAGCAGAGCTCTCGGCATCGCCGCCGCCGGCACTTTCACGCCCGGCGCGCTGTCGCTCGGGCGTCCGGTTTGTTGAGCTTACAGATCGGGGGAAAAGAGTGGACAACGGGCCCGGGTGGCACGCGCATCCCATCGGTCCGTCCGCTTCGTCCCGGGGTCGGATGTGCTCACTCTTTGACCTTGAAGATCGCCTCGATCTCGACAGAGGTGCCGAGCGGCAGCGTGTTCGCTGCAATGGCCGAACGAGCGTGATATCCCACCTTGTCGCCAAAGGCTTGCATGAACAAATCCGAGCAGCCGTTCACGACAAGGTGCTGGTCGGTGAACGTGTTGGTCGAGTTCACGACGCCGAGCAGCTTGACCACTTGCTCGACGCGGTCGAGGTCGCCGAGCTCCTTCTGCAGCGTCGCGAGAAAATTAAGGCCCACCCAGCGCGCGTGCTCGTAGCCCTGCGCCACGTCCATCCCGCCCTCGCCCAACCTCCCCTTGAGGAGCTCGCCGCTCGTCGTGATCGGCAGGTGGCCCGACAAGTACAGCATGCCCCCTGGCCCCCACGCGAGCATGTTGTAGTTGGCCTTCGGCGCACCGGGAGGCGGCAGCACAATGCCCGCTTTCTTGAGGCCCGCCTCGACGTGCACACACCGCTTGGGCAGCGGCCACGAGGTTCGCGCGCGCGCAGCCGCGGCCATCGCCATCATTATGTAGTATTCGTGCTGAGGGCGACAGCAGGAGTCGACAGTTCACAGGAATTCAGGTCAGCTCCCTTGGCCAGGCCCTCGCGCCTGGCACGAGGTCGGCGCAGCAGAGCGAGCGCTCAGGGCAGCGCAGCCACGCACTCGATCTCCACCAGCGCGCCTTTGGGCAGCGCCTTGACGGCGAACGCGGCGCGCGCCGGGTAGGGAGGCGAGAAGTTCGATTTGTACACCTCGTTGACGGTAGCAAAGTCGGCGATATCGGCGAGGAGGATGGTGCATTTGACGACATCCTGCATCGAGCACCCGCTCGCCTCGACAATCGAGCGCAAGTTGCGCATCACCTGCGCCGCTTGCGCTTCGATCGTCGACCCGCTGAATTCGCCCGTGGCAGGGTCGATGGGGATCTGGCCCGAGACAAAGAGCAGCCCGCCGGCCTTGACGCCCTGAGAGTAGGGGCCGATGGCCGCCGGGGCCCGCTCCGTATTGACCACCTCGCGCGCGCGCGCGGCACGATAGCCCACGCGGTACGCCACGCCGATCGCCACCGGCACGGCGAGCGCGAGTGCGAGCGATTGCATGCAGGGAATTCCTTCTTTATAGGTTTTGGCTTTTACTTTTTTGCCGCTCCGCGATTTGCGCGCTCGAGCCACCTTGGCAGTTGCGGCATGGCTGCGCCGAGCGGCGGGCGGCTCGTCAGCCTAAAGGGGATCCACAACGAGGAGCTCGACTTGTCCAAGGTGGCGCCTAAGCCGCTCGCGCGGCCCGCTCCCTCCGGCGCTTCCGACGATTCTGTGCGACCAGTCAAAGTGCGGCGGCTCGACGGGCGCGAGGAGGAGATCGATCCAACCGCCGGCACGACCTGGGTGATGCCGCGCATGTCCCACCCGGAGAAGCTGGTGAGCAACAAGGCGGAGGCGCTCAAGCGCTTCGCCGAGCGCAAGGCGCGCGAAGGCACGCCCGACCCCGAAGTCGAGCGTCGGGCGGCGGAGGCGGCGGCGGAGATGCAGGCCAAGCAGCAGGCGCGCGAGGCCGCGCGGCTCGCCGAGCTCGCCGCGCGGCCAAAATGGCGCAACGTCGGACCGGGGCGCGTCGTGACGCTCTCTGGCGCCGAGCCGACGCGCGTGAGCGCTGCGGCGGCGCCCGCCGCGCCCGACGGCCCGCGCCTCGTTCGGCTCGGCAGCAAGGACGCCCCGCCGCCCATGCTGGCGCAGCCCGAAACGCGCGTCGGTGTGCAGAGGCGCGCGCGGCAGCCAGCGAGCAAGCCGCCCGTGCTCTCGCGCCTCGCGCAGCCAGCCGCTGGTCTTGCTGCCGCACCGAGCAGAGACGCGCGCGCTCTGATTGGCGCCAAGCGCTGACGACCGCCACGGCCGCCACCCCTTAGCGTGCGCACCGCGACGCCCGCGCGCGACGCGCGCGCATGGGGGGAAGAAGAAAGAGGAGGAGGGGAGGTTTCACCCCTGAATGATACAACTGGACGCTCACCATCACTCACACCGAGCGCGTGTCCACACTGGAGCACGGGCGCGAGCAGCGGCCGTCGGCCGGGAGTGTCTGTTCGGCTCGCGCGCGCGCGCCGTTCAGAGGTCAAAAAGCCCCTCGACGATCTCGCGCGTGGTGAGCTGCTCGCCGCCGCCCGTGCGCAGGTAAGTCATCGGCGAGTGGAGGATCTTGTTGATGATCGACTTGGTGCACCGCTCGACGGCCTCGCGCTGCTTGGCGTCGAGGCCGCTCAGCTTGCCGCCCACCTTTGCGAGCTCGGCGGCGCGGATGGCCTCGGCGTTGGCCTGCAGCTTGCCGATGACGGGCACAAAGTCGAGCGTGCGCTGCCACGCCATGAAGCCGTCGAGCTCCGACGCGAGCAACGCCTCGGCCTCGAGCACCGAGCGGCGCCTGCTCGCCTGGTTCTTCGCGACGACCGCCTTCAGGTCATCGACGTTGTACGCGCTCACGCCTGCGAGCTCGTTACACTGCAGCTCGACGTTGCGCGGGACCGAGATGTCGACGAGCATCAGCCGCCGCTCGGCGGGCATCACCGCCTCGAGCCCCTCCTTGGTGACGATGCAGTGCGTCGCGCCCGTCGACGTGAAGACGGCGTCGCACGTGCGGAGCGCATCGTCGAGTGCCTCCATGCCCTCGCACGAGACGGCCACATCGGGGAACTGCGCTGCGAGCTCCTGCGAGCGCTCGAGCCCGCGGTTGAGCAGGCGCACCGCCGTCATCCCCTTGGATGCGAGGTGCGTGAGCAGCAGCCGCGACATGGTGCCAGCGCCAACGATGCAGATCGACGCGCCTGCGCACAAGACGGCCGGCCGTGGACGGCGCAGCGGTCGCGGTCGCGTGAGCGGCGGCGGCGGAGGCGACGGTGGCGGCGACAGCGGCGGCGCTCGCATGGCGCGCGCGGGGCGCGCGCGGCGCGCCTTCGAAGGGGCGGCCGAGCGCCTCCTCGCTACGCATCTCGGCAAGCTCGGCGGCAGCCGATGAGATCGAGACGGCGCCCTTCGCAATCGACGTCTCTGAGCGCACGCGCTTGCCCGCGGCGACGGCCACGTTGAGCAGTCTGCTAAGCACCTTGCCCGCCGAGCCCTCGGACGATGTCGCGTGCCCAAAGCACGCCTTCACCTGCGGCGCGAGCGCAGCCCGCGTGGCGCGCGCGTGGCGCGCGCGTGGCGGCGCGGCGGTGAGCGCGAGCGAGCGAGCGCGCGCGCGCGCGCGGCCGGTGCGCGCGGTCGGAAGGGCACAGCGCACCTGAGAGAGGATCTGCCCCTCGCCCACGACGAGCGAGTCGAGGCCGGCCGAGACGCGCAGCAGGTGCCACGCGGCATCCTCGCCTGAGAGCATGAACAAGTTCTGCCAGAGCGTCGGCTCGTTGAGGCCGCTGCGCTCGACGAGGAACTGGAGGACGTCGTGGATCGCGGCGTTCCGATCGGACGCGACCAGGTGGAGCTCGAACCTGTTGCACGTCGAGAGCACCGCCGCCTCCTGCACGGACGCGCAGCGCTGCAGCAGCAGCTTGCTCGCATTGTTCCACTCGGCCTCCTTGACGGCGAGGCGCTCGCGGACCTCGACAGCGGCAGTGTGGTGCGAAAGGCCAATGACAAGCGGCTGCCCCGGCGCGCCGCTCGACTTGCCGCCGCCGCCGCCGCCGCCGCCCTTGCCGTCTTTGGCTTTCGCCGGCGTTGCGGCGGGGGCTTCGACCGGCGCGGCGGCCGTGACGGCCGCGGGCGCCACGGCGACCACGGCCTCGGCGGCGAGTGCAACGCGGACGCGCGGCGCAGCCGCCACACGCGAAGACCTGACCGCCCGCCCTATCCCAGCGCGCGCTCCGCCCGCAGGCAGCGCGAGGAGCGCGACGCCTACGAGGGTGCGCAGCATGGGGAGTTGCACGCCCAGCCGGGGGCTGAAATTATGGAATTAGCCTTTTTCTGGAGTCCGTTAGCCTGTTTCCCCCGTTTGCATTGCGGGCGCGATGCCGGCCGTCAAGCTCGACGCGGCGTCCCGCTCGACGGAGGCGTGGCTGCGGACGTGGGACCGATCGCCGCGCGCGACGCGCGAGCGAATGCTGCATGAACTTATTCGCGAGCACAACGGCCAGACCGCGCCCGAGATTGAGCGCAAGCTCGGCATCGGCGCGTCGCTCCTCTTCACCCGGCTCGTCTCGTGGCTCCGGCTCTCGACGTCGTCGGGCGGCAGCGTGACGGCGCAGCTGCGCGCGATCAGCCTCTTCGTCTGCGCGCCTGCCGCCGACCGCTTCCGCTCCGAGTTCAGCGCCGTCGGCGGGCTGCAGACCGTGCTCGACACGGTCACGCTGCCGGCCGGCGCGCTGCCGCCCGTGGCGCGGCGCGAGGCGCTGCGGCTGCTGACCGGCGTCGCACGCGCGTCGCGCGCGCACAAGGTGGCAATTTGCGAGCTGCGCGCCTCCATCGCCATCGTCGGCTTCATGCACGGCTGTGCCGACGACGGCGCGCTCGACGCCGCGCGCGAGCTGCTCGTCAGCCTCGCGAGCGCCAACCCGGCGCACGCGCACGCGCTGCACGCGGACGCGCTCGAGCTGCTCAGCGGGCGGGAGAACGCGCGCGCGCAGCTGTACGGCGCCGAAGCTGTGCGCGAGATCCTCGCCGAGCTCAGCTTTGACGACATGTACCAGCCAGGTGCGCGCGTCAACTGCGGCCGCCCGCGCCGGAATGGGCGCAGCTGACGCGCCGGAATGGGCGCAGCTGACGCCCGACGCTGCGCGCACGCGCACGCGCGCCGCGCGCCGCACGCCGCCGGCCGTGCGACCGCGCGATGCCGCTCCGCGCCGCAGGGCTGGGCGACGCTCGCAGCGCGCACGAGCGCGAAGCGGCCGACATGGCCGAGCGCGAGCGCGCGCTCCACGAGGCGGAGGGGCGCGCGCAGCACGGCGGCGACGACCGCGGCGAAGGGGCCGAGAGACGCGAGGGAGACGAGGCGGCCCCACCCGCCGGCGCCGGCGCGCTCGCGGCCGGTGACCACGCCGGCGGTGCACGCGCCAGCCGGCGCGCGCGCGGCGCGAGCCGCCGTTCCACGCGCCGCTCCAACCGCCCGTCGACGGACGCGAGCAGCACCTTGGCGGAGACGGCGGCTCGCGCGGTCGCTGCGGCGTCGGACTGCGTGCTCGGCGCGGAGTACGTGGATGCGATCTGCGCGCTGCTCACCGCCTTCTCCGTCCAGACGCAGCGCGAGGGCGCGCACCTCGCCGCGCTCTGCGCCGAGCACCCTTCTCTCCACGGCCTGCTCGCGCTCAGGCTGCGCGACGTGCTGCTCGACGGTCGCGTCATGCACGCGCAGGCGGCGGGCGCGCACATCGTCGGTCAGCTGCTCACGATGGCGGGCGCGAGCGGCGGCGCCAACTTTGGCGTGCTCGACGATTTGTCCGCCCTCGCCGAGCACGAGGCGGCGCTCGGTGTGGACGTGCGCGCGCACCGGCTGCTGCTCGCGGACCGGCTGCTCGCGCACGACGCGGTGCCGCTCGTGTGCCTGCTGCTGCTGCACGAGCGCTCGAGCGAATGCCGGCGGCAGGCGGCCGTCTCGCTCCAGGCGATCGTCCGGCACGGCACCCCGGCCGCGGCCGGCGCCGTGCAGCGATACGCCGCGCCCGTCTTTGACGAGATCCTTGTGCGTCGTAGCGCGCACGTCGTTCGCGCGGCGCGGCGCGGCGCGGCGCGTGAGGCAGCGACCTCGCGTACGAGCACAGGCTCAGTCCCCCCCCCCCCCCCCCCCCCCCCCTGCGCGCGCGCGCACTACCATCTCCGCGCCCGGCGTCCTCAGGCGGACCCGATCCTCCTGACGGCGATGCCGCTCGATGAGGCGGTGTGCAAGGAGCTCGCGCACCTCCTCTGCACGTTCATCGAGATGCGCCAGCGCGCGGTCGTCAAGCACACGGCAAACGCTGGCGACGTCCGTATGGGCGCGCCTTGACCCGCGCGATGCACGGCCGACAGGCGACGGCCGTCCGTCCGGCTTGCGCAGTCATGCGGGCGGAAAGTGAGAAGGGCGTCGCGAGGACATTATGGGTATTCCCATATTTAGTCGGCTTACCGCTGATGAGTGATCGCACGGATTCGTCGTTCAGCTGTATAACGCCTGCGGCACGCTCGTCGCGGCGGTTACTCGTGCGCGGCGTGCATGAAGGCCGCTCGCACGCGCGGGTCGCAGCCGGAGCTGCCGGAGGTGCGCTCGGTGGGCCGCTCGAATGATTTTCTCGAGCTGCTGCGCACGGGCAAGTACGCCGACCTCACGCTGCGCGCCACCTACCGCCCGCGCAAGGACGCGGCCAGCAGCGCGTCTGCCGCGCCGCCGGCCGTGACGGCCGACTTTGGGCTGCACAAGGCGGTGCTCGCCGCGCGGTGCGGCTCTCGATTCGTCGCATACCTCGAGGCGCATATCGACGCGGGCTCGGGTGCCTTTCACGTCGTCGGCTCCGCCGACGCGGTGCGCGTGCTCCTGCGGCACGTCTACGCGGACGGCGACAGCCTGCCGGCCGACCAGCCCGCGCTGCTCTTCGAGGTGATCGCGCTGGTGAACGCGCTGCAGCGGGCGGACCGGGCGGAGATCGCGTGCCTGCAGCGGCTCAAGGAGCTCGCCGAAACGTGCCTCGCCGAGGACCTCTCGCGCGCGGTCTCGGCGGCCGCCTCCCCAGCACTCGTCGGCCCGGCGCTCATCGCGCGCGCACACGACGCGGCCGAGCACGGCGCGGCGCAGCTGCTCGGCTTTTGCCTGCAAACGATCGACGCGCACTTTGAGGCGCTGCACGAAGCGCGCGTCCAGCACACGCTCCGCACCGACCTCGCCCTCCGCCTCTTCCGCGGCCGTTCGGTCTCGCCGCTGCAGGAGGCGCTGCTGCACGGCCGGCCGGACGTCGTGGCCGCGCTGCTCGGCTGGCCGCCCGCGATGGAGGGCGCGGCGGAGGCGGAGACGGGTGGTGGTGCGGCGGCACGCGCGCGCTCGCCCAACGCCGCCGCCTCTGCCGCCGGCGCGCCGCCGCCATCGCCGCCGCCGCCATCGTCGCCGCCGCTCCTGCCAAGGCAGGCCGAGCAGCGCAGAGCGCAGCCGGACCAGCGCCTTTTGCACGCCAAGGCGGCGCTGCGCGCGCGCGACCGGCAGGGGCGGAGCGCGCTCGAGGTGGCCGTGCTCGATTTGCACGACGCGGAGGCAGTCGCCATGCTGCTCGACGCGGGGCACGAGCCGAACCCGACCGTCTCCGCCACGCGCAGCGGCGCCGAGCCGGGCGACACACTCCTCCACGCCGCCGTGCGGCGCGCGGCACGCCTCGCTGCGCCCGCGCGGCGCGCGCCCCTTACCGCGCGTACGCCGCTCGGCGGCGGTGGCGGCGTCGGCGGCGGCGACGACCTTTCGCCGCTCGACGCGGACCCGAGTGCCGAGGCGATGCGCGCCGCCTTCGTCGACGTGCTCGTCGAGCGCGGCGCGCCGACGGCGCGCGCCGACGACGCGGGCCTCTCGCCCCTCGACGTGGCGCTGTGGGAGGGCTCGGACGCGTGCGCGCGGCTGCTGCTCGCGCACGGCGCGAGGCCGCTTCCCACGCTGCTCCACCGCGCGGTGCAGAGCGGAAGCGAGACGGTGTCCGTGTCGCCCGCCGCACCCGCCGGGCCGGTGGCGGGCGCGCACGCCGAAGGCCTCGGGGCGGGCGTCGACGCGCCCCGCTCACCGCCGTCGCCAACGGCGAGGCGCACGGAGAGCAAGGGGCTGGGCGGCATCGCGCCGGGCGCTGCGTCGCGCGGGCGCCCTCCGATCCTGACGATCCTCAGCTCGGCGCTCGCCGACGCGCTCGAGCTCAACGCGCAGGACGAGCTCGGCCGCACCGCGCTGCTCTGCGCCATCGACGCGCGCGACAAGGCGGCGACCAACGCGCTGCTCGCGCGCGGCGCCGACGTGCGCGTGCCCGACCGCGCCGGCCGCACGCCGCTGCAGCGCGCGCTCGAGGGCGGCGAGCAGCAGCTCGCGCTTTCTCTCCTCGCGCGCGGCGCCGACCCGCAGCAGATCAGCGCGGCGGGCACGCCCCTCCTCGCGCTCGCGGCCGCGCGGCCTGGGCGCGTGAGCAGCGCGATCCTCGAGGCCTTTGAGCGGACCGGGCGCGCGGTTGGCGATGGGGCCGCCGCCGCCGCCGCAGCAGCAGCAGCCGCCGCCGCGTCGGCCGGCGACGCCGGCGAGACAGCGGGCGGTGGCGGCGGCGGCGACGATGGCGGCGAGGCGGCGGGCGGCAGAGGCGGCGGCTCACCCGCGCGCGTGTCCGCGCCGTTACCCGCCGAGCTGCGCGCGATGCTGCTTGGCGAGATGCTCACTGCTGCGGTCGGTGCGAAGAACCTCGACCTTGCCGAAACGCTCCTCGCCAAGAACGTGCAGGCGCAGCGCATCGGCGCAACGGCGCACGCGCTGAGCGAGCGCAGGGCGGCCGCGGTCAACGCGGCGGCGCGCGCCGCCGCCGTCGCCGCGCTGCAGCAGCCGGCGAAGGGCGCGTTGGTGGCGGCGGTGGCGGCGGACGGCGGTGGCGGCGGTGGCGCCGAGCCGCTCGACAGCCGCGTGTCGAACCACGCCGCGCCCGACAACGACCGCGCGCTCGTGCTCGCGCGGCCGGGCGCTGCCGAGTGCCGCGCCGCCGACGCGGCGGACATGGGCGCATCGCTCACCGAGCTCGTCGCGCTCGAGCGCGCGGCGGGTGAGGCGCGCGCGCGTGCCGTCGCGGCAGACGACGGCGCGCGCGGCCGCCGGCCGTCGCCGCCGCCGCCGACGCACGCGCGGCGCGCGCGCGCCGCGGCCGGCGGCCGCCAGCTCGCGCCGCCGGGCGCGCGGCGCGCGTTGCGCCCGCGCACTGCGCCCGACGACGGCGGCGACGGCGGCGGCGACGGCCGGCGGCACGGCGCGCTCGAGCCGCTCGCGCCGCGGCTGCTGCCGCATCGCGAGCCGCCCACGAGCGCGCCGCTTCCCCCCGCCGGCGGTGGCGGCGGCCGGCGGCGCGGCGCGCTCGAGCCGCTCGCGCTCGGCGCGCGGCCGCTCGCGTCGAGCGGCTGCAGCGCCGCGCTCGCGCGCCCGAGCGCGGCGCAGCCGTCGTCGGCGCAGGCGCCGCTGCCGCGCGCGCTGCCCGAGCTCTCCTCCGACGACCTCGTCCGCCTCACCCGCCCGCCCACTGCGCTGCCCTCAGTGCGCGGCCTTGCGGTGCAGCGCCATGCGCACAGCAAGCGCGGGACCTCCGTCTCCCTCGTCGCAACCGCCGCGGCGAGCACGGCGACGCGCGCGATCGTGTCGCGCGCGCTGGGCGCGCGCGGCGAGGGGGCGGGCGCGCGCGACGGCGCCGCCGCCGCCGCCGCCGCGACCGACGGCCACGCGTTGCGCGCGATCGGCGGCGGCGGCGTGGCGCTCGTCAACGACCAGCCGATGGGCCACAACATGAAGCCGCTCGTGCTCATCTACGAGGCGCAGCTCGACGCGCTGCTCAGCGTGGCGGTGCGCTGGCGGCTGCACGCGCAACGCGCGGCCGCGCACGCGCGCGGCGAGCGCGTGCGCACCGCGGGCGCGCCGCACGCCTTCTCCGCCGAGGTGTGCGCGGCGCGCGGCACGCTGTCGGGCGCGCAGCTCACGGCAGAGGCGGCGCGCATCCTCGCCGAGCTGCGCCTGACGGTGCTGCTGATGGTTCAGCTGCTGCGCGAGTGCCAAAACGCCTTTTACGCGCAGGAGGCCTTTGTCGGAGGCTACTCCGAGCCGCCCGACGCGCCGCGCAAGCGCTCGCGCGAGGCGCGCGCGGCGCGCGCCGCCGAGGAGGCGGCGCGCCAGCGCGCGCTGCGCGAGGGCGAGGGCGCGCCGCCCGTCGGCGCCGCGCTCTCAGCCGCGAGCTCGGCCGACGGCCCCGACGGCACGCTCCTCCTCTCCGCCTACTCACTGCGCTACGTCTCGTCCGACCCGGCGGAGGTCGTGCGGCCGCGCGACTCGCGTGCGCTGTGGCACGGCTTCTCCTTCGTCCTGCGCTGCCTCTCCGACTTTTGGCGGCTGCCGTTGCCCACCGCGACGGACCCGTTCACGCTGCGCTGGTTCGACGACCCGCCCTCCCGCGAAGAGCACGCCGACGGGTGGCACGATGGCGGCACGGGCGATGGCGGTGGCTACGATGGCGGCGCGAGCGGGGTGGGCAGCCGGCTGAGCGTGGCGCCGGCGGCACGCGAGCACGGCGGCGCGAGCGACGACGTCGCCGGCGGCGCGCGCACGGCGCGGCCTGTGTCGCCGTTTCACCCGGCGCACGCGCACAGCGCCGAGCAGCTCGCGCAGATGGAGGCGGCCGACGCCTTCATCGCGCAGCAGCTGCTCGGACGGCGGCGGCGCGGGCTGCTCGACGCGCAGGAGCGCCGGCTGCCCGCGCTCCTCGCCAAGGGCGGTGCGCCCACCGACGCGGCCCGTTGGGAGATGCTCAGCTCGTGCCTCTACGGCGGCGGCGCGTCCGGCTTTGCGCGCCGCAAGGCGCTCGCCGTCGCGCGCGAGGACGCGGCGAGCCGGCTGGCCATGGCGTACCGGCGCGTGGGCGTCGAGCGGCGCGTCGGCGAGCGCGTCTATACCAAGCTCGACGGCGCCGCGCGCGTCGTGCAGTACCAGTGGCGCAGCCGCGCCAAGGCGGAGGCGCGCGTGGCGGTGCTCCTCGAGCAGTCGGGCCTGTCCAAGCCCGAGTTCCTCCGACGTGCGAGGGAGGCGCGGCTGCGCGAGGAGCGGCAGCGCCTCGCGGTGCTGCGCCAGCACGCGCTGCGCACCGCGCTCAAGTCGTACCCCGAGTACATCCGCACCGTGACCGTGATGCAGGTGTGGTGGCGCGTGCGCCTCGCGCGGCTGCGCGCGCGCCGGCTGCGCGCGCACAAGGGCGACTTCACGGGCAAGGTGCTGCAGCAGGGCGCGGCGCTCGAGGCGGCGGCGATCCGGTGGCAGCGCAACATCCGCCGCTGGGAGGAGCGCTCCGACACCGTCTGGTCCGAGTACGTGCGCGTGACCGGCGTCGGCCAGCTCGCGCTGCCCGACGTGGCGAGCGCGCACGCGCAAATCGCGGCGCTGCGCGGCGAGCACCACGCGGAGCTTGACCGGCTGCACGCGCAGCGGCAGGCGCTCTCGCCAAGCGCGCTCGCCGACTCGTACCGGCTGCTCGCCGCCATCTCGCACGGGCGTGGCGTCGAGGCGTGCCTCTCTCGCTGCCTCGCCGAGTACGGCTATGTCGACCGCGAGAGCGCGGCAGAGGCGCGGAGGTGCGCGGAGGCGGAGTGGCGGGTGGAGCTCGCCGAGGCGGAGGCGGAGGACGAGCGCGAGGCCGCGCGCACCGAGGCGATCGCGCGCGCAGACGCGGCGCGCGCCGCCGCTGCGCGCGCCGCCGCCGTGCGCGCCGCGCCCGCGCAGCGGTACCACGTCGGCGCGGCCGCCGACGCGCGCCATCTGCCGGTGACCGCCCGGAGCGCGCGCGCCGGCGACGCCGAAGCGGCCGACGGCGCGGGCGCGCGCCCGCGCGCAAAGGCGAGCGCGTGCGCGGACGGCGCGGACGACGACGGCGGCGACGGTGACGACGGCGGCGACGGTGACGACGGCGTCGACGGCGCGGACGGCGTCGACGGCGCGGACGAGCTGGGCGACGACGATCTGCCGCCGTTTGCCGACGCTCAGCCGCCGAGCGCGGCCGCGCCGTCGCCGCCGTCCGCGCCGCCCCGCCCGTCCGCCGCCGCCGCCGCGCTGTCGCCGCCACCGCCGCCGGCCTCGCCCGCAGCGCTGCGCCTGAGCGCGCAGCGCGTGCGCTCGGTGCGCGCGCGCCGTCCGGCCGAAGTGGAACGTGTCGACCGCGCGGCGCTCGGCGTGCATGGTCACCCGATCGAATGGCTCGAGCGGCGGATGGTGGAGCTTGACGCGGCGGAGGAGGCCGCGCCGCGCGTGCGCTTTGGCGAGCGCATGTCCGCCGTGCATATCGCCGTGCTGCAGCGCACGATGGAGGTGCGGAGCAGCGCGGCGTCGCGCATGGCATTCCTCGAGGGCGCGCGCGCGCAGGCGGCCGAGCTGCACGCGAGTACGGACTGGGCGGCGCAGCTCCTCTCGGGGATGCTCGGCCAGCTGGCGCGCACGCACGGCGCGCTGCAGCTCGACGAGGCCGCGCAGCCCTCGGCGCAGCAGCTCGTCGCGATGTGCACCGCGGTGGAGGAGGGGCGTGGCGCGCGCAACGCGCTGTGGGAGCTCCTCGACGAGGCGAGCCGGCAGTGGACGGCGCACGCCGTGCTCGACCGCGTGCACGCGGCGCGCACGGGCTGGGCGCTTGACATCGAGGGCCTCGAGCCGCAGCTGCCGCTCGCGCAGCGCGACTGCGAGATCTTCGCCGAGCTGACGGCGGAGATCGAGAAGGTCAACGGCCGGCTGCGCGCGTTGCGCTGCCTTGAAGACGCGCTCGGCCGGCTGCGCTGGGCCGAGCTGCAGCGCGCGCGCGTCCACGCCGCCGGCCGACTCGCCGCGACGCTCCGCCTGAAACGGCCGTACAAGGAGGCGACGCGCCGGATCGCCGAGGTACGCGCCGCCCTCGACACGATCGGCACTCTGCGCCAGCGCTCGGCCGTGCCGCCGACGCGCGTCGTGCTGCGCGGCGTGCTCGCCCAGCGCGGCGCGCGTGGCGTGGACGCGCGCGCGCTCCACGAGGCCTTCGTCGGTGGGCTGCGCGACGACCTTGCCGCCTACCTCGACTTTGACGCCCAACGGCTCGTCCCCGTCCCCGTTGGCGCGAGCGGCGACGCGGCGGACGGCGGCGGCGGTGGCGATGGCGGCGGCGGCGGTGGCGGTGGCGGCGGCGGCGGTGGCGGTGGCGGCGGCGGCGGTGGCGAGTGCCTCGTGCGTTACGTCGTGCTCGATTCGATCGACGATCGGGTCGGCGGGCCGCGCGAGCTCGTGCAGCAAATTCAGACCGCGCTCGGCGCACCCGACTTTGAGTTGAGCGGCGTGGGCAGAGCGCTCGGCGTCGACGCTGCGCTGCTGAGCGCGGCGGTGGTCTCGCACGAGGCGCCGTCCGTCGCCGAGCTCAACGTGCGCCGGCTGCTCAACGAGATGATCCCGCCCGCCAAGGCGGAGCTGCGCGCGGCGGAGAAGGCGTGGGAGCCCGTCGGCAGGGAGCGTGAACGGCGTGCGAGCCTGCTCGCGACGCCGTACGGTGCGCGCGCCGCGGCGGCGGTGGACGGCGCCGGCGCCGACGGCCAGCCGCCGCGCGCGTCGGGTCCGGCCGACGCGAGCGGCTCCGGCCGCTACTCGCTCAAGGGCGCAGCAGCAGCGGCGGCAGCGGCGGCCAAGCTCGCGCTCGTGCGGCCAAGCGACGCGAAGGCGGCCTTCTTCCGCGCGAGCGGGCGCGACGAGGTGCTGCGCACGCTGAGCGAGCGCTGCCCGAAGGGCTCGGAGCGCGCGCGCGAGGCGCGGCTGTGGCTGCCGCTCGCCCTCGCGCAGATGGAACGCGCGTACGCCGCCGAGCTCGAGGGCCCGACGCGGCTTGTCCGGCAGATCGGCCGCGCGTACGGCGCGAGGCGGCCGCTCAAGAGGCAGCTCGCGCAGACGCACCGCCAGTTGCAGGCGCTCACGTGCGCGCTGCCGCCGTACGTGCGCGGCGGGCTTTCTGTCCGCACGCCGCCGCCGCGCGAGCAGAACGGCTGGGTCTCGCGCGCGCAGTTCCTTGCGTCGAAGCGCCTCGCGCTCGTCCTCGCGCGCGCCGCCGCCGCGTCCGCCGACGCGGCGCTCGCGCGCGTCCTCGGCGCCGAGCCGGGTGGTGCGCGCTCGGAGTGGGGCGCGGTGACGCAGATGGCGACCGGCGGACGCGCCGCCGCGCCGCGCGCGGGCGGCGCGCAGCGGCGTGCGCCGGTGCGGCCCGACGAGCTGCGCGCAACGGCTGAGCTGATCGGCATCGACCTGCGCGCGGCCGGTGGCGAGGGCGGCGGCGAGCTGCATCTGCTCTGGGTCGCAATCGAGGCGCTCGCCGCCCCCGTCCCCGCCTTTTGGCGCCGGTTGACCGGCGCGCGTGCGCGCGCCGCGCGCGCGCGCGCGCGCGGCGGCGACGGCGACGGCGGCGGTGACGGCGGCGGCGGCGGCGGCGGCGGCGGCGGCGGCGACGGCGGCGACGGCGGTGGCGACGACGGCAGCGGAAGCGCGGATGGCGCCGCCGAGCTCGTCGCGCCACCGCCACCGAGCGCGCCGCCGGCCGGCGACGCGGCGCGTGCGGATGACGGCGACGGCGACGGCGACGGCGGCGAAGACGATGACGAGGCGGCCATCGTGTACGAGCACGAGCTGACGGGCGAGGTCTCGCTCGAGCACCCGCTGCTCGGCGCGTTCCGCGACTTTGTGAGCGCCGAGCGCCGCAGCCGCGACGCGGGCCGCAAATGGACGCACTATGAGGGCTGGGTGCAGCTCGCAAAGCCGGACCTTTCCGGAACTTTCTACCACAATTTTGCGGACGGCACCTCCGCCGACGAAATCCCGAGCATCGACGCGCCCTCCGTCGTCAAGCGCAAGCTGCAGAAGGCTCGAGAGGTGAGCACTGCCGCCGCTGCCGCCGCCGCTCGGCGCGCGCGCGCGCCGCGCGCCGCCTCACGCCGCGCCGTGCGCGCGCCGCGCGCGCGCAGACCAAGCTTGCAGAGTCGGCGGAGCAAGGGGCGTGGTGGAAGGGCCTGCTCAAGCACGTCGCGGCCACGCTCCGGCGCGAAAGGGTGCGCGCGCCGCGACGCGACGCGACGCGACGCGCGTCGCGCCGCGCCGCGCCGCGCTCACGCGCGCGCGCGCGCTGCGCCCTTCGCCGCGCAGGCGGAGGCGCGCGCGGCCTTCGAGCTGTCGTGCAAGAAGCGCGCCATCGATGAGCTCTCGGTGCGCCGCAGCGCGCGCCGGCGTGGCGCCGCGCGTGCGCACCGCGCGCTCATCGATCGGCCTTCGCGCGCTGCGCGCACCGCGCGCCAGGCCAAGCACCGCGCGGTGCGCGCCAAGGTGGTCGCCGCGCGGCCGTGCCCCGTGCCCGACATCTTCATCGCCGCCGGCGCGCTCGAGATCGACCTGCCCGCGCAGCTCGAGATGGCGTGGGTGCCCGAGCTCGTCCTCTCGCACCACGCGATGCTGCCCGCCGGATACGAGGAGTACGAGCTCGTCGACGCGTTGAGCGGCCAGCCGACGGGCGCGGTGCGCTACCGCAATGTGATCTCCGACGACGAGGGGCTCGCCCACCCGTTCCGCGTCGAGGTGAGCACGCTCTTCGCCGATGTCGAGGCGCGCGCCAATGCGCTGCTCGACGAGGCGATCGCGCGCATGGACGGCGAGCAGCGGCGCGAGACGGGGTACGACAATGCGGACATTGACGCCATCGATGCGAGCCGGCTGAGCCGGCGCGCGCGCTTGATGTCGATGATGGCGTAGGAGGCGCCCGCCGCCGTCGGCGCACCGCCGACGCGCGCGCCCGGCGAATCGGGCCGTGCGGGGGGTCTGTCAGATTTTGTGTACACTCGCAGTTTGCAGTCATTCCCAGCGCCTTCAAGGGGTAGGGTCTGCGCGTTGCCTGAGGGCGGGCGCCGGGCATGGCCCCGCATGCGCGCGCCCCTGAGCGCCAAGGGTAGGCGCTGCGCCGAGGCGCGCAGAGCGGCAGCCGCGTGGCGCTGCGCCGAGACGAGCGCGTAGCGCGCGTGCGCCGCGCGAGCGGCTGAGTGGTGCGCAGACCGAGGTGCCCGGCCGCTCGGCCCGTGCCAATCCGTGAGCGTTACGTTTGGCCCGCTCGGGTAGTCGTTACAAGTTCGTTCGCCAGTAGCGGGGATGGCGCAGGCCACAGCGGCCACCTCGGCCGCCGGCGGGGGCGAGGTGGAGGAAGACATCGCCGGTGGCGCGGCGGACGACGAGGACCCGCTCGTGTTGCTCCCTGCGCTGCCCGTCCACGACGAGCACTTGCCCGCGGCCGAGCGGCAGCCCGCCGCCGAGCCATCCGCCGCTCCGGTCGCCGATGAGGCGCCGCACGACGGCGGCGCGGAGGAAGCGGAGCTGCGCGCGGCAGCGCTGGCGCACGAGGCGCAGACGCTCGCGCTGCGCGTCGAGCTTGTCGCCGCGCGCGCGCGCCTTGCCGAGCGCGAGCGCGAGCGCGAGCCCGCAAGGCCGCACGGCGATGCGCGCGCGCGGCAGCAGCTCACGCAGCGGCGCGGAGTGCTGCGCGCGCGTCTGCGCGCGCTTGAGGAGGCGGCGGCCAAAGCCGCGGCGCGCCGCCGGCCGGCCGCTGGCGCGCACGCATCAGGCGTCCCGCGCGGCGCGGACGGCGCACCGCCGTCGCCGCCGGCCGCCGCCGCCGCCGACGGCGCGCGCGACGAGCAGCTCCACGCGCCGCCGCTGCTCGCGCGCGAGGCGGTGGACGGCGCGGCGGTGGAGCGGCTGCGCGTCGAGCTGGGTGCGCGGCAGCGCGAGGTCGATCAGCTGCAGCGGCGCGTGAGCGCACGCACCGACGCGGCGTCCGAGCTGCAGGGCGTGCGCGACGAGGCGGTTGCGCTCGACCGCGCGGCGGCCGTCGCCGCGCGCACGACCTCCATGCTGCGCGCGCTGCTCGCGGAGAAGGAGCGGCTGCTCGCGCCGTCGGAGGGCATGGCTGAGCAGGCCCAGCTCGCCGAACGCCACCGCCGCGAGGGCGCCCAGCTGCGCCGGCGCACGGCCGACGCGGGCGGCGCGCGGCTGCGGCTGCGGCGCGAGCTGGCGGCCGCGGCCGCGCGGCTTGCGAGGCTGCGCGCGCTGCTCGCGCTCGCCGCCGAGGCGGGCGCGCGCTCGCCCGCGCACGCTGCGCGCGCGCCCGCCACGTCGCGCCCCTCGCGCCGCGCGCCGCGGCCGCCGGCGGGCAGCGCGCGCCATCCGGCCGCCGGCGCACCGTTGTTGCGCGGGGCCTTCGCCACCGCAACTGCCACCGCAACAGCGGTGATGTCACGAGGCGGCGGCGAAGGCGAAGGCGACGGCAACGGCGATGGCGAACGGGCCGAAGGCGAGGCCGAGCCGCCGCTCGAGCCGCCGCCCGCGCTCCTCGCACTCGTCGTTGGCCGGGCCGCCGCGATCGCGCCCGCGCCCACAGAGCTGACCGCCATCGGCGCGTACGCCGAGCGCTTCGCCGCGCGCGTCGGTGCGCAGCTCATGGCGGCGCGCGCGACGCGTCGCGAGCTGCAAGTTGCGACGGAGGAACTTGAGGCGGCGCGCGCCGACGCACGCGCCGAGGCCGAACGGTACGAGCACATGCTGCGCGCGAAAACGGCACGCGACCGGCACGAGGGGGCACGCCCGCCGCGACTCGCGCTGCCGGCGTGGGCGGCGACGGCGCGCGCCGGCGGCGGCGGAGGAGGCGGCGTTGTGGGCGCGGCGGCGCACGCCGGCACTGGCGCAGCCGCGCCCATCGCGCAGCCCACGCCGCCGCCGCGCCGCGTGGGCGCGGCGGCGCGCGCGCGGCGCAGGCCGGCCGCCGGGAGCAGCCGAATCCCGGCGCCGCGCGCAGATGACGGTGACGGCGGCGCGCGTGGCGAGGCGCACGTGCCAAACAGCGCGCCGCACACGCCGCCAGCCATCGACTGGACCGGCGGCCGGCCCACGCCGCCCGCCGCCGACCCGAACGCTGCGATGCTCGGCACGATGGCGTCCGCTGATATGCCGCATGAGCGCGCGCCCGCCGCCGGCGCGGAGGGCGGCACGCAGCCTGCGCCCGCGCACGGCGCCGCGCACCCGCCAGCTGCCGCACACGTGCTGCCAGAGACGCGCTCGGCGCCTTCCGCGCCGGCGGCCGAGGCGACGGTGGCCGAGGCGGCGGACGCGCAGGAGGCAGCGGACGGCGCGGCAGCGCCCGGCGCCGACGGCGCCGACGGCTGAAAGGTCGGCACCAGCGCGAGCGCTGCGGGCGGCGCCGATGCGCCGCCTGCCGGTCGAGGCGGCGCACGCCGACAGCGGCGGGGCGGGCGCCGGTGCGTAGGCCGCGCTCATCGCGCCCGCCGACGAGCGAAGGGGGCGAAAGAGGGGCGCGGGCGGAGGACGCAAGGCCGCTGGCTCTTGAAGCTGTGAGTGAAGGCATCAACGACGTTTGACATGCAGTCAGAGTCTCAGAGTGTCCCCAGAAGTGCGACAGTCAGTACCCGCCGCCAAACAGCTGCAGCTGCCGTCGTCGCGCGCTCCCGCTTGCCACCGCCACGACGAGAGGCGGTGGCTCGTCTGACAGAGCAGCGGCGCGCGGCGCGCACGGCGCACGTGCCGCCGCGCGCATCGCGCGACGCGCCGCCGCGTCGGCCGCGTCGCCGCGCGGCCGCACCACGCCGTTGGCGGCCGGGCAGCCGGCAAGGCCGGCGCCAAAGCTCGCAGCGCGCGCGGCCGCGCCGACGGCCGCCTCGCACGCGGCCGGGCTGCCGGCGGCCGCTGAGCACGGCTTGGCCGCACCGCCGAGGCGCGCCGAGGGCGCCGCGCCGCACGGCGCGCGCGCGAGGCCATGGGCAACGCCATGGGCACTGCGCGCGAGCCGTGCGGCGCACCCACGCGCGAGCGCCGCGTAGAGCTCGCGCTGCGCGCCGTCGCGCACGCGCGCCGCGAGCGGCGAGCCGACAAGCGCCGCCGCACCGAGCATCGCCGCGGCTGCACGGTACACGGCGGGGAAGCCGACCCAGAGTGCAAAGCGGAGCACCCAGCCCGGCACGAGCGCCGCTGGCAGGAAAGTGATCAGTTCACACTCACACGACACGCTCGCACCAGCCCAGCCGTCTGAGCCGCCCGTGGCGCACGCTGGCGGCGCGAGCGGCGTCGCCGTCGCGATGACATGCACGGGCAGCGGCAGCGCGGCGCGCACCGCCGGCGGGAGCAGCGCCTCCGCCTCCGCCTCCGCCTCCGCGTCCGCGTCCGCCTCCGCGCGCGCGGGCGGGCGCGCGGCGATGACGACGCAGCCGTGCTCGTCGAGCGCGTCGTGCAGCCGCGCGTCGACGAGCAGCCGCGCGCGCGGGAATGGCCTCGGCGTCCAGAGCAGGCAGCCGGCCGTGACGTGCGTGGGGCAGCTCGAGCGCAGCACCTGCGCGTGCAGCGTGTACGGGTTCCACGATGGCATCAGGTCGAGCTCGCGCACCGAGGCAACGACGACGTGCACGGGCGCGGGAAAAGGCGCGGTGCACCGAATCGCGTGAAAGAGCGCGCCCTCGCCGCGCGCCACGCCGCGCGCGCCGAGCAGGTCGCCCTCGCGCGCCGAGCCCTGGTAGAGGCGCAGCCGCAACGCGCTGCCCGGGACGGCGGACGAGCTGACCAGGCTCCATGCCGCGCCGTCGGCGCGGCCCAGGGGTGATCGGAGGAACGCAAGCGAGCGGCGCAGGCCGTCACCCTCGTCGCCGACGTTGGCGCATGAGCCGCCGCCGTCGGGCGCGTCCGCGCGCGCGGCGCGCGCACGCGCGTCCGCGCGCCGCGGCAGAGCACCAACGCGCGGCACGAGCGCGGGGCGCACGCGCCGGCAAAGCAGCACGAGCGCGCAGCACGTGCACGCCGTCGCGAGCGCGAGCACGCTCACGAGCACAACGGCCGCTCGTCCATCCAGGGCGCTCGCGCACGCCGAAGCTCCGTCCATCGTGCCGCGATGCCGGTCGTTGCAGACTTCGAATATAATAAATAATTCTAAAAGAGCAAAAGGCAAAAAACAAAAGGGCATCTCCTGGAGGATTCGAACCTCCGACCTCTCGCTTCGTGGGCGAGCGTGATATCCGCTACACTAAGGAGACAGCTGGATGACACTCTCGAGAAATTTTGTCTACATATTCAACATATGTCATACGGCGCGTGCCATGGTGTCGTCCAGCATTCGCACCGACGCATGGACGGGCTCGATGTGGTGCCCATGATCGTGCGCGCCGCGCGCGTTCGCTGTTTTCGCATGGCCCTAGAACACATCGGTTTCGGCTCAAATGACAGAACAATGGCATTTCAAGCAGGCGCCGCCTTCCACGATGCGCAACTCGGTGGCGAGATGGTGGCGAGCCGCAAGCCTGCCGCGGCGAGCCTGCGTGCAAACGGCGCGGCGCCCGCGCGCACGGCCGCCGTCGCTCGAATAACCGGCGCGTCGCGCGCGCCGGCCTGCGCGTCGCACCCCGAGCCACGAGCTGCCCCCCCCCCCCCCATCCCCCCCCATCCCAGTCTGCTGCACAGCTCTCCTGCGTGGTCCTGCGTGCGCGCGCACGACGGCGGGGGCGCGCGCGCGCGGCGCGTGAGTGCGCGCACCGGCGCTGCGCGCGCCTGCCGGGCAGCACGCTCGCGTGTGTGCGTGCGTGCGTGCGTGTGTGCGTGCGTGCGTGCGTGCGTGCGTGCGTGCGTGCGTGCGTGCGTGCGTGCGTGCGTGCGTGCGTGTGTGTGTGCGTGCGTGTGTGTGTGTGTGCAGCGCTCGACGCCCGCGCGGCGGTGTGTGCACCGGCGTGCTTCCTATATGGCTGCGCGCGCTCTCGTCCTGCACTTGACGGCCGGCCTGGCTGTGGGGAGGTGCAGTCGAGGCCGGTGCTTTTCGCGGACTGCCACTCCAACCCGAACCCGCCGTCACGCCCGCGCGCGCGCCATCGCGCACCGCGCGCGCGCCCCTTCGCCCGCCGTAGAGGCCTCGCGCGCGCGCGCAGGCGCGCAGCCGTCTGTAGCCCCGCTGCGGCACGCGAGCCGCACCGCCCGCGCGCCCTGCTCCCAGGCCGCACAGGCGCGGGCCGCGCAATAGTTTGGGGAGAAGAATCGGTCTGGCAAGCCCTCCTGTAGGCGCGACGGCCATGAGAAAGGCCGCGCGCCGTCGCAAATAGGGTGCGTCTCGCGCGCCGCGCGATGTCGCCCTCGCGAGCGCGTGCGCGCCCAGCGCCGGCGCGTACCGCGTGGGCCGTCGCTCGGCTTGGCACCGTCAGCCGCGGCCTTGAGCCGCCGTAGAGCGGCGGCGGCGAGAGCGTGTTGTGCGATAAACGTGCGGGAGCGCGGGGCGCGCGACGCGGGCGTCGATGCGCTGCGCTGCGCTCAGCCCGCGCCTCGCTCCCGGCCCCGCCCCTCGATGGCACGTGCCGGGGCCATGACGCTGTGAAAATATTCCGAATTCATTTCCTTCCACCTCATGAGCGGCGCAACCGCCCTCCTCCGCTGCCGAGCGGCGGCGGTCGCCTTGGCTGGCCGGCGCGCGCTCGGCAGCGCGAGTGGCGGTGCGGCGCACCCGCCACCAGCGCCGCCGATCGACACCATCCCCCCCGAGCGATGGCGCGTCGTGCGCGCGCTGCTGCGCGACGACCACGAGGCGCTCGACGCGCGGCTGCCCGCTCTCCTCGCGATGCTCGATGAGCGCGGCGCGGGTGAGTGCTGGCACAAGCACGGCACGTTCAAGGTGCGCGCGGCGCATCCAATGAATTTGCCGGCGGGCTCGCGGTCTGCCGCCCGCCCGTGCCACGGTCGCGCGCGCCGGCCGCTCGTCGACCGTCGCGCGCCTCGCGCTCGCGCCGCAGGAGCACCTCGTCGACACGCACAACGTGCTCAAGCTGTGGGGGCAGCCCGAGGCGCTTTGCCGCCTCGGCCTGTTCCATTCAGCTTACTCGAACAGCTACGTCAATCTCGCCATCTTCGATGCGGCCAAGGACCGGCCGCTCGTTGCCGCGGCGATCGGCGCGCGCGCGGAGGCGCTGACCCACAAGCTGTGCGTCGTGCCGCGCCACTCGATCGTCTGGGACGGGCTGGCGGAGGAGGGGCGGATTCCGCCCGACGGCCTCACCGTCGAGCACATCCACACGCGCGAGCCCGTGTGGCTCTCGCCCTCTGAGCTGCGCCATTTGCTCGTCTTCACGATGGCGGACATTGCCGAGCAGTACGCCGGATGGTGCGCACCGGGGAAGAGGGAAGGAGGCGGGGGGGGGGGGGGGGGGGGGGGGGTGGACGTGCTCCTGCTGAGGTGGAGGTGCACGCGCGCGCGCGCTCAGCCGCAACCTCGCGCCCCGCCCTCCCCGCGCATGCCCCCCCCCCCCCCCCCCCCCCCTTGCAGGTATGACGAGGTCTTTGACTACCCGCGATCTGGTGCCATCTTTGCAAAGGGCGCTGCTCAGACCACGCACGGGCACGAGCCGGCGGCGCTCTGGCCGGGCGCGTGCCGGCCCGGGCTGTGGGTCTCGCACGTCGCGCGCCTCGCGCGTGCCGCGGCGAGCGTGCCCGCCGACGCCGACGTCGGCGGCGCGCCGCTCCCGCCCGTCCTCAATGCGTGCACTGCGACCCTTGAGCCGGCCGCCGAGCTCGCCGCGCGCGACCTCTACGTGAGCGTGACCAACGGCGCGGTCGACGGCGCGGGCTCGGGCGCGGCCGCGCGCGGCGACGCCGCCGCGCGGCTGCGCGACGCGCACGCACTCAACCCGCACGTCGGCGAGCCACTCACTGTGCTCTCCCAGTGTCTGCTCGCGGACGGCGACTTTGGCGGCGCCGAGCGTGCGGCTGCGCGCGCGCTCGAGCTGCACGCGGGCTGGGGCACGTCGTGGGACAAGCGAATGCGCTGGGCGGGCTGGCTCGCGTGGACGCGCGTGCTTCTCGCGCGCGCGCGCGCCAGGGAGCCGTGGCCGCAGTCCGCGTGGGCAGCGGTCAACCTCGGGCTCGTGCGCTGAGTCGACGCCCCGCCGCTGCCGTAGGGTTCCGTAGGGAGGGTAGGGAGCGCCATCCGCTGCGCTGGCGGCCTGGCATTGCGCCATGCGCGGGTCGTGGCGGGCGACATGGTCACAATCAGCAGCCTCAATCTCAGACACTGTGAGTCTGTGACTGAGAGACACACACCGCGCGTCGGGGGCTACGCGCCACTCACGGCGGGAGGCGCGGGCTGCACGGGAGCCGCGTTCTCGTCGAGCGCCCGCTTGCTCGCAAAGCCGCCGGTCGAGCCAAAGCCGCATGCGGCGCGGTCTGTCTCGTCGAGCGAGTCGACCAAGACGACGTCGGGCGTGGAGATGCGCTCGAGCACGAGCTGCGCGATGCGGTCGCCGCACTTGACGATAAAGTCGCCGTCCCCGTGGTTGAACAGGATGACACCGACGTTGCCGCGATAGTCCTCGTCGATCACGCCCGCGCCCACGTCGATGAAGTGCTTCCACGCGAGGCCCGAGCGCGGCGCTGCGCGCGCACGGCGCGGCATGCGGCCGCGCGTCGGCGCGGCGCGGCGCCGTGCGTCGGCGCGGCGTGCGCCAGCGCGGCGCGGGCGCGCGGCGCATCGCGGCGCGCGCGCGCACCGACGCGCCCATAGTGGCTCGCGGGGATGGCGAGGGCGATGTCGGTCTTGCAGAGCGCCTTGCCGCGCGCGGGCACGACGCAGTCATGTGCCGCCGACAGGTCGTACCCAGCCGCGCCCGCGCTGCCGCGTGCCGGCAGCGTGGCGAAGGCCGAGAGCTTCTTACAGCGGAGGACACCGGCCATGGCTCGTTTTCGCGCGAAAACGGAAAACGAGTGGCGGGTCGCCACAAGGCGTGGTACGCCACCGTGGATGCCGCTCGACCTCGACGACGCGGTCGCCGGCTTCGTCGCGGGCGTGGTGGGCACGCTGCTTGGCTACCCGCTCGACACGATCAAGGTACATCAGCAGGCCGTCGCCGCGCACGCGGGGCCGCGCCCGTCGCTGCTCGCGGCCGCGCGGCAGATCCGCGCGGCGCGCGGGCTCGCCGGCTTCTACGCGGGCGTGCTCGTGCCGCTGCTCGGCGTGACGGCGCTCAACACGCTGTCGTTCACGCTGTACGCGCACTTTCGCGTCGCGCTCGGCCTGCCACCTCGCGCGCCGCCGGGCGCGGTGGCCGAGCGCACGGCGTCGGGCGAGCTCGACGCGCGCGTCGCGCTCGCGGGCGGGCTGATCGGCCCGTTCGCGTCGCTCATCTCGACGCCGATGGATTTGCTCAAGATCCAGATGCAGCAGCAGCGGCACGCAAGCACGCTCGGCGCCGCGCGCGAGATCGTGTGCACGGGCGGCGCGCGCGCGATGTACATCGGGCTGCCCGTCAACGTGCTGCGCGAGGTCGCATTCGGCGCGTGCTACTTTGGCGCGTACGAGGTTGCGCGCGGCGCAGTCGCGCAGACGGGCGCGCCGCCGCCGCTCGCCGTGCCGCTCGCCGGCGCGATCGGCGGCGTGTGCGGCTGGGGCGCGTCCCTCCCGTTCGACACGATCAAGAGCGTACAGCAGGCGGGGCCCGTGAGGCCAGGCTGCGTGCGCGACGCGCGCCAGATCGCGCGCGACATCTGGGCGGCGCACGGCGCGCGCGGCTTCATGAGCGGCGCGCGCGCGTCAATGTTGCGCGCGATGCTCGTGAGCGGCACGCGCTTCTCCGCGTACGAGGCGGCGCTCGACGCGATGCGCGCGCGCGGCGCACGCGCGCGGCTGGCGGCCGGCGGCGGCGGCGGCGGCGAGCAGCTCGCGGCGCCGTCGCGCGGCGAGGAGCGGCGGCGATGACAGGGTCTCTCCCCTCGCTCTAAAAGTATACAGATTTCAAAAGGAAAGGCGCTATGCCATGCGCTTCGCGTTCTTGACGCCCTTGTCTTTGCGGCCGGATGTGACGCCTTTGCCCCCAAAGTTGCCCTTCTTCTTCGCCTTCTTCGTGCTGTCCTCGTCGGCGAGCTCGATCTTTGGCGCCGAGCGGATCGTCCGCTCGCCCTCGACGTACCGCCCCTCGACGAGCGCGCGCAGCTTGTCGTTCTGCTCCATAAAGTGCTTGTAGTCACCGTCATACACAATCACCTCGCCATCCTCGATTGACAGGATCACGGTCGCGACCTGTGAGACGAAGTAGCGGTCGTGCGAGACTGTGATCAGCGTGCCGTCGTACCCCTGCAGCGCCTGCTCGAGCGTCTCCTTCGAGTCGATATCCAAGTGGTTGGTCGGCTCATCCTGTGCGTCCGGTGCGTCCGGTGCGTCCGGTGCGTCCGGGCGCGGCGGCGTGGCGGCGCGTGAGCGGCGCGGCGCGCGGCGCGCGCGGCGGCGAAGGGCGCGCCTCACGAGGATGAGCACGTTGCACGGCGTGAGCATCATCCGACAGAGCGCGAGCCGCCCCTTCTCGCCGCCGGAGAGCATCTCGACCTTCTTGTCCACGTCGTCACCCTGCGCACGCAGTGGGGGGGGGGAGGGGAAAGGGGGGGAAGGAGGGGGGGGGGGGGGGGGGGGGGGGGGTCACGGCACGGATGGGCGCGCGCGCGCGCTCGTGCGCGGCTCGCCTTGAACATGAACCTGCCGAGGAGAGAACGCAGACCCTCATAGTTGGTCTCGACCGTCGCGGCCTGCATCGTCTGCAGCACGGTCTTGTCGAGGTCGAGCGCGTTCGCCTGGTCCTGCTCAAAGTAGCCGACGATCGCGTTGTGCTCGGAGATGCGCGCGCTGCCGTGCGTCGGCGCCTCCTGCCCGAGGATCAGTCGAAGCAGCGTCGACTTGCCCGCGCCGTTCGGCCCAACGATCGCCACACGGTCGCCGCGCTCGATCACGAGGTCGACGTCCTTGAAGATGGTGCGCTCGCCGTAACGCTGCGTCACGCCCTCGAGGTGGACGAGCTCCTTGCCCGAGCGAGGCGCCGGCGGGAACTGGATGCGGACCTGCTTGGCCCTCGACGGCGGCTTGGGCACGTAGTCGGCCGCGCCGAGCAGCCGCTCGAGGGCCTTCTCCTTGGCCCGTACCTGCGCGGCCTGGCCCTCCATCGAGCGGAACTTTGCGACAAAGGCGCGCAGCTCGACCTCCTCGCGCTGCTGCTTCTCCCACGCCGCGTGCCACTCGCGCAGCCGCTCGGCTTTTAAGCGCTTGTAATCCGTGTACCCACCTGGGTATGTGTATGTGCGCCCATCCTCCGTCTCGACGACCTTGGTGCACACGCGGTCGAGGAACTCGCGGTCGTGCGAGACGAGGACGATGCCCAGCTTGGTCTGCGCGCGCAAGAAGGCCTCGAGCCATTCGACCGACTCGAGGTCGAGGTGGTTGGTCGGCTCGTCGAGGAGGACAATCTGTGGCCTGAGGAGTAGAATCTTGCACAGGCCAATTCGCATCTTCCAACCGCCGGAGAAGGACGAGACGAGGCTTGAGCTGTCGGATGCGCTGAAGCCCATCGTGTCGAGCAGGCGGAGCGCGCGCTGCTCGAGCGTGTACGCGCCGCTCGCGTCGAGCTGCCGCTGCACGCTCGAGAGCTCGTCGATGAGCGCGCTCGCGTCCGCGTCGCCCGCGTTGGCGAGCGCCTCCTCGATCTGCGCGTTGCGCTGCAGCAGCGCGTTCTCCGCGGCGAAGACGGAGATGAGCTCCTGAAGCAGCGTGCGGCTGCCGACGAGGCCCTCGAGGAACTCCTGCCGGAGCATCGCCACCTCGAGCTTGGCCGCCGACTTGACGAGGCCGCCCGCGTCGGGCTGCAGCTCCTCGCTCAGCACGCGCAGCTGCGTCGATTTGCCGCAGCCGTTCGGACCGACGAGACCGACACGCTCGCCCGTCTTGACGTCCCAGCTCGCACGGTCTAGGAGCAGCCGGTCCTGGAACCGCAGCGTCACGCCGTCCAGCCCGAGCATCGCGAACCCGTCCGGGGCGTCCGCCCATTGCGAGATGCGTGGCGCACGCCGCGCGCGCGCCTCGACAAAGCCGCCGGACGTGTCGGCCACGCCGGCGGCCGCGCCGGCGGCGGCGGTGTCGGCGTGCGCCCGCGCCGTGCGGCTCGCCGCCTCCGCCGCCGCCGCCGCTGCCGCTGCCGCCGCCGCGCGCTCGGCCGCCGCCGCGTCGGCCGCGGCCGCGCGCGCCGGCGGCGGCGGCGGCAGCGGCGCGGGCGCGGGCGGCGGCGCCGGTGCGGCGGGGCGCGTTTCGGCCGTCGCGGGCGCGGGCGCAGGCGAAGGCGCGCCGAGCAGCCGCAGCTTGAGCGCGTCAAACTCCGCCTGCGTGAGCGCGCCCGCGTCGAGGAGCGTCTTGGCTTTGAGGAGCTCGTCGAGCGCGCTCGCGCCGCCGGGCGCGGGCGGTGGTGGCGCGATGGCGACGGCGGCGGCGGCGGCGGGCGGCGACGGCGGCGGCTCAATCTCGTCGAGCGCGGCCAGCCCTGCCGCCGCCGCCGCCTTGAGCTTGCCCTTGCCCTTCTTGCCCTTGGCGGCCGCGTCGAGCGGCGCGAGCTCCGAGGGCGGCGCGCCCGTCGCCGCCGTCGTCGGGGCGGCGGTGACGGCGTCGGCGGCGGCGACGGCGGCGTTCGCCTGCGCTTCAAGCAGGTCGAGCGCGTCGAGACCCGCGCTCGCCGCCTTTTTCAGCTTGTTCTTGGCCATCAGCCGCACGCCAGCGCGCGGGCGCGTGGCCGCGCGGCCGCACGCCCATGCTCGCGCGACGCGGCTGCCGTCGCACGCGGCGGCGGGTCGGAGCGCGCGGCGCGTCGCACACGGCACAGCCAACGAGCCCGCCGGAGTCGCGCACAGCAGCAGCGCCGCGAGCGCGAGCAACCCCGGACGCCTGCCCGGCTGCGCCTCCCTCCCCACATGGCGCGTGGGGGCTTCCATCCTGCCAGCCGGACCGCTGGGCGCGAGGGGCAGCATACGCGCTTCGGGGTCCGGTGCTTTTGCACGTCGCCACAAGGGCACCCACCCGCAAGACCGGTCAAAGGCGAGTGGCTGGGCGCGGGTGGCCGCCGGCGCGCGACTGCGCGGTCGAGCGCGGCTGGAGCGCGACGGGCTTTGACCTCGCCGTGCAACGCGGCTCGCGCGCGCTCGCGTCCCGCCCTGTCGCCGGCCGGTCTTCTGCCGCGCGCGCGCGCCAGGATGAAGCACGTCGCTGCCTACCTGCTCGCACAGCTCGGCGGCAAGGCGGACCCGTCCGCCAAGGATGTGACCGACATCCTCGGCTCCGTGGGCATTGAGGCCGACTCGGAGAAGCTCGACTTGCTGCTCGGCAACCTCAAGGGCCGCGACATTGTCGATGTCATCGCCGCCGGCCGCACGAAAATGGCCGCCATGCCGTCGGGCGGCGGCGGCGGCGGTGCGCCGGTGGCTGCGGCTGCGGCCGCGCCGAGCGGTGGTGGTGGCGCTGGCGCTGGCGCTGCCCCGGCCGAGAAGGCCAAGGAGCCTGAACCCGAGGAGGAGGAGGAGGTGCGCGCCACGCCGGCGAGGCGCGCCCGCCGGTGGGCGTGGCCTGCGACCGTCCGCGCTCGCGCGGTCTGCTCACGACCCCCCGGCACGCCGCCCCATTCGCGCGCGCGCAGGCGAGCGGCTTTGACCTTTTCGATTAGGCTCGCGCGTGGGGGCGCGCCGGCTCGGCATGTGCGCAAGGGGAGGCGGCTTGTGGCCGTCCACGCGCGGCGCTCGGCCGTGGTGCGTGCTGCCGGATTGCAGGTCATTGTGGCGCGTGTGCGTGACGTGACGGTGCCAGAGCAGATGGCCGCTCGGATGGGCACGCGCAGCAGGCCTCGTCAGTGCGAGGGGGCTTGCCGCGCCGACGACGGCCCGAGGCGGGCGCGGCGCGGCCCGCGGCGGCGCAATGGCGGCATGTGCCCTCCGGCCCGGCACACGTGTGATGAAGGAAGGCTTGCCCGGACGCGTGTGCACAGCTCGGTCGGGTGCACAGTTGCGCGATGTGATTCGCGCCCACTCGGCTCACGGGCGCTCAGTCCTCAGTCGCCCGCCATGCCTCGACTGTGACTCCGTGTCCGAGTCTCAGAGCCGTTGTGCCGCGCCCAGTCGGCGCGCCCCTCGTCCGTGCTGCTCGCCGCGAGCGGCGCGCTCGAGGCCGCCGCCGCCTCGACGGCACAGCCGCACGAGCCGCTGCCACGGCGCTGGACGCACGCGCTCGCCGCATTCCTGCCGCCCTCCGAGTTGGCCGCCGAGCCGCCGCACGCGGCCTCGACGGCCGACGATGCGCGCGGCGAGGTCGAACGGACGGTCGTGCGCGCGCGCGGCGCGCCGCCGCTCGCGTCGGAGCGGCGGGCTCGGCGCACGCCGGCCGGCTCGTCCGGCTCGAGGCGCGCGGCGGCAGCGGCGAGCGCGGCGGCGGAGACGAGCGAGGCCGAGGCGCGCGCCGGCGAAGCCCTCGCTCCGACGGGCGCGCGCCTCGATCCGGACAGTCCGGCGGGCGCGGGCGGCGAGGCGACGGACGAGGCGGCCGTCGCGCACACCGACGCCAGCGATGCGATCGACGAGCGCGCGGCGCGCGCGACCGACTGCTTGGTGAGCGAACGGCGCGCGGGCCTGTGTGGGGAGAGCTCGAGGCCAGCGTCGCGCGTGCGCGCGCAGACGAGGCAAAGGGCGGCGAGAAGGCAGAGGGCGCACGCGATCGAGGCGATGATCACGGGCACGAGGCGGCCGCCCAGCGTCGAGCGGCCGCGCGCGTCGGTCGCTGCGCGCTGCCCGCCCACCTCGAGCACGTCAACGGTCGGCCGCGGCCCGCCGCCCTGCCCGCCGCCCGTCGCCTTGCTCGCGCGCGCGGGCGGTGGGCTTGGCGGTGGTGCGGGCGGCGATGGGGGCGCGGATGGTGGCGCGGGCGGGCTCGGTGGCGGCGGGCTGCGCGGGCTGGGCGGCCGCGGCGTGCGAGGTGGCGGTGAGACGTTCTGGCTGGTTCGCACGACGCACAGAATGTCGATCGGCGCAGAGCCGACGTGCAGCTCGAAGGCGTTCGTCGCGCGCGCGAAGGCGCTGTGCGTGAGCTCGCAGCGCGTGAGCGACGAGAGGGCGCCAAGCTCGGTCGGCACCGCGCCGGTCAGTGCGTTGCGCTGCAGCTGCAGCGAGGCGAGCGCGGTGAGCTGGCCCATTTCGGTGGGCAGCGGCCCGCTCAGCGCGTTGCGCTGCGCGCTCAACGAGACGAGCGCGCGCGCGCGGCCGAGCTCGGTCGGAAGCGGCCCGCGCAGCGCATTCGACTGCAGCTGCGCGATGCGCAGGGCGCTCAGCTCGCCCAGCTCGGTGGGCAGCGCTCCGCTCAGTGTGTTGGCGTAGAGGGCGAGGTCGCGCAGCGCGATGAGCGCGCCGAGCTCCGTCGGCACCGGCCCGCGCAGCGCGTTCGCCGTGAGCTGCAGCGAGACGAGAGCGGTGAGCTGGCCGAGGCTGCCGGCCGGCAGCGTGCCCGTGAGCGACGCGCTGTTGAGCACGGTGCGAAAAGCGGCGAGGCGGGGGCGGTGCGTGCGCGCGCGCGCCGAGAAGGGGGTCGGGAGGGGGGGGGGGGGGGGGGGGGCGGTTGGATGGGCGGGGGGCGGATTTCCAGCAGGCGGTGTGTGGTTGCGCCGCGACGTGCGCGCGAGCTGCTGACGCCGCGTGGCCACGCACATGGCGGTGAGCGCCGTGAGCGCGCCGAGCGACGACGGGAGGACGCCGGCGCTGCCGATCGGGTCGGCGGCGGTGAGCACAAGCGACGTGCAGGTAGGTGGCGATGCAAGGCACGCCTGGTACATGCTCGTCGACTCGAGCGTCTGGCCCCCGCACGATCGCGCGCACCACGCCGCCACGAGGGCGAGGGCCCGTCGTCGGGCCCTCCACTTCGCCAACGTCGCCATTGGCTTGTCTCCTCAACGAACTCGGGAAAATCCGAAATCAAATACCCATACTACCCCCATGTATTCACAATAATGACATCATCCCCTTCCAATCCAAAAGAGGATGGACGGGAGCTTGTTCGTGCTGGTGCTCCTCGGCGCCGTGTCGGCAGCCGCAGAGGAGGTGGAGCACATTGACGTCGCAATCATTGGCGGTGGGCCGACGGGGCTTGCACTCGCCATTGCGCTCGCCAAGGCGCCTGCGCTCGCCTCACGTCGAGTCGTCGTCTTTGAGCGCGATGACTTTGCACCGAAGGGCGCGATCGTCGGCATCTCGCCGATGGCCTGGGCGGCGCTCGAGAACATTGATGCGACCGTTGCGCGGCGAGTGCGGCGGCGCGGTTCAGTCGTGCGCGAGTTTTGCACTGAGGCGCTCGACGCCGACGCGCAGCCGTTCGAGCCGCCGCCAACACCGCCGAAGCCGCCGCCGCCGCCGCCGCCGCTCTCGCAAATGCCGCCGTCGCCAACGCGCAGAGAAGGCGCGCGTGACCGCGCGCGCGGCGCGCAGCGCGCGGTGGCGCGCGCTGCCGGCACGGCCACGCGCTGGCTTCTCGCGCGCCTTGGCCTCGCGCCGCAGCCCCACGCCGCGATCACGTTCCGCTGGCACGACGTGCGCTCTGAGCTTCGGCGGCGCGCGCGCGAGCTGCTCGGCCAGCGCGGTGTGCGCGGCGGGCACGAGCTCGTCGCGCTCGACGCGGACGCGCAGAACGCAGACGCACAGCGCACGCACGTGCAGCTCGCCTTTGCGCGCACCGACCGCCCAGATGGCCCGCCGCTGCTCGTCGCCGCGCGCGCTGTGATCGCGTGCGACGGGATGCGCTCATCAGCGCGCGCGCTCTCAAAGGCTGGCCCGCGTGCGAGCGCACTGTGGGTGGACGAGGGCAAGTCGATTTGGCGCGGTATCGTGCCATCGCTCGAGCTGCGCGCCGTCTCCACCTACTTTGTCGAGCCCGGCGGCAACGGGCGCATCGCGATGCTCTTCCCAGCGGGCAGCGGGCAGGGCGCCTCGTGGGCCGTCACGGCGCCGCGCGCGAGCGGCCGCGCGGCGGACGGCGATGACGCGCGCGCGCGGCTGCGAGCGGCGCTGCCCGCGCGCGTGCACCCCGCGCTCGCAGCAGCCATCTTGCGCAGCGGCGACGTGCTCGAGAGCGCGCTCGTCTCGCGTAACTGGAGCGTGCCGTACACTTCGCACATCGAGCGGCTCGCGTACGCGGGCGACGCGGCGCATCCGTTGCGGCCGACGGGGCAGGGTCTCGCGCTCGCGCTCGAGGACGCGTGGACGCTCGGGCGGATTGCCGCCGAAACCGACGCGGCCGTCGCCGAGCCGCTCGCGCCCGCCGCGCTGCGCGCGTACGAGGCGCGGCGCGAGGCGCGCGTGCGCGCCGTCTCGCTCGCGGTCAATGAGCTGGCGCAGCTCTCATATGCGGCGGGCGATCCGCGCGCCCTCGGCATGCGCGAGCCGCCGCCGATTGAGGGCTACGGACCGCTCTGAAGACGAAATTCCCCTGTCCCTCCCTTCCGCCTGCGGAGAGCCCGCTTGAGTCGAGGTGTAGGCGCCTTTGAGCCGTCGTCGCCGCTCACTTGTCAGCCGGCGCGGGCGGCTCGGCCGGGCGCCGGTCGATGCTCGAGCTGAGAAGACTGGAACGGTCCTTGGACATGGCATAAAAGCGGCCGCTCCCCGCGAACGAGCCGGCCGCGCCGTCGGCGCCAAAGAGGAGGCGCATCGCAGCCTCGACGCCCTGCTCGGGCGTGGCCGCGCCGGCCTCTTCCCGGCTCTTACCCGCGTACCTCGGCACGCTCTGCGCGAGGTCGGTCCACACCAGGCCCGGGTCGCACGAGTTGATACAAACCGATGGGTGCGAATGTGCGAGGGACGCCATGTGCGCGTCGGCGAACATCTTGGCGAGGCCATAGTGGTGGAAGTCGGGCGCGGCTTCGGCGAACGGTCCGCCGCCGAATCCGATCCGCTCGAGCTCCGCGCTGCCCCCCCGCTCGTGTGCGGCCGCGCACTCGTGTGCCATGGCGTCGATCTCCGCCCAGCGCAGCCGCGCCGAGTGGAGGAGCGCGGCGCGGCGGTCCGCGTCGGCGTAGCCGAGGATGAGCGGGCCCATGCCCGACGAGACCACCACCACGCGCCCGCCGTCGGGCCGCACCAGCGGCAGGAAGGCGTCGACGAAGCGGCGCGCGCCGCGCGCGTTCACGTCGAGCTGCTGCGCGAGCGCGTGGCCCCACAGGATGCCTGCGTTGCTCACGATGCCGTGCAGGTGCATGCCGGGAGCGAGGCGCGAGGCGACGTGCTCGACCGCCGATGCGACCGACGCGTCGCTCGTCACGTCGAGCGGCACAAACTCCACGCGGCCCGGCGCGCGAACGCCGAGCGCGCGCGCGGCGGCCTCGCCGCGCGCCGCGTCGCGCGCGCCGAGGAAGACGTGCGCGTCGGGTTGCTCGGCGAGGACGCGCTCGCAGAGCGCGTAGCCCTGCCCCTTGTTCGCGCCCGATACGAGCACCGCTCGAGGTGACGCGCACGGCGCCGCTGCGTCGGCGCCAGCGAGGAGGAAGGCGGTGATCACGAGCGCCCTCATCGGCAGCGCCTGCTAAGTAGTGAAACTGGACGCCTCCCCCGCCGTCCGCAAAAGTGCGCGCCCGAGATGACCTTCGCCCTGCTTACCGTGTGCGCGCTGACGAGCAGCTCAGCTTCGCGCGGCTCGCCCGTGGCGCGGGCACGGCCGGCGATGGGCGCGGCCGGGCCGAGGCACGTGGACGTCGTCGTCGTCGGCGCCGGCCCCACGGGTCTCGCCGCCGCGCTCGAGCTGCGCGCGCGCGGCGCGCGCGTGGCGATCGTCGACAAGGCGCCGAGCCCGGGCGCGTTCGACGCGGAGCGCGCATTCCTGTACAACGTGGATGGGCGCGGGCAAGCGGTACTCGATTCGCTGGGGCTTCTCCCCGCGCTCCTCGCCGCGAGCGTCTCGCAGGAGGAGTTCCGCATCTCCATCGTGACGGACAGCGCGGAGCCGGTCAGCGCGCCAGTCGCGCTCCCCACCGTTGACATGGAGCAGCGCCGGCGGACGCCGGCGCAGTGGATCCCGCGCGCCACGCTGGTCGAGCTGATGGATGCGGCGGTTGCCGCGACGGTCGAGCAGCGCAGTGGCCCGCCCGCCGTCGAGCGCATCTACGGGTACGAGCTGCAGTCGATCACGCTCGCGCGCAAGGAGGCGGCGGGCGGCGGCGGCGCGAGCGGCGGCGACGGCGGCGCGCGCGAGCCGCCGCTCTGGTCGGTGCGGCTGCGCAGGTCGAGTGCGGGCGAGGAGCGTACCGACGGCGCGCTCGACCTTGAGGCGGCGCTCGTTGTCGGCGCCGACGGCCTCGGCTCCGCCGTGCGCGCGCAACTCGCCGCGCTCACGGCCGGCGTGCGCGCGCGCGGCGGCGCGGGCACGGGGCGCGGCGGCTTCCGCGTCGTGCGGCGTCGGTGCGCGTCGGCGGGTCTGCGCTACAAGGTGCTTGCGCTGCCGCCCGCCTTTCGCCTCTCCCGCCGCTCATCGCAGCTCGCACAGCCGTCCGTCGCCTACTCCATCCGCTCCGCACACTCTGCCCGCCGGCCTGTGCGTGCGGGCCTCTTGCCGTTGCGCACGGACGAGGCAGGCCGCACGGCCAACTTCATCACGGCGCACGACCACCCGCTGTGGGAGCAGCGCACGCCCGAGCAGATCGACGCCTACCTGCGCGACACCTTCCCGCACGTGCCCCTTGACGCCGCGCACATTGGCGCCGCCGAGCTCGCGCGCTTCGCGCGCAGCGCGGGCGGCCACTTCCCGCAGCCGCAGCACTGCACGGACGCGGCACTCGTGCCAACGGGCGCGGCGGGCTGCGCGGCGGTGCTCGCGGGCGACGCGCTCCACGCCTTCCCGCCCGACCTCGGCCAGGGCGTCAACGCCGGCCTGCAGGACGTGGGCGCGCTCGCCGCGCAGCTTGACGCGCACGCCGTGCGGTTTGGCGCGGCCGATGGGCGCGCGCAGCCGCGGCCGCCAGCCGGCCTCGCCGCCGCCGCCGTCGCGTACGGCGCCGCGCGCGCGCCCGAGGCGGCGGCGCTCACGCGGCTCGTGCAGCTCGGCTACCCGTTCCAATATTCGCAGGAGAAGTTTCTCGGAAAGGCGCGGCAGGCGTGGTGGGCGCTCAACCTGCTGCTCCGGCTGCGGCTTTCAAAGCTCGCGCCCGCACTCTTCCATCCGCAGATCTTTACGCTCGTGCAAAACCCGGCGCTGCGCTACACCGAGATCCTCGCGCGCGCCAACGTCACGACGCGCAACCTGCAGCTCGCCGCGGTGGCCCTTCTCGCGTTCGCCGCCGCCCTCGCGCGCGGCGCCGTGGCGCTGCGTGCGCTCGTGCCGCTGTGAGATCGAGGGCGGCGGCTGGCCGTAATCACTTGCTCGGCACTTTTGCGCCCGCTCTGAGGAGGACCGGCGTCTGTCAACAAATGTTTTGGCGAGGCCTGCTCCCAGTGTGCCTCTCTGCGGCACTGTGCCACGCCGAATGTGCCGACTGCCGATTGCCGGTCCAATGGCGCGCGGCGCAGTCAACAGTCCCACACACGCCCCGTTACGCTACGCCTGCGCTGAGGGCATCGCGTCGGCGCTCGCGCTCGCGGTCGACGGCCGCGCGCACGGCCGGGAGG
The DNA here is from genome assembly GCA_019448385.1 of Diacronema lutheri. NCBI lineage: Eukaryota > Haptophyta > Pavlovophyceae > Pavlovales > Pavlovaceae > Diacronema > Diacronema lutheri. Next base: position 79,985 of record JAGTXO010000030.1, on the reverse strand, counting down.
AACGCGCGCACGGCCTCGTTTATCGTCGGCACCGTCGCGAGCTCAAAGGCGCGCACGAGCGCAACCTCGACGCGCTCCTCACGCGCGCGCGAGTACATGACGGCGAACGCGTCGACCGACGCGACGATCGCGTCAAAGTCCGCGTCGGTCTGCGCGACGGGCAGGACGGTGACGGCGGACAGCTCGCCGCGCAGCGCGAGCCAGAGCACGAGCTCGAGCACCGGGTACATCCGGTCGAGGAGGCTCGGGCCCCACAGCACGAGCAGCCCGCGCGCGCGCGCCATCACGACGGGCGTGCGCGCGAGGTGCTCCTCGTGCGACGCGCCGTGCGGCGCGCACAGCGCGTCGAGCCAGACGGTCGGCGCGCGGCCGCCATGCCGCGCCGCGTGCGGCGCCGCCCACGCGGCGAGCGCGCGCCACTTGGGCACAGCCGCCTCACCGCAGCCATGCACAACGTAATAATCGACCTCCGAACGATGGCGGAGGCGGAACGCGCCCGGCGGTGGCAAAGGCGCGCTCGCCGGCGCCGCGGCGGCGGCGGGCTCGGCGGGCTCGGCGGACGTGCAGAACGCGGCGGGCGCAACCGCCGCCGTGGCGCCACCGTCGCCGACGTGGCGCGCGGCGCGTCGGCCACTCAAGCGCGCGGCGCGGCGGCCGCTGTGGCCGAGCGCGTCGCCGAGCAGCGCAGAGCGGCCGCTCAGCGGTGCGGGCGGCAGCATGGCGGTCGCACTACGCAGCATGGCGGTCGCACTGCCGTCGCGCCGCGCCCGCTGCGCAGCTGCGCCGTGCGTCGGCACGAGCGGCAGCGCGAGGCGCTTGGCCGCCGACGCGGCGGCTGCGGCTGCGGCTGCGGCTGCGGCTGCGGCTGCGGCTGTCCCTCCGCCGCCAATGATGTGCAGAGGCAACGGCAGCGAGCCCGCAGAACCAGAATGGCGACGGAGTGCCATGGCAGGCGGCACGGCGAGGGGGCATGAACGGCCGACGCGCTCCGACAGCGAGAGGCGCTCGACGCCGAGCGCCCCGCCCGCGCCGTGCGGCGGCGCATCGCCGGCCGGGACGCGCGCGCCGTCCGCGGGCGCGCGCGCGTCCGCGCTGGGCGGGTCGAGCGCCGCGGCGGTGGCGGGCGCGGCGGCGGCGGCGGCGGGCGCGGCGGCGGCGGCGGCGGGCGCGGCGGCGGCGGCGGCGGGCGCGGCGGTGGGCGGCGCGTGCGCCGGTGGTCGCTCGGCAAAGTCGGCGTGCGCAGGCGACGGCGGCGAGCGCGGCGACGGCGGCGACAGCGGCGACGGCGAGCGACCACCACCGCCCGCGCCGCGCGCCGGCGCGCCTTCGGCACGCTGCTCGCGCTCGCGCGCGTGCCCGGGCGGCGAGCGGCGCGCGCGGGGCAGGTGCGACGGCGGCAGCAGCAGGCCGCCGTTGCTATGGGCGCTGCTTCCGCTGCCTCCGCTGCCCCTGCTGCTCCGCGTGGCGGCGAAGCGGCCATGCTGCGGCGGCGAGGCGACCGTGATCGTCAGCGGCGTCGGCGCGCGCGCCAGCGCCGCGGGCGCGGCGACCGGCGGCTCGACGGGCCACGGCACGGCCGCAGCGGGCGCACCGGCGAGCTCGACGAGCGCGCCGATCGCGCGCGCGTCGAGCCGCACGGTGAGCATCGCGCCGAGCGCCGCGGCGACAATCTCCGCGCCCGTCGCGAGCGGCGCGTCGGCGGCGCGCGCGTCCAGCGCGCGCGTGCCCAGCCGCGGCGGCAGCCCCAGCCCGAGCAGCGGCGCGATAAACGCCATTGAGCCAACGCCAATCGACGCACCCGGCGCCATCGTGCGGCAGCCGTGAAGTGGCGGCCGGCAGCCGGGCGGCGGCCGGCCGCTGCCGTCGGGCTCGAGCAGCCCGCTGAGTGAGGCGACAAAAGCGGCGCGAAAGCCGCCACGCTGCGCGAGTGCCGCCGAGAGCAGCGCGAGCGCCGGCGGGAGCACAAGCCGCGCCACCGACGGCGCAGGCGGCGCGCGCGCGGCCGCGCCGAGCGCCGCGCCGGCGGCGCACGCGCCGCGCGCGCACGCGAGCGGCGCGGCCGCGCGCGCGGCGCGCACGCACAGCGCGGCGGCGGCGGCGGCGCGCATCGACGTGCAGCCGATCACGATGAGCTGCTCGTGCAGGCGCGCGCAGTGCAGCCCCTCGCTCGCAGCCGCAAGCGCAGCCGCCGGCGCTTCGCCGCTGCTCCGCCGCGCCACGCCGTCCGCCGACGGCGCGCCCGCGCCGCTCGCGCGCGGCGCCGGCGGCGCGCCGTCGGCGCGGTGCGGCGCGCGCGCGCGCGCGCGCGCGAGCGCGAGCGCGAGCAGCGCGCGCGCGGCGACGGCGGCGAAGAGCAGGTCGGGCACGAGCGCGAGCAGCAGGCCGACACGCTCTTCCGTCCGCCGCGCCGAGGCGCGCGCGCCGATCGCCGCCACGGCCGCGCAGCTCTGCGCGAGCGCCACGGCGCCGACGGCGCCGAGCGCGCGCGCGGCGGCCTGCAGCCGCGCGCGCGGGTCGGTCGGGCGCAGCGAGAGGATCGCGCAGAGGATCGCCCACACGGCGAGCAGCGCGGCGCAGTCGAGCGGGCCGTCGTCGCTGCCGTCGTCGTCGCCGCCGATGCCGCCGTGCCGCGCCTGCCAGCACCCCGCGCCCGCCGCGCACACGGCCGCACCGCCGAGCGCGCCGGCCGCGCGCGCGGCCGCGCGCGCGCCGTTCGGCGGCGCGGCTGTCGCCGCGTCCATCGCCGCCTGCACGATGCGCGCAATCTCGTCGACGCCGAGCGGCCGGTCGTGCGGCGGCGCCGCCGTGCTCGCCGCCGGCGCGCCTGCGCGCCAGCTCGCCCACAGCGCGCGCGCCGCGTCGGCGTCGATGGGCGCGCCGGCGCGCACGCCGCCCGCCGGCTCGCTCTGCGCCGAGCCGGAGGCGGACGAGCGAGTCGACGCTTCGAGCGACCGGGCGGAGGTGGTGGTGGACGAGGCGGAGAAGGCGGACGAGCGCGAGCGCGAGAGCGAGAAGGCGCGCGAGAGCGGCCACGACGAGTCGGACGTGCACGACAAATCGATGTCAGCGCGGTCGGCGCCTGCCGCGCCCGTGCCGCCGCCCACGCTCGCGCCGACGGGCGCATCCTCGCACGGCGCGCCGGCGCGCGCCGGGCTGTGCGCGCTCGAACATCCCTCGTCTGCGCCCGCGCCCGCGCCCGCGCCCGCGCCCGCGCCCGCGCCCGCGCTTGCGCCTGCGCCCGCCGCGCCTGGCGCGGCCACGCGCGCACCGCTGCTCCGGCCCCGACCCAATTCGGAGCGGCAGCTGGCCGACGGCTGCACGTTCGCGTTGGCGCTGCTGCCGCTGTTCAGCGCGAGCCGGACGAGGGCGTTGTCCGACTGCGTCTTGACGAGGAGCGAGACGGGCGAGCGCAGCCGCGGCGAGACGCGGTGGATCGGATCGTCGTCCGCCGCCGCGAGCGCGACCTCGTGGTAGCTGCGGGCGCACGGGGTGCGCGAGAGCAGGCGGCGGGCGGCGGGCGGCGGGCGGCGGGCGGCGGCGCGCGGCAAGGTAAGCCGCCGGCGCGCACCGCGCGCGCGCGGTCGGCGGCGGCGGCGTGCGCGCGGTGGGCGGCAGCGGCGCACGTCTCGCGCAGCAGCCGCTCGACGGTGGCGAGCGGTACGGCGTGCTCGGGATGCAGCCGCAGCGTGTGCGGGCCATGGCGGATCGGCTCGGGGAAGAAACTGACGCAGCCGGGCAATACGCCCATCAGCGCGACCACGTCGTACGGCTTGACGAAGCCGTTGAGCTCGCGCACGATCGGGTAGGCGGCGCCGAGCTGCTCGAGGCCGCGCTGCTCGAACTGCTCGCGCGAGAGGCCGCAGAAGGTCTCAAAGAACCAACAGCGGTCGCAACGCGGCGGCAGCTCGCCCGCGCACAGCCGCCGCCAGAGGCCCTGCAGGCCGAGGAACTGCGCGTCAGCGAGGTAGCGCAGCACCGGGCAGTTGGTGCGCGCGGCGAAGCTCTTGGCGAGCTGCATCGGCAGCATCGGCACCGCGTGCCGGCTCGTCACGACCATCGGCACCGCTCGCTCAAAGCAAAAGGCGAAGACGCCCTCCGCTGCTGGCCGATCGAAGCCGTTGTTGACGGACGAGTCCGGCACCCAGCCGGACGGCGACGTGGGCGAGCGCTCGAGCCCAGCCTGGATCGCGACAGTGCGCGTGCGCTCGACGAAGCACTCCGGATCCGCGCGGATCAGGTCGCGCAGGTCGCGCAGGCTCGAGATGCACACAAAGGTGAGCGAGCGCGCGCCCGCGCTCGCGAGCACGCGCCGGAGGAGCGCGGCGCCGTCGGCGATGCGCGACGCGTCAGTCATCGCGAGGCCGTCGATCGCGTACTCGTGCGGCCGCGGCTCGTATGGCTGGCCCTCAGAGCCTGCGCCCACATGCACGTCGAAGACGCCGACGTGGTCGAGCACACATCGAGCGAGCCGCGCGCGCATCGCCGCCTGCGTGCCTCCATTCGCAACGACCGCGCGGAGCAGCACCGCGCCCTGCTTGTGCGCGATTGCGAGGACGAGCAGCGCCTTCACCTGCACTCGAGGGGCGCGTCGCGTCGCGCGGGCAAACGCGCCGAAGTGCGCCACGCGGGTGAGCGCCCGGGTTGGCACGGCGCGCGCGAGGGGCGTGGCGTGGGCAAGGGCGAGCGGAGCGGCGGGGCGCGCACGTCGTCTGGATCTGGCCCCGGATCCGTGATGAGCACGATCGACGGCACCGCCTCCGTCCCGTCCTCCATCGCGCGCCGCGCGCGCCTCGCTTGCGTGGATCCGCACCCTGGCCCTGCACCCCAAGCCCCCTAGTGCTGATTCCTAGTTGACGCACAACAGCCTAGGTCGTAACACCGCAAACGCCGATCAGATGAGCGTCCAACCCATTTTTCCTAGGAGGACGAAGGCTGGGCGGCGAGTTCCGCCTCGGCGGCGGCGATCTCGGCGGCGTGCCGGCCGAGCGCCTCGCGCGCGCGCGCGAGGAGCTGGTCGGCGAGCGGCGGCACGTGCGCGTCGCCGCGCCCGGGCACGTTGTACGCGTGCGCGTTGTCGCGCATCAGCTGGAGCTCGGCGTCGAGCTCGGCGGCGCGCGTGTAGCGCAGGTCGCGCGCCGCCTTGATCATCTGGTTGAGACAGATCGGCCGTGCGATCGCTGCCGAGTAGCCGGGCGCGTTGCGGTCGCGCACAGGCTCGATGAACGGCGCGGCGATCGCGCGGAAGGCGAGCACGTGCTGCAGGACGGAGCGTAGTTGGCCGTTCAGTCGCTCGCGCGGGCCCTCGGCCGACTTGCGCCGCGTCGATCCCTTCACCTTGGACTGGAGGTAGGCCGTCGCCTCCTCCTGCTTGCGCTTCTTCACCTCGAACGCCGCGCGCAGGTCGAGCGTCACGTCCGTCACGCCACCGCCACCGCCGCCGCGCGCGCCGCGCGCGCCGCAGCCGCCAGCGCCACCGCCGCCGCGGCCGGCGCCGACGGCGGCGAGCGTGAGCTGCAGGTCGACGCCCGCCTGCTGCACGAGGCCGAGCTGCTCGGCCGTCGCCTCGTCCTCGCGCAGCATGCCGTACAGCGGGCAGCGCTTGGAGGTGCGCGTGTGCCCCAGTTGGTTGCACCGGCCACACCGCAGCTGCGAGCGGTCGACGCGACCGCCGACGCCGCCGCCACCGCCACCGCCGCCCAGCGTGCCGTCGCCGCCTGTGGCGCTGCCCGCGCCCGCGCCCGCCGCGTCGCCTTCGAGAAGGTCGTCCACGTCGAACGGGTCGTACGCGCCGCCGCCGGCGTCGTCGTCGTCGTCGGCGGCGGCGGTGGTGGTGGCGGTGGTGGCGGTGGTGCGCTCGTGCGCCGCCGCCGCCGCCGCCCCGCACGCGCGCGCGGCGGCGGCGGCGGCCGCTGCGGCACCAGCACCGCCGGCCTGGCGGCCAGTTGCCGTGCGCGCGTTGGCGAGCTCGGCGGCAGCCTCCGCCTCGAGCTGGCGGATGAAACGGTCGTTCGCCTCCTGTTCAGCGTGCGCCTGCGCCAGCTGGCGGTGCCAGCGGCGCATGTCGGCGGCCGAGCGCTCGTCTCCGCCGTCCGCGTCGTCCGCGCCGTCGGCGCGCTCCGCCGCGCCGGCCGCGTGCGCGAGCGCCGCCTCCGCTGCGGCCGCGCGCCCGTCCGCCTCCGCGCGCGCCGCGCGCGCGTGCGCGTGCCTGCCGTCGACGCTGAGCATTGCCTGCAGCTCCGCCGCCTCGTCCGCGTCGCGCAGAGCGGCGGCGTGGCGTGCAGCGGCCGCGCCGGTCGAGACGCCGAGTGCGGCGGCGAGCGAGGCCGCCGCCGCGCCCGCCGCGGCGGCGGCGGCGGCCGCCGCGTCGCGCGCGCGCGCGGAGGCGGCGGCGGCCTCGCGCTCCGCCTGCGCGGCGGCGCGCACCGTGTCGCGTATCGCCGCCATCGCGCCGTCCTCGCCCTCGACCCACGCGCGCTGGCGGAGCAGGATGTTGGTGCACGCCGCGCGCGCGTCCGCCGCGTCCGCCTCGGCGGCCTTGGCCGCGGCGCGCGCGCTCACGCGGCCGCCGCCCGCGCCGCTCGCGGACACGCCGTCGCCGCCGCCGCCGCCGCCGCCGCCGTCTGCCGCGCCATCGTCGTCAACGCCGAGCCTGCGCTTGACCTCAGCAATGCGGTCCCACCGGCGCATACCAAGTACCTGCTCGCGCGAGAGGCCATGGGGCGCGAGCAGCCGAACGCAATCCTCGCCGCCGAGCTGCGCGAGCGAGCCGCGGCCTCCGAGCTGCACGCGCAACGCGCCAATGCGCCGCGCGCGCTCGGCGCGCTGCGCGGCGTCGGCGGCGCGCTGCTCGGCCGTGAGCGCGTCCGCGCCGCTCGCGCCGCGCCGCCTGTTCGCGAGGACGAACCCAAAGCTGCCGAGCGCGTCGCCGCCGTCTTCAATGGGCGGGTGCGGCCCGCCTTCGAGCGCCTGCTGCAGCAGCCGACTCTGCTCCCACGCGCAAGCACGCAGCGCCGCGCAGATCCGCCTGCCCACAAGCCGCTCGTGAAGCGGCAGGCTCTCGACCGCCCGGTCGACGCCGTCGGCGCTCGTGAGAAGGCGCACGCCGCCGTCGGCGAGGGCCTGCGCGGCCGCGTCGGAGGCGAGCGCGCGGCACACGCCCTCCGCGTCGAGCACGTCCGCACCCGACGCGGTGGGCATTCGGCGCAGCTCCGCCTCCTCGGGCAGCGCCGCGCCCGGCCGAAGCGACCACGCGCGCGTCGAGACGGGCCCGCCCGCTGCGCCGAAGACGCCAAACTCGCGCAGCGCGCGCCGGACGGCGTCGCGGCTGCCGTCGGGCAGCGCCGCCTCGATCGAGCGCGCGTCCACCTCGCCGCCGCCCTCGCGCATGAAGGCGCGGCAGACGGCGACGCGCGCGAGGGCGGCGTGCAGCTCGCGCAGCACGCGCGAGCGCGGCGCGGGCACCTGCACGAGCGGCTGCACGGGCGCGAGCGCGAAGACGTCGGGCAGCGGGCGCAGCACGTACCGGCCTGCGCGCCCGCCGCCCGCCGTCGCACCCGCCGGCTGCACCGTGCGCACGAGCAGGAAATCCTCAAAGTCGGACCCGCCAATCCCGTTGGCCGCCGCCGCCGCGTCCGCCGCCTCGGCGTCGGCGGCCTCCGCCTCCGCCTCCGCCTCGACCGCGCTCGCGCGCGCGGCTGCGCTCTCTGCCGCCGTCCAGCGGTGGCAGAGCGCACGCCACAGCCGGCTCTCGAGCACGTCGACCGTTGCATCCGGATAGTCGCCCGCCTCGAGCTCGCCGAGGAGCGGCAGGCCGGTTGCGTCGTCGCGCAAGAGCACGAGCGTGCCGTGCGCGTGGAGCGCGGCCGCGTCGAGCAGCGCCTCCTCCGCGCGCCGCCGCTCCGCGCCGCCCTGCGGCCACGCCGGCCTGTGGTAACTGACAGCATGCGCGAGGAGCATGCCGCGCAGCGCGAGCGGCGCCGGGTGCGGCGTGAGGTGCTCTACAAGTACGGCGCGAGATGCGCCCGGACCGCCGACGAGGGACAGATGGGCGACAGAGCGTACTGCCTCGACCATCGACTGCCCGGCCCAGCCGGCGGACGCGCCATGCACTGCTCCGCCCGCCGCGCCACCGTCGCCGTCAGCCATCGTGCGCACGGGCTCGGCGCCGCGCGCGATCGCCGCGCCGCCGTCGAGCCGCGGGCGGAGTAGCGCGCGGCGCGCGGCGGCGGTCGCGGCGGGCGGCAGCGTCTCGTGGCTCACCGCGGGCGCCGTGTGCGCCGCCGCGTGTGGCTTGAGCTGCCGCCAGAGGAACTTTGCGCGCACGGAGCCGACGGCGGCGCCCGCGGCGTTTGCCGCGTGCCGCGCATATTCGTCCGCCTTGGAGAGCTCGCGGAAGGCGGTTAGCGCCACGGGCGCGGCGCGCGCGCGCGGCCGTCGGCGCTCGTGCGCGCCGCCGCGCGCGCAGGCCCCCGCCGCGGCGAGCGCATCGGCGAGCGCCGAGCAGACGACCGCCGGGTGCGCGCCCGTCGCGAGCGCCGCGGCGGCGGCGGCGGCGGCGGCGGCGGCGGCGGCGGCGGCGGCGGCGGCGGCGAACGACGCGCGCGCGTCCGCGCCCGCGCCGACCGTGTGCTCCGCGCCCGCCGCGCCGCCGCCATCGACCGCGCCGTCGACCGCGCCGCCGCGCGCGCGCGCCATGTCGGCCGCGCGCTTGCCCTTGGGTCGGCCGCGCGGCCGGCCGTCGGCGGCGCGCACGAGCGGCGCGGTTGGTGGCGCGGTCGATGGCGCGCGTGACGGCGCGCTGCCGACGAGCGCCGTGCACGCGCTGCCCGCGCCACCGGCGGGCGGCAAGAGCATCGGCGGCGGCGGCGGCGGTGGTGGCATCAGCGCGGCCGTGGCCGCACCGGCCGCGGCCGCCCGCCGCTGCCGACCCGCGCGCCGCTCGCCCCGCGCGGGCTGGTGGTGGTGGTGGTGGTGGTGGTGGTGGTGGTGCTGATGCTGGTGCTGGTGCTGGGGCTGGCGGTGCGGTGCGGCAGCACAGAGCAAATCGAGGGAAATGATGGCCTCCGCATCGTTCACGTCGAGAAGCAGCGGCGGAGGCGAGGTGGCGCGCGTGGGTTCGCCCGCCTCGCCCGGCGAATCGCCCCACTCCACCCGCGCCGCCCAACCGCCATCGCGCAACGAGCGGCATCCAAAGCCACTCGCCAGCAGCTCGGCGACAGTTGGCGCGACGCCTGCCGCACACAGTGCGGCGTGCGCGGCGTGCGCGGCGTGCGCGCTCGCGGGCGTGCCGGCGGGCAGCGCGGCCGGGGCCGCGCGCATCTGATGCGGCGCAGGCGACCCATGGAGACGCGCACCGACCACCCCCGCCGCACCGCCCACGCCGGCCGCGTCGCGCGCCTCGTCCGCGCCGTCGCGCGCGAGCGTGTCCGTGTCGTCGCCATCGTCACCCTCCGTCACCTCGCACTCCGCCGCTGCGCGCATGCGCCCGTCCGTGCGCTGCGCGTCGTCGTGCCCGCCCTCGCCCTCGTCGCCCTCGCCGCCCCACTGCACGTGCGCCTCCCAGTGCGATGTGCTCAGCGGCGCGTGCCTCCGCGCCTCGGCCTCGTCGGCGACGCTCGGTTCGGACGCGCGACGCGCGCCAAGCAGCGCGCCAACGACGCCGGGCGCGGTCGCCGCATCGGCCGACGGCGCGCATAGGGGCGCGCACCCGCCCAGAGCGGCCGCGGCGGGCGGTACTCGCGCGCCGTGCGCGGGCGCGGCGCGGGCGCGGCGCGCGCGTGAAGCCGCGCGCGCCGCATCCGCGGTGCACCCGTGCGCGCGCGCTTGCGCCGCGCGCGCCGCGTCGTCCTCCCAGAGCGCAGCCCATGGCCCGTCGTGCGCGCGGCGCTCGGCGTCACCCGCCGCCGCGCCGCCCGCGCCGTCGCGCGCGGCGAGCGGCTCGCCACGGCCGGCGTGCGCGTCCGCGGGGCGCGTGGGCGCGGCGGGACCAAAGGCGAGCGCGTCGTCGCGCACGACAGACAGCTCCGCCTCCGGCTCGACAACGACGTCCATGGCCGCCGCCGGCGCGCCTCCCGCCGCGCGCTCGCGCTCGCGCGCGCCGTGCGCGATGCGGCCGAGCGCGCGCCGCGCGCTCTCGACGGCAGACTCGACGAGGAGGTCGGAGAAGCGCGCGGAGAGCGGGCGAAGGCGACCGCGCTCGGGCGACGGCGCCCGCGCGGGAGCGTCCGCGCCGCCCGGCACCGCCGACGGCGCCATCGCCCCACTGCGCTCTCGTCCACGGCTTTTGCAACGAGTCGCCAGCAATGGGCGCCTGCCGCCCGCGATGCACGACGCTGGCTGCGCTCGCGCTCGCGCTCGCGCTCGCCCCTGAGCGCGCAGAGCAGGCGCCGATGGTGACGACGGTGCTGGGCAACTCGGACCTCGAAAGCCAGCGCGGCGGCGCCAGGTACAACGTGCAGCTCCTCGCGCGGCCGCTGCCGCCGGCCGCGCGCCCTGCGGATGGCGCGACGCGCGTGGTGCGCATGCGCAAAAAGGACGGGCGGCTGTACCGCTGCCACCTGCCCGTCGCGGCGCTCGCGGACGCGGACGCCGACCCCGACGGCGCGGCCGCCGACCCCGAGGCCAAGGCGAACGACGGCGCGGAGGGCGGCGCAGACGTCGGCGCGCCGACGAGGTCGGTCGCGCTCCTCGCCGCGCTGCTGCGGCCGCTCTCGGGGAGCTGCTTCTACCGGCTCGAGGGCTGGTGGACGTACGAGGTCTGCCTCTTCCGCTCCGTCCGCCAGTTCCACCAGGAGAAGCACACGGTCCTGCAGGTGCGCGCGCGCGCGCGCGTGCGCGCGCACCGCGCACGCAGCGCGCGCCGCTCACACGCCGCGCGCGCGCGCCTCCCGCTCTGCGCGCGCGTGGCCGTGCGCCGCGGTGGTCGCGTGCGCGCCGTGCGCAGGACTACACCCTCGGCGCATACTGGACGCCCGACGGCGCGCCGCCCGTCTCGACGAGCGGCGTGGCCGCGGGTGCCGCGGGCTCGGCGATCGCGGCGGCGAGCGCGCTCGGCACGATCCTGCGCACGGCGCACGGCGGCGCGCGGCCGCCGCATGCGGCGGCATTGGGCGCGGGTGGCGCCGACTTCTTCGTCTCGGGCGAGCTCGTCGACGAGAGCACGGCCGCGGTCGGCAGCGCGGCGGGCGCGGCCGGCGGCCTGAATGGTGGCGGTGCGGCGGCGGCGGCGGCGGCGGCGGGCGGCGGCAAGACCACGAGTGGGCCCTACTTCAGGCAGACGTACGGCAATGGCACGCTGTGCGAGTTGACGGGCGCGCCCCGCGAGACGGAGGTGCGAATCTACTGCGCGCTCCACCAGCCATCGCACGTGTCGGCCATCAAAGAGGTCTCCACCTGCCGCTACGTGGTCGAGCTGCACAGCCCCGCGCTGTGCGCACACCCCGCATTCTCCCGCGCGTCCCTCGGCCGCGACGCGCCGCCCGTCGACATTCGGTGCGAGCCCGAGCCGCCGCCCGCCGCTGCCGGTGGCGCCGAGCCCGCCGACAGCGACGCTGCGGCCACCGGCGACGGCGCGCGCGCGGGGCTGGCGTGGTGGCAGCAGGCGCACGCGCAGGGGAAGCAGCAATGGCTGCGGCTGTGGGCGCAGGAGCAGCAGCAACTCGTGCATGCTCGCGACGGTGCGCTTGCCGCACGCGCGTCCTCCTCCGCCGATACCGGCGCGCCGGCTGAGGGCGTCGGCGTGAGCGGCCGCCCCCTTCGGCTCGGCCAGTGTGTCGTGCACGCGCGGCTACGCTACCGTGCCGTCGTCATCGGCGCCGACCCGTCGTGCGAGATGCCGGACGCGTGGGCTGAGGCGCACGGCGTGCATCTGCTTGCGCGCGGCCGTGCGCAGCCCTTCTACCACCTCCTCGTCGATGAGCGTGACGGGTACGTCGCCACGAGCAGCGCGAAAAGCCCCGCCCGCCCGCATGGATGAGCGCGAGCGTGCCCGAGCTCGTTGCCCGGACTGTGCCCGACCCGGACTGGGAGGGGCGATGGGGTGGGGGAAGAGGGGGGGGGATAATGAGCGCGAGCGCGCGCCGCGCCTGCGCGCGCGCGCGGCCCCGCGTGAGCGCTCAGGCGCGCCGCGCACGCGCACGCATACGCCCCCCCCCCCCCCCCCCCCCCCCCCCTCCCCTTCCCCCACCCCATCGCCCTTCCCAGTCCGGACAACGAGCTCGGGCACAGTCCGGATACGGAGCTCGGGTACAGTCCGAACAATGAGCTCGGGTACGCGGCGCACGATGCGCTGCTGCCCGACTGGCCGGCGCTGCCGCTGCAGCACGCGCTGCTCCCCGCGCTCTTCGATGGCTTTGACGCGGGCCAGTTTGTGCCCAGCGCCCAGCTCCTCGATGCGGCGGCCGAGCATGCGACGGGTAACGATGGCGAGGCGGGCGGCGCGAGCGGCCTGCTCAAGCGGGCGATGCACGCGGCGGCAGGGCGCGAGGACGGCGCGGCGCACGCGCCACGCGGCGAGCCGCCGTCGGATCTCGCGCCCGCTGCGGACGGCGTGGCCCCGGCTGTCGAGACGCGCGTGGGTGAAAGACACCGGGCGACCCCCGACGACGCCGACGCGCGCGACACGCCCGCGCCCGCGCGCGACGGCGGCGCGGCGGATGGCGTGGGCGAGCCGACGCTGGCGAACGCGCTCGATGGCGAGGCGCTCGGCGCGCACAGTGGCGCGGCCGCCGACGGCGGCGCCGACGGCGGCGCCGACGGCGGCGCCGACGGCGGCGCAGCCGCGGCCGCCGAGGCCGTGGCGGCAACCGCCGACGCCGGCGCGCATGGCGGCGGCAATGCGGGCGACGCGCACGGCGGCGGTGCGGAGCCACCGCCCGTCGCGGAGGCGCGCGTCGATTTTGATTTGGCCGCGGCCGTGGAGGGCGAGGGTGCCGAGGAGGTGCGCGAGCGCGACGACCCGCCCACTGAATAACTGATCCGTATGTCTCATTGTGAAGCCGCCATCGTACGAATCCCGCCGGTACCAGGACGCGTCGTCCGCGCGTGTCGAGGAGGCGCCGCGTGTCGACCGCGCAAGAGCCGGCGTTTGACCGCGCCCCCGGGCTCCCGCCCGCACGCGCACCGCTAGCTCGCGATGGGCAAGTCCGAGCGCAAGAAGCGCGAGGAGGAGCGCGCCGAGGCGCGCGCGCTCGATGCGACGCTCGTCGACGACCACCTGCTCTCGCTCGTCGAGAAGATGGTCACCAAGTCGGCGGTGGACCAGGGTGTGACTGAGCTCTTTGAGAAGAAGCTCTCCAAGGACGAGCGCAAGGAGCTCGCGGCCGCCAAGCGCGCCGAGCGCGAGGCGCGCAAAGCCGAGGCGGTCACGGCGGGCGGCGCGGCAGATGCGCCCGCGGCGGACGGCGGCAGCGCCGACGCGGACAAGTCGTTGCGCGCGGCGGCGGCGCCAAAGGGCGGCGGCGGGAAGGCGGGTGCCAAGGGCGTTGCCAGCAAGGTCGAGCGGTTGCTGCGCGAACAGGCCGAGCTCGACGCCGACCTGCACGCGGCGCGCGAGGCGGCCGTGCGACTGCGCGCGGCGCAGGGCGCGTACCTCGGCCCGATCGATGCGCACAACTTTTCGATGGCCAATCCGGGCGGCGGGCCCGACCTGCTCGAGCGCGCGAGCTTCTCGCTGCAGCGAGGCCGCCGGTACGGCCTTATTGGGCGCAACGGCTGCGGCAAGACAACGTTGCTGCGCGCGCTCGCCGCGCGGCGCGTCGGCGCGATCCACCCGGCGGTCACGGTGCATTCTGTCTCGCAGGAGGTGAGCTTGACGGACGAGTCGCTGCGCATGACGCCGCTCGACATCGTCGTTGACGCGGATGTTGAGCGCCGGCTGCTTCTCGCCGAGCTCGCGCAGATGGACGCGGCCGCGCTGCGTGGCGCTGAGATTGACGGCGCGCGGCAGCAGGCGCTCCACGCGCAGCTCGAGGCGATCGAGGCGCACACGGCGGCGGCGCGCGCGGAGCAGCTGCTCATCAATCTGGGCTTCTCCGCCGAGCTGCGCGCGCGCCCGCTCGGCGCGCTGTCGGGCGGCTGGCGCGTGCGCACGATGCTTTCTGCCGCCATCTTTGCAAAGCCTGACGTGCTCCTCCTCGACGAGCCGACCAACCACCTGTCGATTGGCGCTGTGCTCTGGCTCGCGCGCGAGCTCACGACGAGCGCGGTCTGGTCCGAGCGCATCATCGCGATCGTCTCGCACGACCGCTGCTTCCTCGACGAGGTCTGCTCGGACACGCTGCACCTCTCGGCGGTCTCGCGCACCCTCACGCAGAGTCGCGGCTCGTACGCGCTCTGGGCGAAGAGGCGCGCCGAGCAGCAGCTCGCCTTCGCGCGGCAGGACGAGCTCCGCCGCGCCGAGATCAAGGAGCTGCGCGAGTACGCCGGCCATGGCTTTAAGTATGGCGGCTCGTCGTCGTCGATCAACAAGATGGCGATGAAGGCCAAGCAGGCGGACAAGCTGAGCGAGCAGGCGGAGGCGCAGGCGGAAGAGCTTGCCGCCCTGCAGGAGGACATCGAGCTGCCGCTCGACCTCAAGAGCGGCGGCCGCCTCGACGGCTTCCTCGTCCAGCTGCGCGCCGTCTCCTTCAGCTACGCGCCACACGGCACGGCACCACCGTTGCTGCGCGACGTCGAGCTGGGCGTCGACAGCACGTCGCGCATCGTGCTGCTCGGCGAGAACGGCAACGGTGCGCGCCGCGTGGCGGCGCCCTGCGCGCGCCGATGTGCGGCGTGCGCGCGCGCGCGCACGCCGAGCGCGCCGCGCCGCGTGCCGCGCCGCCCCGCGCGTGGCTGCGCGCAGGCAAGACGACGCTCGTGCGGCTGCTGACGGGCGAGCTGCAGCCGACTGCCGGGGAGGTGCGGCGCAAGGCGCAGGCGCGCATCGCGATCGTCACGCAGCACCACGCCGACCAGCTCGACCTGGACAAGACGCCGCTCGAGTTCATGCGCGCGCGCTTCCCCGGCGACGGCTCGGTGGGGCACGACAGCCTGCTGCGCTCGCACCTCGATCGGATGGGCGTGCCGACCGCCAAGCAGGCGGTGCCCGCGCACGGGCTGTCGGGCGGGCAGCGCTCGCGCGTCGCGCTCGCCGCCGTCTCGTACGTCGAGCCGCACGTGCTCGTGCTCGACGAGCCGACCAACAACCTCGACCTCGAGTCGGTCGCCGCACTCGCCGCGTGCGTCGTCAAATTTGAGGGCGCGGTGATCCTCGTCTCGCACGACCAGTTCTTCGTCTCGCAGGTGGCCAACGAGGTCTGGGTCGTGGGCGGCGGGCGCGTGAAGCGCGCCGAGTCGTTCGACAAGTACCGCGCGCAGCAGCTGCGCAAGCTGCCCGCCCCGGCGAGCGAGTAGCTTGCACCAGGTGCCATCACATGCAGCTTGCACCAGGTGTCACCCCGGGCCTGGCGCAACCATGTGATGGTCGGCCGGCGCGGCACCTGGTGCCGAGTTGGAAGGGCCCTTCCCTTTAAAGACACTTTTAAGAAAAGAGAAGAAGCTGTTATGGGTATGGGGGTATGGATATCGGACTACCCATCGAGACCAAAAAGTGAAAAGCAGCCGGCAGAAATGATGGCATCGGGTGGGGGGCCGGCGCGGATTCTCCTCGCCGTCGCGTTGCTGCTCCGGCTCGGCACGCGCGCGGCGCGCGCGGATGACGCGACGGGAGCCGCTGCGTGCCTCGCGGCCGCCGACGCTCGCCACGCCTCGCGCGCCGCCGCCGGCGCGCTCAGCGGCTGCACGGAGCTCGTCCTCGGACCATCGGCGACGGGCTCGCTGCCGACCGAGCTGGGGTGGTTGGGCTCGCTCACGGCGCTCGACGCGTCGGGCGCGCTCCTCACGGGCACGTTGCCCACTGAGCTCGGCCTCGCCTCGAATCTGCAGCTCTTGCGCGTCGTGGCGAGCCGCGCGCCGCTCGCCGGCGCGTCGCTCCCGACCGAGCTCGGCCGCCTCGCGCGCTTGCGCGAGCTGCGCATCGAGGCGAGCGGGGTGGGCGGGCGTATCCCGACCGAGCTCGGCAGGCTGCGCGCGCTCGAGCGTCTCGGCCTTGCCTCCAACCAGTTGAGCGGCGCGGTCCCGACCGAGCTCGGTGCCCTCTCAGCGCTCACGCTGCTGCAGCTGCCGCGCAATCGGCTGCGCGGCGCGCTGCCGACTGAGCTGGCGGCGCTCACGCAGCTGGACGCGTGCGAGCTGACGGACACGTCCACGCAGCGCGTCACCAACGCCTTTGCCCAGCCCATCTCGCCGCGCATCGCCGCGCTGTGCACCGCCGTGCCGCCGTCCGCCGCGGCAGCCGCGGCCGTGCGCCGACGGCCGTCGCAGCGCGCGCAGCGGCGGGCGGACGCGGCGGGCTTCGTCCCGGAGGAGATGGCGGCGGGGCGCCGGCTGGCCGAGATCGCCCACGGCGCTGGCGCGCGTGGCACCTCCACCGCACCGACGATGCTCGCATCCGCGAGCGAGCAGCCGCCGCTGTCGCCGCCCGTCAGCGCGGGCGACGACCCGCTTTTCGCCGGCGCAGACGGCGTGCGCTACGAGGTGACGGGCGAGGCGAACGCAACGTTTAGCCTGATCAGCATGGCCGCCATGCAGCTCCACGCGCGCTTCGCCGCCGTGCCCGCCGGTTTCGCCGTGCACGACCTGACGTCGACCGTCCTCGAATTGGCGGGCGTGACGCTGCGGCTGAGGCGCGGCGGCAGAGCGCGCGGCGCGCGCGCAGACGGTGGGCCAGCGGACGGTGGAGGGGCAGCGCGCGCCACGCCGCCGCACGAGCACCGGCTGCTGCTGCGCTCGGTGCACGAGCAGCGCGCGCACTCCGAGGCGCACGGCTGCTCCGCGTCGGCGCTCGAGCTCAACGGCACGCCGCTGCGCGCGGGGCGCACGTGGCTGCGCGCTGAGGGCGAGCGCGGCGCTGCGCCGGCCACGCGCGCGGGCGGGACGGGCGGGGAGGATGGCGGGGCGTCTGGCGCGCGCGCCGACGCAAATCAGAGCGGCGCGCTCGCGTTCGCCGCGCACGATGTGGCGCCAGCCGCCGTCGACGGCGACGGCGACGGCGATGCGCCGGTGCTGCCGGGCGCGGTCGAGCTGCTCGTCGAGTGGCTGCGCTGCGAGCATGGCGGCGGGAGCGCGCCGCCATCGTGCGCGTGGACCGACGACGCGGGCGAGCACGACGACGCGCGACACGGGCCGGACGGCGGCGGCGGCGGCGAGGTGCGCATCGAGCGCGTGCGCGCGTGCGGCGCGGCGCGCGACGGCGCTCGTGTGCGCGACGGCGCTCGTGTGCGCGCGCGCCGCGCGCTGAGCGCCGGCGCGTCGGTGGGTAGCCGCAAGCTGCGGACGGTGGACAGCCGGTTGCGCCGGCTGACCATCACGGGCTGGGCCGATGGGCGGCGCGTTTTCACGCTCGTGCTCACGCGGCAGCAGGTGCTGAGCGCTTTGCCACCGGAGCTGCACGCGCAGCTCGAGCGGTGCGCTGCGCTCGCGCTGCGTGCCGGCGCGGCGGGCGGTGCCGCCGCGCGCGCCGAGTCGGGCGCGTGCGCGCGCGCGGCGGGCGCGGCGGTGCTGGTACGCAGCGGCAGCGCGGGCGCGAACGCGAGCTTCTCCTACCTCGACGCGCACTTCGCGCCGTCGGTAGAGGCGTGCGCGTGCGCGCCGCGTGGCTGCGTGCACGGCCTGCTCGGCCAGCGCGCGTGCGGCACGCGGCCGCGCGGCGCCGACGGCGGCGCGGATGCGCCGCTGCGCGCCGCCGTGGTCGGCGTGCGCGAGCGCGGCGACGGCGCGGGCGGGAGCGAGCGCGCGCAGCGCACGGCGCCGCAGGGCGAGGGCTTCATCGAGGGCGTGTGGACCGACTACCGCGTGCCGGACGGCTGCCTGTGGGGGCGCGGTCACCGGTACGACATCTTCTCGCGCGGCGGCGCGTTGCAATCGCCTTGTCAAGCGCGGGCGGCCTGCTCGAGATGAGGCTCGAGCGGACGGCGTCATGCCCTCTGGCGCATCTGACACGCGCCGACGAGCTGTAGCGGGGCTCCGCGATCCGAACGGCGGTTGGACCGGGCCGGCTGGCGCGGCACGCTCGGCCATGGGCGGCGGCGTGCACAGGCGTGCCGCGCGCGGCACGCGTCGCCACCGCGCGACCCGGGCAGAGCCCGCAAAGCGTCGACCGCTGCGTGGCTCGGCCGTGCGTCAACGCCGGCCGCGCTTCAGCCCACGCGCGCTGCCGTCGCCAACACTGGCGCCGGCAGCGCTGCGGGCGGGGGTGCGGGCGCGAGCGCCGCCGCCGCGCCCGCCGTCATCGCCACCGCCGTCGCCGCCGCCTCCGCGGGGGGGGGGGGGGGGGGGGGGGGGGGGGGAAGTCCATGAAGAATCAGAGCGCCGAGGCTCTTATTCTTCATGGCCTTGGCCTCGCGCTCTTCCGAGCGCTCGCGCTCCGCGGCCTCGAGTGCCTCTGCTCCCCCCGGGAACGCGAAGAGCCGCTCGACCAGCATCAGGATCAGGATGTCATCGAAGCAGCGCTGCACGTCGCCGGGCGTGTTGAAGTGCATGAGTAGGTGCTTGGGCATCCTCCGCGCCCGTCGCGTTTGGACAGCTCGTGCACAAGTTGCGCCTGATCGAGCCGAACTCCACGCCGCACTTGAACGAGCACGCCAAGCGTGCTGCGCGCCGACGACGTTGATCGACTGTAGCATCTTGGTGCCATCGCTGGCGACGAGGATATCTTTGGGCCCATCATTGCAGTTCTTGTCCGCTGCCCCTGTTCGAGGCCCGGCTGGCTCGTCGCGATCTACTTGCCGTTCGAGGAGCGGCCGCGCGGCACGCTGCCCTGGCCCGCGCCGCTCGAGTTCGTGGCGCTGGTGCACGCCGACGCGCGGTGCGGCTTAGTAATGGAGGCCGCGAGGCGCCATGTACACCATAGCACAAGCGTGCTCCGCAGACAGCGCGCGTCGCCGCAACCCGAAGGAAGAGGAGGGCCGCAATCCGAAGCACCACCAGTTCAGCGAGGCGAACATCCAGGACATGCACGTCGCGATGTACACAATGCAGAGGTGGTGCGCACCCCTCTCTTCCTCCCTTACTCGGGCGCGAAATGCAGAAGGCCGCCTCGCTTCCAATTGGCTGGATGCCCTGCATCCTTCACGGCCTGTACAACTTGTTCAAGGCCGCCATCGGCCTCTGCGACGAAAAGCAGGCCAAGGTTGTGGACGACAAGGCCGCCGGCAGTGGCAGCCCCGCGACGATGAGAATCACGAAAATCCTGGAGACCCCTCAGCTTTTTAAAACAGAGCTGAGGTGGACACCGAGCCCTGGGATGCTATAATCCAAACGATTTTGCTCAGACGGGTTCGTCATTTTGGTATATGACCAGCCAATCGAATTAGCCTGGCCTATCGGAGGTTTGGCCGACGGATTTGTGAGTGTTGAATTCGCCAATCGAATTGAATTGGCCAATCGAAACTTTTGTCCCACGCGTTTGTCATTTTGAACCGGCCAACAGAAAAACGGTCGGAGATGGCGCACTTTTTGGTAGATGACCAGCCTCAACCAAGCGAGAGCCTTTCCTCCTCAGCACGCTGGGTGGGAGCCTCTCTTCCTCAGCCCGCTGGGCGGCCGCGCTCTTCCGAGATGGCGCGCGAAGCATTTGCGGCATTCCCTGCCACCGAGTGCTGCGTGCTATCCAAGCCCGCTTCCGCGGACGACCCCTGCGTTTCGCCACCGCCGTCGCCGTCGCTGCCGTCGCCGCCGCGCGCCGCCGCCCAGCCAGAGCTGGCGCGCGCCGCCAAGACCGAGCCGCCGCGCGGTGGCGGTCGCAATCCGCGCACGCACTCGCCCTCCGGAGGCACCGGTCGCCGTGACGTGCGCCCGCGCCTCGCGTCGACTGCCGCGCACGCGCACGCATGCGGCGGCGTCCGCCCGCTCGGCGCCGCACGCGACACGATTTACGGCGCTGCGCTAAAAGGAGCATTGGCCGCCGCCGGCCTCGCTGCTTCTCCCGGACTCGTGCGTGCTGTTCGTCCGGCGAGCCACCCGATTCTCAACGCGCACGCCGGCGGTGGCCTGCTCGCGCTCGGCGGCGCCCACCGCACGACGGACGGCACAATGCTTAACGCAACCGTCGCCGCGACCGGCATCAGCCGCTCCGCGGCGGACGCTTTCGCCGCGTCCGCCGGCACGGGTGGCCGTGCCGTGCGCCAACGCCTGGCACCGACCGGTGCGCACGTGGCTGCGCGCGGCGGCGGCGCGCGCGCTCTGGGCACGGCAGACGACGCGACAGACACGACCGGCAGCGCCGCACCTGGCACCACGCACGCCGGCGCGAGCACCTCCCTCACCGCAGGACGTGCTCCCGCCGCCGACGCCACCGGTCGATTCGAGCGTGCCCTCGGCCAAGCGCAGTACGCGACTCTGCGCGCATGCCTCTCCAGCCTGCGCCATTCGCACAACCAGACCGCCATTCGCCTGCACTTGCTGGACTTGCGCCTCGCGCACGGCGAGGGCATGGGCGGCTTGCCTGCGCTGCGACCGTACGTTAGCCGCTTGCACAACGCGCACTCACGTACACCAAATACTCCGACAACCGCATCGAGGTGAGCTCCGTCGGCGGCTACCACGCGCTGCAGAAGGCCAAGATCGACCTCGCCGCAACGTGCAACCCACGCTGGATCCCCGTTCTTAAGCGCTGGAGCTACACCAACGGCGACCAGGCCCTCGCTTACTTCAACAACTCCAAGCGCGTGTATCGCGTCCTCGGCCACGACGAGCCCGTCGCCGCCAACGTCGCGAACGCCGCCGCCGCCGCCGGCCCGCTTGCCGGCCAACTCGCGCTGCCCGAGGGATGCTAGCCGATGCGCGCCACCACCGTCCGCGATCACGCCGCAGCTCGCGCCGTTCGGACCGACCGCGGCGCGGCCGCCATGCGCGCGCCGCCCCTCACACCGCCACTGCCTCGACGCTACGCATATCCGCCTCCACGCGCCTTCCCCTGCACCAACCGCCCGCCCTCGCCTCACACCCGGTCCGCCACTTCGACGTGGTCCTCCACCGGCCGCCGGCCGTCGTCACTGCCACACGCCGAGACGGCCAAACGTGTCGCAGCCTCAAACCCGGCCGGCGGGCCTTCAAGCCTCGGTCGCTCATAAGCCTCGACTCAGTGCATTCTTTAGTCCGGCATTAAGGAAAAACGGCCCCCCGCCCCCCGGCGGGGTCTCCAGCCCCAGGGCAGCGCCCCCTTATTGGATCCGGGGGTGCTCCTAGCTGTTACTGCCCGTTGGGTCTGAGTTCGCGGACGAAGGAATAGGAGAGACCCGCGCGCGAAAAAGCGAAAATGGCCGCGAGAGGTGCGCGCGCGCGTCGCGTCGGCCCCGCGGGAGGTGGCGCGGTGCGTGTCGCGCTATGCGTGTCGCCGCTGCGCGTGGGGGTTCCTGACATACCCGGGAACCCCGCTCTCATAACCGCGACACGTGCAGGCGGCGCGGCCGCAGCGCCGCGAGCGGCGTCATCATCGGCGTCGGTCGCGGGCACCGGCTCTCGGTCGAGGTCATGAAGATCATCCTGCGGCGGCTATTTTCTCGGCAGGAGCGCGGTGAGGATTGCGGATGACCTCCACACATCCACCGACACGCTCACGGAGTCGATCGTCCGCGCCACCATCGAGCGGTACGAGGCCACCGGCATCGTCGATTCCCAGCCGAACAAGCCGTGCGCGAAGCTCATGAGCGAGCTCGACCAGGAGCTGATGCTCGCGATCATGGGGGAGCAACCGTGACTTTACTTAAGCGAGATTGCGGCCGAGCTGCAGGCCGTCACGCTCAAGGCGTTCACGCGCGAGTACATTCACTACAACCTCTGCGCCGCCGGCCTCTCGCTCAAGAAGATGCAGCGCGTCCAAGCGGCCCGCGACGAAGAAGAACACCTCGGGCATGCTGAGGAACAGCTGCGCGCGCTCGACGCTGCTGTTGATGTGCTCAGCAGCCTTGATTCACGCCTGCGCGGTCGCATCCCAGCCAACTTTGCACAACTCGAGCGCCTGCGCGACCTGCTGCGCGAGCGCCACGCTCTGAGCGGCCGGCATAGTGGGAGCAATGGACTGCGGCGCCGGCACAGGCGCGGAGCAGGCACCGAACGCGCCGGCCCAGCCGCCCGACGCCACGAGGCCGCCGCCACCGACCTTGCCAGGGTGCTTGGGCGGGGGCGTCACCTCGACGACAAGGTAAAGAATGCAGATGTCCAAGTCCTGCTGCGCGCCGCTCGGCGCGTAAAACCTGCGCGCCACGTCGGCATCGTCGGTGATTAGCGTCAGGCGGACGAACACTGCGGGCGCGCCGACCTCTCGCTGATGCCGATCCGGTAGAGCCGAAGGGAGTGAGGCGGCTGCGGCAGGTTGCCGTGAGCCGAGTCGTGCGTCGAGCGTAGGAGCGTGGTGAGCACGTCGCGGCTCTCGACCAGCGCGTAAAAGCCGTCGGCTGCTTGTAGACCAACGAGAGCGCGTAGCGGCGCGGAAGCGCTTGCTTCGTCATCCTCACCGTCTTCGCCGGTCGAGCGCGATTAGCGGCGCGACGCGTCTCGCGCGCCGGGCCGGCGCGCCGACACATCGCTCGTCTCCGCCGTGCGCTCCTCAAGCTGCGCGGCTTTGATCTCCGCCGCCTTTGCGGCCGCCTCGTCCTTGTTGGCGCGCGTCTCAGCCGACCGGGCCTGCGCTTGCGCCTTCTCCCCGAGCGCAGGCGCAAAGTGCACCTTGTTCTCCTCTGCGTGCGCGCGGCCTCCGACTTGGCGAGCTCCGCGGCCTCCGCGCTATACTGAAGAGGAGCTTGGCCCTTTTTAAAGCTTGCACGCGAGTGATCGCATCGTTGTCCCCCGAGTTGGCGCCCAGCTTGACGCACAATGGCTCGCCCGGCTTGAGGGCATCAACGTAGAGGGCATCAACGTACGCGTCAAAGGACACGAGGTACACGCGCAGCGTCTCCAAAGCCTTCCCCTCCTCCTCGGAGTCGTCCGCCACGACTTGAGCGAATCCTGCGCGGGCACCGCCGCAAGCCCACGCGCCGGCTCGTGCTCGTCCGGCTCGTGCTCGTGGCAGCGCGCTCGAGCTACCGGCCTTCGCGCCGGCCCCGCCGCCGGCGAGGGCGCGCACTGGAGCCGCTTTCTCGGGCGGCTTCGTTGCGCCAGCGCTGGGCTTGCGAGACGAGCGCTGCGGCAGCGCGCCAATTGTTGTAGGCGAGTACATGGTAACCCTCGGCACGCGGGGTCGCGCGCCAGCCGGCGCCGAGGTCTCGCGCGCGCGATCGGCCTCGTCTTGGTCGGCCTTGCGCTTCGCTCGCGTCATCTTGTCGGCTATCGCCTTGTCCAACGGACCGGCGTGCGCGACCTTGACGCGACCAAGGCCAGCGCGCGCGCCGGCGTCCGCGTCCAAGCGGAGGGCCGCGAGCGCGCCTGCGCCGGCCGGCGGGCCGGGCGCGGCGGATGTCGCAGCTGCGGCGGCGGGGTCCTGGCCATTTTGGGAACCCGGGGCCGGCACGGCGACACCGTCCGCGACGCCGCCGTCCGCTGCCGGCTCACCGAGCGTGTGGCTTGTTCGGCTGGGAATCGACGATGCCGGTGGCCTCGTACCGCTCGATGGTGGCGCGGACGATCGACTCCGTGAGCGTGTCGGTGGATGTGTGGAGGTCATCCGCAATCCTCACCGCGCTCCTGCCGAGAAAATAGCCGCCGCAGGATGATCTTCATGACCTCGACCGAGAGCCGGTGCCCGCGACCGACGCCGATGATGACGCCGCTCGCGGCGCTGCGGCCGCGCCGCCTGCACGTGTCGCGGTTATGAGAGCGGGGTTCCCGGGTATGTCAGGAACCCCCACGCGCAGCGGCGACACGCATAGCGCGACACGCACCGCGCCACCTCCCGCGGGGCCGACGCGACGCGCGCGCGCACCTCTCGCGGCCATTTTCGCTTTTTCGCGCGCGGGTCTCTCCTATTCCTTCGTCCGCGAACTCAGACCCAACGGGCAGTATCATCGTCATTTTGCGACCCTTGGGACCTGGACCTCCAGCCAGTTCCCACGAGGATGAGCGCGCCGGAAGGGCTGAAGATCTTGGCGGAGACCGCATCAAGTTCGGCCAAGGCGGCGAGCGCGTTTGAGGTTGCGCGCGCTGCCAAGCGCGCTTGCTCGCCATCTTTCCGCTCGCCCGCGGACGACGAGCGCAGCGGCGCGCGGCCGGCGAGCGCGGCGGTGCCCATTGGCGGCTGCTCGCCGGCGGACGGCGACGCGGCGGCCACGGCGGCGAGGCTGGTGCCGTCGGCTTGCCATGTCAGCAGCACGCCGCTCGATCCGTGCATGCTGTTCGCCGCCGCGCCGCACAGTGCAGCGCCGCAGCCGCCAGTGCCGGCGGACGCGCATTCGCAGCGCGCGTGGCAGGCGCGCGGCGCGGCGCTGAACGCGCCGGTGGCGGCGTCGGCGCATCGCTCGCCCGTGCACGCCGTGTGCTTGCAGCTGCTGCTCGATTTGCCGCGCAGCCAACGCCTCGGCCTGATGGAACCCATCGGCCATGGCGGCCATGGTGCGTACGCTCCGCCCGCCGAGCCGCAAGCGCGCACGGCGCTCCCGCCTCGGAGCGCGCACGCCGTCCCGGGCGTCGGTGTCGCATTTGGCGCGCACGCGCTCGGCGGCGCGCGCCGGCTCGGCCGCGCGGACGGCGGCGCGCGCGCGCTGCTGCGCGGCGAGCAGGGCGCGCACAGCGTCGGCCGCGTTGACGGCGGGCAGGGCGCGCACAGCGTCGGCCGCGTAGACGGCGGGCAGGGCGCGCACAGCGGTGCGCTCAAGATCAGGACAGCGCGCGCGCCTAAGTCTCAGTTCGTCGGCGTGTCGTCGAGGCAGGACGGCAAGTTCAAGGCCGTCGTGATATTCCACGGCCAGTCGCTCTTCATCGGCGCCTTCTCCGACGAGGTGCAGGCGTGCGTGCACTACGACATCGTCGCCGCGGCTCTCGGCAAGCGCGCCAACGACGAGGAGCGCGCCAAGCGCCTGCTCGAGCAGTGGCCACACGAGTCGCGCCTGATCGCTGACGCTGTGCGTCGCGTGGACCATAATTGCGTGCGCCAACTCGCAAAAGGTGTCGCATCGCTCTTGCACACGACGGCGTCCCCGGTCGCCCTGGCGCGCGTCTGCACGGGTGTGGATGCGGACGGAGACGGGCTGGGAGAGTGCGTGCACCAGCGGCCGCCGTGCTGAGCCGAATGTCAGTCGCACAGCACGTGACGTGAGAGTGTGCCCGATTCATCCCCGCTGCGTGCTGGGCACCGACTCCCAGTCTGCGTCAGCCGCTGTCTCGACCGCGCTGCCCAACTCTGAGGGCCTCGGGCTCACCTCGTCCGAACCTCCGTCGGAACTCGCGCTTGCGCCCTCGCGCGCGTCCGCCTCGGGGCTGCGCCCGCCCGAGCCCGTGCCAGCCGCGGCGCCGCCGAGCGGCGCTTGGCCGGGCGGGAGCAGCGCGACGAGCTGCGCCCAGAGCACGCGCAGCGCGTCGTGCTGCACGGCGCGCATCAGCCGCTCGTGCTCGAGCTCGGTACGCAGCTGCGCGATCGCCCCGTCCGCCGCTTCGAGCCGACGGCGGAGCAGCGCAGGTGCGCACTGCGCGGCGGCCGCGGCCGCGCGCACGCGCCGACCGCGCCACGCCGCCTGCAGCGCAATGGTTGCGCGCCGCCATCGCAGCGCAACGGTCAGTTGGCGCCGGACGAGCCGGCCGCGCGCTGCTGCCTGCAGCGCGCACGCGGCCGCGCGTTGCCGCGCGCCGTGGCCGTCGAGGGGCGCGGGCTGTTCGCCCCGCGAGGCCACGCCCGCGGCGGGGCCGCGCGGCGCGCCGTCGGCGCGGAGCAGCGCGGGCGCGAAGCGCAGGGCGACGGCGTCAACCGTCGGCAGCTCCCGCTGCGCTGAGCCAACCGTCGACGAATCCGAGCCGTCCAACGACCCGCCGCCTGGCGCCCAGGGCGAGCGCGGCGCCGCGACGCAGCGAATCGCACAACTGCTGTGCACGCCGCCAACGCACGCGGCGTTGCGCTCGCCGGCCGCCGCCTGCCGCCGTGCGCTGGCGCGCGCCCCGAGCGCGCGCAGCGTGCGCGGTGGCGCGATCTGGCGCACGGCCTCGCGCAATTCACGCACCTGCGGGCAGGCGCACGGGGGGCCACACGATGGCGGCGCCGGTGAGTGCGAGCGTGGCGGCGCGCGCTGAGCGGGGCGCGCGGCGCATGTCGAGCGCCCCTTTTTCAAATCGGCGGGGCGCCGGACAGCCGCGCAGTCGGCCGGACAGCCGCGCAGTCGGCGCGAGGGGGGATCTGCGGCGGAAACGTGTGCGCACCTCTTGCTGCAGCGCGTCGAACGCCCAGCTCGAAGCGTCGGCCGGCTGCTGCGTGTCGATGCGCTCGCCGGGCCGCCCTGGCGGCGCGCGCTCTGCGCTCGGCACATCGCCCGCGTAACGGCGCGCATCGCCCATCCGGACACCGGACGCGCATTCGCCGACGGCCGCGGCGTGCGCCGGCTGGGCGGCGCCGTAGCCGCCCGCGAGCAGCGCGGGGCTGTGCGCGTGCGCGTCCACCGCGCACGCGCGCGCGCACGCGCCCGCGCCACCGCGCGGCCCGGCCGGGCTGGTGGCCGCGCCCCGTCCGCCGTCCGCCGCCCATGGCGCGCACGCGTCGGGCGGCAGGTAGTCGCCATGCGGCCACGCGCCTCCCGCGAGCGGCGCTACACGGTCTGCGGCCACGTCCGCGGCCGCCTGCCGGCTCGCGGTGATTTCGGCGCGGCATGACGCGCCGCTGCCGTCGCCCGAGACGGCGGCGCGGCCGCCCTGCGCGTCGGCGGCGCGGCCCCACTGCGCGGGCGGCAACGGGCACGGCGCAGCGCACGGCGCGCAGCCGCCCGCAGCGGCGGCGGAGGCGGCGGCGGCGGCGGCGTGCGCGTGCGCACGCAAGTGCGCCCAGAGCGCATCGTCGGTGCACGGCGGGCGGAGCAAGCGGAGCAGCGCCGGGTCGAGCGCAACGATGGCGGGCGCACCGGTCGGGGGCCGGATCGGCGCGTGCGCGTGCGCGCAGCCGTCGGCTGGGCGCAGGTCGGCGAAGAGGCGCGCGGCGGCGCTGCGATCAATGTTGCCGATGAGCTGTCGGTCGAGCGCGACGAGCGATGGGAGCAAAAAGGCGAGGAGCGGCTGCAGCGGTGTGCGCTGCTCCGCCGCTGCCGAGCCGAGCGGGCTCGGCGCCAGCTCGAGGGCGCGCAGCTGCGCGAGGCTCGCGAGGAAGCGGAGCTGCTGCGGCGAGGCGATGGCGTTCTCGCGGAGCGAGAGCTGCGCGAGCGAAAGAGGCAGCGCGTGCGGCACGCCGTGCAGCTGCTCGATCCGGTTGCGATCAAGGCGGAGCGCCTCGAGCTGCCAGCAACCGCCCGCGGCCGGCAGCTCGCGCAAGCCGTTGTGCGCAACGTCGAGCCAGCGCAGGCGCGCGCAGCCGGCAAGCACGTCGGGACCAAGCTCGGACAGCTCGTTATGCGAGAGGTCGAGCGACTCGAGCAGCGGGAAGCCGCCGAGCGGCGGGAGCGCGCGCAGTGCATTGTGCCGCAGCACGAGAGTGCGCAGCGCGCGCAGCCCGCCGAGCTGCGACGGCCTCAGCTCGCCGATGCGCATGCCCGAAAGGTCCAGACGCTCCTCGTCCGAGCGTGGCATCGCGATCGGCGACGCCAGCGCGCTCGGCCCGCACGAGCCGCTCGCGCTCATCGCTCCGCCGCACCTCCGGCGCACCGGTCGTTGGCCCACACCGTTTTTATTACAACCCCGAAAATATTCGCGCGCTGGCGCTGCGCTTCCTGGAGGACAGTCAGGACACTGGTAAAACCATGAAGGCCGGCGCTTACGCCCAGGGGGTGCCGCCCGCGGACGAGAAGGTGCGGATGAAGGAGGACGACGCGTTCGCGCCCGATGACTTCATGTACGGCGCATCCGTAGCGCACTGCAGCCCCGCCATCCGCAACGGCTTCCTGCGCAAGGTGTACGGGCTGCTCACGTCTCAGCTGCTTGCGACGGCCGCTCTGTCGTGCGCCTTCATGTTCCACGCGCCGAGCCGGCAGCTGGTTCTCGGCACTCCGTCGCTGCTCCTCGTCTCGCTCGTCGCCTCTTTCGGCTTTCTCTTCGCGTGCCACGCGTACAAGGACTCGCACCCGAGCAACCTTGCGCTGCTCGGAGGCTTCACGCTCTCGATCGGCTATTCGGTCGCGTACACGTGCGCGGCCTTCCAGGCAAACGGGATGGGTCAGCTCGTGCTGCAGGCCTTCTTGCTCACCGCTGCCATCACCGTCGGCCTGTCCGTTTACACCCTCAAGTCGAGCCGCGACTTCTCCTTCCTTGGGGCAGGGTTGCACGGCGCGCTCGGTGTGCTCATCGTCGGCGGCCTGCTCAACATTCTCGTCGGCTGGCTGACGGGCGGCGCGCTCTTCCACGGCGCCTTCTCGTTCGTCCTTGGCCTGCTCGGCGCCGTCATCTTCTCGGCCTTCATGTGCGAGCCGCGCGCGCACGACCCCAGCACGCCACGCGCGCGCGCCAGACCCCCGCCCTCTGATGAACTGGCATT
Organism: Diacronema lutheri; assembly: GCA_019448385.1. Lineage (NCBI taxonomy): Eukaryota > Haptophyta > Pavlovophyceae > Pavlovales > Pavlovaceae > Diacronema > Diacronema lutheri. Next base: position 51,361 of record JAGTXO010000030.1, on the reverse strand, counting down.
TCCCCCCCCCCCCCCCCCTCCCTCCCCCGCCGTCGCGTCCGCACGCGCAGTGTGTACGACACGTGGCTCATCTCGCAGAGGCTCGGACCCGACCAGTACGTGCAGGCGACGATCGCGCTCTACCTCGACGTGGTCAACCTTTTCCTCGAGCTGCTGCGCATCCTGCAGTACCTCAACGATGGCGGGCGGGAGTAGAGATGCGGTCGCACTGTGGGCAGTGCAGGCAGCCGCTCGTGCGGCTGTAGCCGAGCAGGCGTGAGGAAAATGCATGCCCGTGCGTCTGGCCGTTGCCTCCCTTCCTGAGTGCCAAGTTTCAAAGTTTCAGGATTCTGCCTGCCGTCCGCGCCTGTAGTCCGCGAGCCGCGTACCAAACTCGGCGTGCAGCCGCACGTGGGATGCGAGCTCCCATGTGCTCGCGCGCTCACCGTCGGGCGCCGCCCACATGACGCGCACTTCGTGGAAGGGTTGGCCGACGCACCTCTCGGCGAGCACGGCGTAGAGCTGGAAGGTCGCGATCTCCGCGCGCGCGCGCACCACAGCCTCCGGCTCCGCGGGCGCAAGCCACACGTACCGGCTCGGCGCTGAGCTCACGCCGAGCGCACGCGCTGTGCTGAGCGCGCGCCGGAAGCGGCCGAGCGGTACGAGCGTTCGCGCTCGCACCTCGACGGCCGCTTTCGCCTCAATGGCGTCGGCGTGAGCCGCGCCCCCGCTCGACGCGCGCGCCGCGTCGACCGTGCGGGGCGCGGTTTGACGCGGCGCGTGCGCGTGCTGGCCCTCGTCAAGCGGCGGCGGTCGATGCGCGCTCGGCTCGGCGGGCGATGGCGTCGGCGAGTGGGGCCGTGGTGCGAGCACGAGCGCGCCGGGCTTCGAGTACGACGGGCGGCGCGTGAGTGTTGTGAGTGTTGTGAGTGATGTGAGTGATGTGAGTGTTGGCGCCGGCGACGGCGGCTGCGCGCCACACTCGCCGCGCGGTGCGTTGCGCGCTGCGCTCGCGAGACGATGGAGGTGGTGCGGCATGCTCGGCGTCGAGGCCGCGCGCGGCTCGCCGCCGCGCGTGCACTGCAGCGCCGCGCGCGCCTCGCCGTGCGCCGCGCATGCCGCGCGGAAGGCACCGGCGGCGGAGAGGCCGCACACTCCGCGGCCGAGCGCCGCGCCGAGTGCCGACGCGCTCGAGACGGCAAGCGGCATGTCCGGCAGCGGGACGGACATGTCCGGCAGCGGGACGGACATGTCCGGCAGCGGGACGGACATGTCCGGCAGCGGGACGAAGCGTTCGCGCTGGGCACATGCGCGCGGCTCGTGCCCGCTCGTGCGCTCGTCGATGATGGTGCCGTCCGCAGTGGCTGGCGCAGTGGCTGGCGCAGTGGCTCCAGCTGTCCCGCCGTCGACTCCCGCAGTGGCTGGCGCAGCGCCGCCGTCCGCTCGCGACGAGGCGGCCGGCGTCGCTGGGCGAGGCGGCGGAGGCGGCGGCCGCCTCGCGCCCATCCACGCCGCGTCCGTGTGCGCCACCAGCGCAGCTGACTGCACAGCGCACGGCTGCGGCTGAGCCACCTTGTCTTTGTCTGTTCCCCTCTCCTCGTCCTCCTGCGGCTGAGCCTCCTTGTCTTTGTCTTTGTCTGTTCCTCCCCTCTCCTCGTCCTCCTCGGCAATCGGACCCCACGCACGCCGCTGCTCGCGGCCGCCGCCGTGGGCCACCCTCAGCGCCGGCTGCGCGTGGCGCTGCGCCTTCCCGCCGCCGCCAGCGCGGCGCGCCACCGACGCCGCGCGAGCGCGCGCCTTCGCCTCGGCGAGCGAGACAGCGGCGGTCGCCGCGCCCATCGCGTTGCTCAGCCGCGCCGACAGCTCGACGCGCGCGCGCTCGCGCTCCGCGGCGTCGTTGCGCGCCGCCTCAAGCTGCGCCTCGAGCTGCGCCACCGCGCAGCCCGGTACGCACTGCGGCCGCGCGCCGCTTGCGCACTCGCCGTTGTATGGCGCGGCCGCGGTGGGCGAGATCGGCCGCTGCACGGCAGAGATCGGCAGCTGCACGGCAGAGATCGGCAGCTGCACGGCAGAGATCGGCAGCTGCACGGCAGAGATCGGCAGCTGCACGGCAGAGATCGGCCGCTGCACGGCAGAGATCGGCAGCTGCACGGCACGCGGCGGCGCGTCGAGCGCGCACGGCGCGCCTGGCGAGGGCGGTGGCGAGTGGGCAGGCCACGGCGAGAGCGGAGATGCGACGGGCGACTGCTCGACGGCGCCAAGCGGCGAGAGGGCGCCAAGCGGCGAGTGGGCGCCAAGTGCGGAAATGGCCGAGCGATCGCCCGCCGCGGCCGCGGCCGCGCGCGCGGAGTCGATCGGGCCGCGCAGCGCGGCGGCGGCGGCGGCGGCCTCGAGGTGCGCGGCGGCGAGCGTCGCGCGCATCCGCTCCGCCTCGGCGGCGCGCTTGGCGAGCTCGGCGGCATTCTCTCGCAGCTGCGCGCGCAGGGCGTCCGCCTCCGCGCGTGCGGCGTCCGCGTCGGCACGCGCGCCGTCCGCGTCCGCCTCCGCCTCCGCTAGCGCGCGCGCGGCCGTCGCACGCAAAGCGTCCGCCTCCGCCTCCGCCTCCGCCTCCGCTAGCGCGCGCGCGGCCGTCGCACGCAAAGCGTCCGCCTCCGCCTCCGCCTCCGCCTCCGCTAGCGCGCGCGCGGCCGTCGCACGCAAAGCGCCCGCCTCCGCCTCCGCCTCCGCCTCCGCCTGCGCACGCGTGCGCGCGTGCGTCGCGGCCGGGTCGCGCGCGTGCTCAGCGACGCGCGCCTCAAAGTGAGCGGTCGCCTGCTTGATCGCCTCAACCGCCGCGTCGCGCTCGGCGCACGCGTCGGCTAAGAAGCGCGCCGCCATCGCTGCCGCCATCGCTGCTTCCGCTCGCGCGCCGCCCGCCTGCTCGTCGAGCGCGCGGCGCGCATCCGCCGCGGCAGCGCGCAGCAGCCCTGCCGCGTGCGCTGCGCCGGCTACGGCCGCCCGCTCCGCCGCGCTGCGCGCAGCGCGCGCGTCCTCGGCGGCAGCCGCCGCCTGCGCTCGGGCTGCGGCCAACTCGGCGCGCGCCGCGTCCAACGCCCCCTCCGCCGCGTCCAACGCCCCGTCCGCCGCCTGCGCGCCTGCGCTGTGCGGCGCGAGGGCGCCGTCGCACATCTCGACCGGCGGCAGCTCGAGCTGCCGCGCGCGCGCGCTCGCGTCGCGCAGCGCGCGCCGCAGCGCCTCAGCGTCGGCGCGCGCCTGCGCCGCGCTCGCCTCGGCGGCGATCCGCGCCGCCTCCTGCTCGCCGCACTCGGTGACAGCGGTACGCAGCAGATGCTCGGCCGCGGCGAGCTGTGCGGCCATCCGCGCGCCGTCCGGCGTCGGCTCGCGCGTCGCAGCGCGTTCGTGCGCGAGCGCGGCGCGCGCAACGCGCAGCTCGTCGCTGAGCGCCTGCATGTGCGCGTGCGCGCGCAACCTCGCCGCCTCCTGCTCCGCGCATTCGGCCGCTGCGGCCGCAGCGACCTCGTGCGCGGCGTCGCGCTCGGCGATGCACGCGCGCAGGCTGTGCGCCAGTTCGGCCTCGCGCCCCGCCGGTGCGCTGCGGAGTGGCGGCGTGCACTTTGAGCGAAGCTGGCGCGGCTCGCACTCGCCGCTCGCGTCGAGAAAGGCAGCGCCGATAGAGCCGACCTCGACCGCCGCGAGCGCCGCCTCCGCCACGCCCTCGCCCGCTGCCGCCTCGCCGCGCGCGCGCTCGGCCGCGCTTTGTGCGCGCGCGAGCAGCCGGCGCTCCGCCGCGTCCGCGTCCGCAACCTCGCCGCCGCCGCACGCGTTGGGCACGGCCGCGCCCGTGCCGCGCCGCGCGTCGGGTTGGCTCCGAGGCCGCGCGTCGGGTTGGCTCGCGTGCGCGCGCGCGCCGGCGCGAGCGGCGGCATAGGGCAGCGCGGGCGCGCCGTTTGCAGGCGCGGCGCGCGCGCGCCGCGCCACGGCACAGCCGCCGCCTCCGTCCGGCCAGCCGCCGCCTCCGTCCGGCCAACAGCCACCTCCGTCCGGCCAGCCGCCGCCTCCGTCCGGGGCGTGACAACCGTTGGCCGGCGCGGGCGCGCTCGCGCGGCGGCGGGCAAGGCGCGCGGCGAGCGGCGAAGCGGCCTCTCGAGCGCTGTGCGCAGCAGCGCGCGGTCCGTCCACACCCACGCCCGCCTCCACCGCCGCCTCCACCGCCGCCTCCACCGCCGCCTCCACCGCCGCCTCGCCGGCCGCGCCGGGCGGCGCGACGCCGTCGCCGCCGCCCGCGCGCGCGACGCGCGGCGGCGCGGCGGCGATGGCCGCGGCGCGCAGCGCGCGCGCGCCAGGCACGGCGCCCAGGGAGAAGCCGCGCTGCCGATCAACGCGCGCATGTCGCGCTAGCGGCGGCGGCGGCGACGCGCCGCCGCCGCCGCCGCCTCCGCCGCCGTCGCCCGCCGACGCGGCGCGCGCGCAGCCTGGCACGCCCGACGCGGCGGTGGCGGCGGCGGAGGCGAGCTCGGCGGCATCGGCAGGCGCCGAATGCGCGCGGCCCTTTTCATCGAGCGTAGGGGTGCGCAGCTCGCGTTGCAGCGCGCGCGCGAGGTGCGCGTGGCCGCTCAACTCGGCGAGCTGCAGCACGCTCCTGCCGTCGTGTGCGCGCGCCGACATGGCGGCCCCGGCGCGCAGCAGCGTGCGCGCGCAGGCGACTGCGCCGCGCCGCAGTGCGTGGTGCAGCGGCGTGCACTCGGCGCGGTCGGGCGCGTCTGGCTCCGCGCCGAGCGCGAGGAGGCGCGCGACGACCTCGACGCTCTCGCAGCCGACGGCGCGGTGCAGCGCGCAGGCGCCGGTCGATGCGTCCGCGCCGGATAGGAGACGGCGAAGGCGAGCGGCACCACCCTGCGCACGCGCGTGGTCGGCGAGGGCGCCGACGACCGCCACGTGCCCCGCGCCAGCGGCGAGCACGAGCGGCGGCACGCCGTCAGGCGCGCACGCCTCGTCGACGCCGGCGTCCGCGAGGAGCCAGCGCACGAGCCGCACGTGGCCCTTTCGAGCGCACGCGCAGAGTGCGCGCGCGAGGCCGGCTGGCGACGCGCCCGCCGCGTGCGCACGCTTGGCCTCGACGAGAGAGCCCGATCGCGCCGCCTCTACGACGAGAAGGTCCGCATTCTCTCGCGACGCCATCCATTCCCAACTTTCGGGGCCGAACCCCCCCCGGTTCATGAGGCATCCGCAGCAGTGACCGTGGGCATGCGCACCGGCTCGTGGGCCGCGCTCGCGCTTGCGCTCGCGCTCGCGGTGATGCGCGCCGCGCCGGCGGCGTGCGACACGCGCGCTGCCTCCCGCCCCTCCCGCCCCGCGACCGCTGAACGCGACGCGGCCGCGCGGCGGAGGCGCGCTGGCCTCGTTCGCTTCGCGCGCGAGTTTGCGGCGGGCGGCATCGCCGAGGCGTCGATGGACGCGGTGCTCTTCCCGATCGACACGCTCAAGGCACGACGACAATCGTTCCACCGCCACTGCCTGCACACCACGCGCCCGCCCACCATGCGCGACCTGCTCGCGCTCGGCAGCCCCGTGCGTGGCATCGTGCCGGCCTTCCTCTCGGCGCTGCCCGCAGGCGCCTCGTTCGTCTCGACCAAGTACTGCATGGAGATGCTCGCGCGTAGCGCACTGCGCACCGGTGCGCATGGCGCGGGCGTGACCATGCTCGCCTCGGCGTGCGCGGATGTGGTCTATTGGGCGCTGCGCTTTCCGGCTGAGACGGGCCGGCTGCGTGTGCAGGCGCTGCAGGACCGGTCGACGCTCTCCGCCGTGCGCAGGCTGCTTTCCGAAGGCAACTACCGGCCGGCCGTCCTGTACACCGGCTGGCAAACCGTGCTCTGGCGCGACGTGCCGTACGACGCGCTCGAGGTGCGGCGCGCGCGGCCGCGGTAAGGCGTTCGGGCCGCACCCGCGGTAAGGCGTTCGGGCCGCATGGCCGCTGAGCTTTCGATCGCACGCACATGACGAGCGCCCCCCCCCCCCCCCCCCCCCCCCCCCCCCCCCCCCCCCCCCCCCCCCCCCCCCTTTCCCCCCCCCCCCCCCTTCCCCCTTATCCCCCATCCCCCCTCAGTTTGGCTTCTACGAGGCCTCGCGCTCGTTGCTCGCGCGCGTTCGTAGGCCGCACGCACAGCGACGCACGCACGGCGCCACTGACGAGCACCGCGCCGAGTCGGCCACGTGCGGCGCGCTGTCCGCGCTCTGCGCCGCTTTGCTCACGACGCCACTCGATGTGGCGCGCACGCGGCTGATGACGCAGCGCGCGGGAACGCCGGGCGCGTACACGGGCGTCATCGACTGCGTCGCGCGGCTGCTCCGCACGGACGGGCCTGCCGCGCTCTTCGCCGGGCTGGGCGAGCGCGCGCTGATGGCGTCGCTCGGTGGTGCGATCTGGTTCAGTGTGTACGACCAGTTGCGCAAAGGGCCGCCGAGGCCTGGCGATGCGGACGCGCCCGCCGAACAGCCGGCGGGCTAGAGTCTTTAGGGGAAGGGGATGAGGGGTTGGGGGGGGAGGGGGGAAGAGGACTTTCCGCCGCACCCGTATACTTTAATATATACTAACCGACGCTTCTGAGGCACGCCGCTTGCAAGCGGGCAGGCGGGCCTGGCTTGCCTCCCTGGCTCGCGGCATGCACCCCGACAAGCTCTGGGATCACCCTGGTGCGACCCTCGTGCACGAGTACATGGCCATGCGGATCCGCGAACTGGCGGAGCGTGCGCTTGACGTCCTTTGCGGCCGGCCCCTGTCGTCCGGCGCCGCTCTCGACCTCCCACGTCCGGTCGCGACAGGCTGGGGCGATTTGGGGCCGCCACCTGGCTACGCGACACCCGCGGTGGCGCCCTCCGTTATCGAGCACCTCGCCTGCCGCTACGGCTCCGAGGCGTGCGCTCGGCTGCGCGCGGCGGGCCGCGGGCAGCCGCTGATTCCGCGCGGCACGCGGGATCGCGCGCTCCTTGAGGCGGAGCGCCTCCTGCCGGAGGCCGACAGCTTGTCCTCGCCGACGCCCGTCTATCCGCCGGCCACGCCGAGCGCTCGCCGCGCGGCACGGGCGGGGGGTCCGTCCAGCCCCCCCTCGCAGCGGACGCGCTCGGCCGCCGGTGCGGGGACCCGGCCCGCGCCTCCACCGCCGCCGGGCCGCCCGCCTTCGTCGGGACGCCCCGGTCCGCGCTCCGCGCGCTGCCCGCCCCAGCAGCAAGCGCCGCCGCCGGGCCCCCCGCCGCCGCCGCACCCGCCGCCGCCGCCGCCGCCACCGCAGCCCGAGCGGCCGCAGCCGCTGCGCCGGCCCTTCCCTGGCGACGATGACGACGACGCGCCCGACGGCTCCGACGAGCATGGCCGCTGCCAGCGCGCGCGCGCAGGAGCGCGCCCGGCCGCTCCCTCGGCCGACCCGCCCATGCCGGTGCCCAGTTCGGCCCGGGCACCGGCTGACGGGAGCTACGCGGCGATCGACCATCTCACCGTCATGCAGGTCGCTGGCCTCCACGAGTCGGCGGTGCCCATGCTCGCCGCCTTGCCGCCCGGCTTTGCGGAGCGCTTCGCGACGGCCTTCGTTGAGGTGCTCCACGCCCTCCGTGACGCTGAGGCACTCGAGGGCGTCGGCGCGGTGGGGGTGCGTCAGCCGGAGACGGAACGCGCGCTGAAGATGCTGCTCGTCCTCCCGGCGCTGCTCCTGCGCCGCACCCCCCGCTCTGACCCACGCCGCATGGGCGCCGCGCTCGCGCAGCGTTTTACGCTGTGGGAGACGCGCGCCTACGCCGAGCTGGTCGCGGGCTGGGAGCGTGATTGCGCGGTGCACGCCACGCGGCGCTGGCCCGCGCGTGAGGATGCCGCGGACCGCGCTCTCCGCAGGGCGCTCGCTCTCATTGCCAAGGGCAAGATCTCTGATGCGTCTCGCCTGCTTGACAGCCACGGCATCGCTGACATCGCGCGCCCGGAGGTGCTCGCGCAGATGGTGGCCAAGCACCCGGTGCGTGTTGAGAGCGTCGACGCTGTCCTCGACGGTGTGGATGACGCTCCGCACCTTCGGGTCCTGCCCGCCGACATCGAGACTGCTTTTCGCCACCTCGACACCGACAAGGCTGCTGGCGCGTCGGCTTGGCGCTACGAGTACCTCACGGCGCTGGTGCCGACCGTGCCCTTCCCCTCTCTCGTCGCGGCCGATGCGGCGGCCGCCGGTGCGTACTTCGCGACGCGCTTTGCGAACGGCGCGCTGCCAGCTTGGTTCAACTTTGTCTTCTCGTCCGTGCGGCTGCTCGCCCTGCGCAAGCGCGCCCCGTCTGCTGACGAGGCGGAGGATGCCAGGCCGGTGGGCATTTCCTGCGCGCTCCGCCGGGCGGTGACGAAGGCGATCTTCGCGAACGCGTCTTTGAAGGAGACCTTCGCGGGCCACCTCGCGCCGCAGCAGCTTGGGGTGGCGGTCGCGGCGGGCGCCACCAAACTCATCATCGGCCTGCGCGAGCTGCTGGACGCTGAGCTGAGCTTTGGCATCTTCACCCTCGACATCTCCAACGCCTTCAACTCCGTCTCTCGCGCAGCCGTCCTCCGCCAGCTGTCCGACGGCAGCGTCCCCGGCGAGATCCGCGCGCTCGCTCGCCTTGCGCACGCGACTCTCGGCCCGCAGGCGCCCGTCTTTGCCGGCGGCGGTAGCGGCGGCGCGCCCCTCACGCAGCTTCCCTTCCGAAGCTCGGAAGGCGTGCAGCAGGGCTCGGTGGAGGGCAGCTACTTCTTCGCGGTCGCCATCCAGCCCGCGCTCGTGGCCCTCGACGCCGAGCTCGCCGCGGTCGGTGGGGCCGCGCGCGCAGGTCATGACGACGTCTACGCCGTCGGCCCGCCCGCTCTCGTCGCCGCTGCGCTCTCGCGCTTCGAGGCTGCGCTCGCCGGCCTCGGCCTTCACGCCAATCTGGCCAAGTCGGCGTGCTGGATCGATCCGCGCAGCGCTGATGCGCTCGAGGGCTGCCGGGGGGCCGTTCCCTCGGCTCGGTGGCGGACCCGGCCACTGGCGCTCTCCACTACGGCCTCAACATCTACGGCGTGCCGGTGGGCTCACCTGGCTACGTGGGCAGGACACTCGCGACCAAGACCGACGAGATCGCTGGCATCTCGAACAAGCTGATCACAACGCTCGGCTCGTCGGCCAAACAGTCGCTGTGGGTCCTCACCCGCCGCTCCACCATCTTCCGCTTCTCCTACTTGATCTCCCACTCGTACCTGTCAGACTCCCTGCAGGCCGCGGCTGCCTTCGACGACATCCTCGCCCGGCAGGCTACCGTCGCTCTCGGCGTCTCCGTCTCGACGGATGCCATCGCGAGCCGCCGGCTGCCGCTCCCGATTGCGATGCATGGCACCGGCCTGCGCAAGCAGGTCGACCTCGCTCCCGCCCTGATCTGGAGCGCCGCCAGCCTCGCCCTGCCGCACCTGCTCGACACGCGCGCCGCGGACGGCTCGGTCCTGGAGGCGGGCGTCCTCGACCGGCCTGCCATCGCGGCGCGCGTCGGGCACGACGCCTTCGCCGACATGGACGCGCACGGGTGGCGCTCGTTCCTCGCCTCGGGCTCGCGCCTGGGGCGCGATCTCGCCTCCGCCTGGCACGCCATGCAGGCCGAGCTCGGCGGCGGCCAGGGCGACACGGAAGTGCGCGTCCTCCGCCTGCCGCCCGGCTCCGTCGCGCCCGCCGCTCCCGCCGCCGGACGCCGGCCTAGCCTCTTGGCCGACATCACTGGCGACCGCGAGCGCTGCCGCTTCGACATGCTCAACGCTGAGCACGCCGCCATGCCGCCGGGCTCGCGCCCACGCGGCCTCTGGTTTGGCCTCGGCAAAGAGAGCGGCCTCTTCCTCGAGGCCCTGTCGCGAGCCTATGCCGCTTTCTCGCCGGCGGAGTGGGCCGAGGCGGTTGCGCGCTACTTGGGTCTGCCGAGCCCCGTGTGCGCGCAGCTCGCGGCGGCGGGCGCGCGCCTCGCGCGCAGCGGCAGCCAGCGCCCGATCCCGGTCGATGCGTTCGGCGACGCGCTCGCGGCGGCACCGGGCGTCGCCCACGACCACGTCGCGAAGCTTCGCCACGACCCCGCTCTCAACCTGCTCGCCTCGCTGGCTCGCGGATACGCCGGGACCTACGCGCGGCGCGAGGACGCGGACATCTTTGGCTCCGTGCTCGCCGGCGTGCCGCCGGCCGGGCGCGCGGCCCTGCGTCGTCGGCGCGTGCCCACCGTCGATCTCGTCGTAGTGCTCAACGGTGCGGGCTCGGCCCCTCAGCTCGTGCAGACACTGTGCGAGCTCAAGTCGATCTCGTACTGCCCCACGCGCTACGGCCAGTCGGACACGCGCCGCTGCCAGGCCGCTGAGCGGCGGGCGGCGGCCGTCGGCGGCGAGCGGCGGCGTGCGTGCGCTCAACTCGACGAGGAGCTCTTCGGCATGCAGCCGGGCCAGGTGGGCCCGATGCAGGCGCGCCTCAACTCGTTCCCGCCGATCCGCGCGCTGGTCATCGGCTCGTTCGGCGAGTGGTCGGCCGGCCTCGCCGACCTGCTCGTCACCTTCTCGCACATGGGCGCGGACGCGTGGATGGCGCGCATGGGCGCGCCCTCGCGCGACGTCGCCCGCGCGGCCCTCGAGCGCCACATGCGCCTCCAGCTCGCCGCGTGCGTCGTGCGTGGGCACGCGCAGCTCCTGCTCGCGCGCGCGCAGATGGCGCGCGGACAGGCGCCGCCGCACCGCCACGCGGCTCACGGCGTCCAGGCGGATGTGGACGCCTGCGGCGGTGTGGACGGCCTCTGCTTCCGGCGCGGCGACGGCGGCGGCGGCCGGCGGGGGCCGGCGAGGGGTGGCTAGGCGTGTGTGGGTGTCCGCCCATGACGCGTCCTGCCACGTCCTTGCCGTCCCGGCCGTTCCCGCTGCCGGCGTGCACAGGGTCGACGCCCTGATTTCGGCCTGATGTTGCGTGCGCCCTTTCGCTCGCTCCGTTTGTCCAGCCTCGGCCCCGTGCGCGCCCCTCCTGCTGACCCGCCTGTAAGCGTCGTTAGTATATATACTAACGGCGCTTACGTCAGGACAGCGGGGTATACTTTTTTTAGGGGGCGAACTGCCGCCCATGCGCTGGTTTGCGCATGCTTGGTCCACGGCTGCAACTGCCGCCCATGCGCTGGTTTGCGCATGCTTGGTCCACGGCTGCATTGCCTGCACTCACGCTGCTCGACACGCCCGCCATGGCATCAGCGGATCAGCCCGCCCCCCCCCCCCCTCCCCCCCTGTGGGGCGCTGCACTCACGCTCGACACGGCTGCACTCACGCCTTGTCGAACAGTGTCCCATATGTTGCCATGGCGAGTGTGTGCCCGTGACTCGGGGCGCAGAGGCTCGCAAAGCAGCGCAGCCATGCTGAAATCGCAGCGAAGCAGCCGCCATGTGGAGCGAGGTGCGTGACGCGCGGGAGCAGCGCGTGCCGCACGAGCAACGTCGAACTGAGCGCGAGCAGTTTGGCGCTGACGGCGGCCGTGAAAAGGTATGTGCGCACACGCCAAGGGCGAAGGAGCTGCGCCGCGCCGGCAGACCCACGCAGCCTCGCGCGCGTCGGCCGTCAGGCATGCGCCGGGTGACGTGCCACGGTCTGAGCTCGAGCACGCGGGTGCAGCCGTCGATGGCGGTGAGCAGCAGGGATGAGCACAACCGCACCAGCGCACGCGCGTGCCGTCCGCCCGCCCTACTCCCATCGCGCGACCGCAGCGCACGGGGGGGAAGGGGGGGGGGGGGGGGGGGGGGGGGGGGGGGGGGGCAAGCATGCGCCGGGCAGCACGAGGCGTTCCGCGTATGCGACAATTGCCCACGCGATGGCTGCCGCATGCGACACTTGCCCACGCGATGGCTGCCGCATGCGACACTTGCCCACGCGATGGCTGCCGCATGCGACAATTGCCCACGCGATGGCTGCCACAATGGGCGGGACATCGCCGCGGCGCACATGCGGCACAAACGCCGCCATCGCCGCTGCCATCCGGCGAGCATCGCCGCCATGCGCTCGCGCACGTTGCTCGCGGTCGTTGCGGGGATTTTGGTCAGCTGAGCAGATGCGGGTGCTGGTAGGCAACGTAGGCGGTGCGGACCTTTTCAAATTCGGCCTCGTTGAGCGAGCCGTCACCACGCAGCGCGAAGAGCCGTTTGAAGGTCAGGTCCTCGAGCGGGTGCACGGCGCGCGGCGAAACGCCCATCATCTCCATCCCGTGCTCGAGCTCCGCGGCGATGTCGTTGCCGAGGATGCTCGACAGCTGCGTTGGCGCTGGCGCCGGCTCGTCGTCGGCGAGCGGCGCGGCGATGAAGTGGCGGCGGTGCGCCGAGCGGTCGCCGACGCTCTTCAGCCGGCCACGAGGCTGCGTGGCGGGCTCGAAAGCCGGCATTGACGCCGGTGCCGGCGGCGCGGTGTCCGCGGCGGCGGCGGTGAGGGCGCGCGCAAACGCCTTGCCGCGCGGCGAGAGCTCGACAGACCGGCGGCGCGCGAGCCGCTCGGGTGCGGGCTGCCCAAGGCCGGCGCGTGGCGAGCTGGCGCCCATGCCGTTCAAAAAGGGCAGTTCTCTGCTCGGCTGCCGCGAGAACGGGTTGCGCTGCCGCGAGTCAGCCGCCGGCGCGTCGTCGTGCTCGTGGTCGTGCTGTGTGTCCGCGTCGGACAGCTCGGAGTGCCGGTTGGCGTGCCGCGCGCGCGTGCGCACGTGCGGCTGCAGATCGAGCTCCTCAATGTCGACGTCGAGGCTCGTCGGCTCCTCGAGCGACACGTTCGAGCCGCGATCGTCGTCGCTCACCTCGTCTTCTGTCGAGCGGCCCGCGAACGAGCCGTCGGTGACCTGCGAGAGCGTCGACGCCCATGACGGGCACGTGACCATGACCGTCGGCGTCTCGCTCGTGGTGGCCTCGAACAGCAGCGTGGGGGCGCGCCTGACCCTCCCCGGCAACGCGAGCCGCGGCGACCGTTCGAACGCGTAGCGCGGCGATTTGGGCGTCTTCGGCATTGGGCCGAAGGTGGCACGGCGCACCTCGCTCGCCGTCTGCGCACCTCGTGCGCACTGCACCACCTTTTACCTCTCGTCGGCCCAGGTACTTTCCTGGCAGGCGCACGAACGAGGATCATGGACTGTGTGACTTGAATTCACTGTCAAGCGACGCACACACGCAGTCAACCACGCGTCCACGCCGAGGCGCGATCCGGCTCGGAGCGGGCGAGCCCACGTCTGCGCTGAGCTTGAGCTCAGCGCAGGCGCGGGCTTGACTGCCCGGCCAAGCTCAAGCCTGGCTGCCCGGCCTCGAGCTTGAGCGGTGGCCGGTGGCGTTGGGCGGCGGCCGGCGAGGGTAGCCACCCTGATTGCGCGCAACACCGCCCAGCGCATCGCCGCGCACCTCGCCGCCGCCATAACCTACCGGGCCGCCGCGCCGCGAGATGCACACCCGCGCAGCCCCCCCCCCCCCCCCTCCCCCCCCTTCCTCTCCTCCACCTGACCACCTCCCCCTGCCAGGAAGGCCACGCGCCGCGGCTGTGCGCGTCCGGCGCGCGTCAGCTGGCGACGCGTGCAAGCGCGGGGTCGCGCGCCATCGCGAGCTTGCGCTTGGCAAGCGCGAGCCCGTCCGCGTGCAAGCGCGCGCGCCGCGCGCCATGCTGGGCAGGGGGAAGAGACAAGACGGGATTGAGGAAGTAGTGCGCGGCGGTTGGCGTGGCGTTGCGCGGCGGGGCAAAATTGATGCGCTTCCACACGCCGCTCCGCCTGTCGAGCACCATCTCCTCGCGCAGTAGCCGCGCGAGCGCCGAGCCGAGCGGCAGCCAGCCGCCGAAAAACTGCGGCCGGATCGTCGCGGCCGTGAAATCCGCGTTGAATTCGAACGTGTTGGTGTAGCGCAGCACGCGGAAGAGGCGAAGGAATGCCGCGCCCGTGAGCGCGCTGTGCAGCGCGGGCGACGTGGTCGCGTGCTCGCCCGAGAAGTCGCCCGTCGTGGCGCCCGGCACGACGACCGTGCCCGGTCCGGCCATGTCGTAGACGAACGAGCGCGAGCGCGCATCCCAGCCGCGCGCGTGCGACAGGTCGGCGAGAAGGAACGGGTTGAGACCCCTGGCGATGGCGCGCGCACACCGTGCGTGGCGCGCGCGCGTGAGGCCGCGCGCCGCACGGCCCAAAGGGCGCCCGAGCGGCGCGAGCTCGGCTCGCACCGGAAGACGTACACGCCCATGAGCGGGACGGGGATGTCGCGGCCGGGCCCTTGCAGCGCCCACGAACGGATGTCGTCGAGAGAGCCTGGCGGTGCAAGCGGCGTGAGCAGCGGGAAGAGGAGCGCCGAGAGGAGCACGGCGCCAAGCCCCACGCACGCGCTCGGCCTCATCTCGATCGCCCTTGCTACCGAGAAATGGCGGGAAAAGTGCGCGCGGTGCCGCCGAGCGCCTTCTACGCCAAGGCGGCGCGAACGCCGGCGCCGGCCCCTGCGCCGCCCGCGGCGCGCAAGAAGCGCGCGCGCGAGGACGCGCTCTCGCGCTGGTCCGCGCTGCCGCGGCAGGAGGATGCGCTCGCGTGCGCGCACGCCAAGGGCGGCGACCTCCGCGTGTGGGCACACGAGCTCGCGAGCACGGGCGCGCGGAGCTACGTGGTCGCGAGCCCGCGCGACTTTTGGGCGGTGTACCGCACGCTGCGCCCCGTCGAGCGCCGCCACTACGAGCTGATCGAGCCGGGCCGCGCCTGCCGCCTCTACTTTGACCTCGAGTTTGGCGCCGGGCCCGCGCCCGCGGCAAGCGCGCCAACGCCCGTCGGCGCGCCGTGCGCTGAGCAGGACGCCGTCGAGGAGCAGCGCACGCGCAACAATCGCGCGGCCTCGCTGCGCGCGTCGCCGTGTGCGGCGTCCGGATGCGCGCGCCGCTCGTCGCTCGCCGAGTGCGCGCCGCGTTTGCCCGGCGTGGCCGCTCAGTCGCCGCCCGGCGCCCGGTGGCCGGCGCACGAGGGCGAGGGCGAGGGCGAGCTCGCGCCCGGTCCATCGTCGGAGCCGGCCGCGCCAGCGTCCGCGCCTGCGCGTCCTAGCGACGCGCGGTGCGAGGCAGCGATGGCGGCATTCTGGCGGCTGCTTGACGCCGAGCTGCGCGAGACGCTTGGCGTGACGATCGACCGAGCTGCGTCCATCGAGCTCGACTCGAGCAGTGCCGCAAAGTTCTCGCGGCACGTGACGGTCGCGTTGCGCGCGGCTCCGCCCGACGCGCGCTCGCCATGCGCGGTCGGCGAGTTTGGTGGCGCAGCGTCGCCTGCGGCGGCAAAGGCGGGCGGCGGGATGGGCGACGGCGGCGGCGAGGTCCTCTTCGAGGGTAACGCGCATGTTGGCGCGTGGGTGCGCGGCTGGCTCGCGCGGCTGCGCGAGCGCGCGCGCAGCTGCGCGGACGCGCGCCTCCTCTTTGCGCACGGCGCGAGCGCGTCACCGCCGGACGGCGCGCTGTCCGCGGCGTGCCTGATAGATGCGAGTGTCTACTCACGGCACCGCTGCTTTCGGCTGTACGGCAGCAGCAAGGCGGGAAAGGGCACGCCGCTCCTCCCGCTCGGGCTGAGCGGCAACGATGCGCTGCTCCTGCCGCTCAGCGTCGAAGAGCGCCTCTTCTCGCGCTCGCTCGTCTGCCCGCCCGACGGCGCGGCGGCGGGCGGCGGCCGCGTGCTGCCAACCGCGATCGAACGCGGCGGCGTCGAGCCCGTGCAGTCGGGCGGCGAGGCGGGCGGCTGCGCGGCCGCGCGACACGCGGCCGCGTGCTCGGCAGACGGCTGCGCGCTCGCGGCCGGTGCGTGGGCGCGTGGCGTGGGGGGCGCGGCGGTGCGACTGCCCGACGGCGGTGGCGAGGCGCCTTGCCCTCCGTCGGGCGGTGGCGAGGCGCTCGGTGCCCTGCGCGCGTTCGCTGCTCGAGCGTGGCATCTCAAGAGCGGCTTGCCCTGTGCGATCGGGCCGGCGAGGCTCGTGGCCACGCGCGCGCCGGCCGCGGGCGATGGCAGTGCGTGCCTGTGCCTGTGCGTCGGCGTGCTGCAAAATCGATGGTGCGGCCGCATTGGCCGAGAGCACAGGTCAAATGGCGTGTACCTGCACGTGCGCGTGCACCGGCCGCCGGGCGGCGTGGCGGGCGCATCATGCGGTCGCGCGGTCGGCTGCCTTAGCCAGCGCTGCCACGACGTTGACTGCCGCGCATTCCGCGGCGACGAGCTGCCGCTGCCCGACGCGCTTGCGCTCGCGCTCACCGACGCGCTCTGCGGGCCGGCGTGCGGCGATGGCGCGCGGCGCTGACGTGCGCGCTTTGGGCGTGGAGCAGCGCAGGCGAGCAGCAGCGCCGTTGCAGTCGAGTTTTGGGGGCTGTGTTGTAACCGTTTGGCCGCCGCCCTCCGACCGCCTCCGACAAAATTGACGTCTTTCAAGAAAAATGCGCGGCCCGCTGCTTGCACTTCTGCACGGCGTGGCGTCGGCTGGCGCTGGGCGCGTGGCGCCGCGAGCCGCGCGCGTCACGATGAGCGCGTCGGCGCCCGTACAGGTGACCGCCTCGCCAGAAGCACTCGCCGACCGCGTGCGCGTGGGCACGCTCGAGCTTTCGGCGCTCGGCGTCGGTGCGCTCAACTGGCCGCTCGACAAGGCAGACGACGAGCAGACGGCGCAGGCGCTCGCCGTGTGTGTGCGCTCTGGCGTCGACTTTGTGGACACGGCCGAGGCCTACGGTTTTGGTCGCTCCGAGGAGCTCGTGGCCAACTGTGTGAAGCGGCTGCCGCCCGGAGCGCGGCGCGTCGCGGTCGCGACCAAGTTTGCGCCCGTCCCGTGGCGGATGACGGCCTCGTCACTCGTCGACGCGTGCGCGGCGTCGGCCGTGCGTCTGGGCGTGGAGACGATCGACCTGTACCAGATCCATTTCCCCGACGTGCTGCAGCCGCTCGCCGCGCTCGGCGTGCAGCAGCGCAAGGACGAGCTCTACTGGGCGGGCCTCGCCGAGGCGTACAAGCGCGGGCTCGTCGCAAACGTCGGCGTGTCGAACTATGGTCCGGCGCTGCTCAAACGCGCCAAGGCCTTCTTCGACGGGCAGGGCGTGCCGCTCGCGAGCAACCAGATCAACTTCAGCCTGCTGTACCGCAAGCAGGGCGCACAGGCGACGGTCGACTGGTGCCGTGACCACGGCATCGCCGCGCTTGGCTACTTCCCGCTCGCGAACGGGTTGCTCGCGGGCAAGTACTCGGCGTCCAACCTGCCGTCAGGGCTCAAGGGCATGTCGATGCGCAAATACGTCGTGGGCGGCGTCGTCGAGCGCGGCGTCACGTTCAAGCCGGGCGGCGTCGCGCCGCTGCTCGCCGAGATGCGTGCGGTCGCGCAGAGCCGCGGGCGGACAGTCGCGCAGGTCGCGCTCAACTACGCGATGAGCAAGGGCGTGCTCCCCATCCCCGGCTGCCGCAACGCGCAGATGGCCGCCGAGAACGCGGGCGCGCTCGGCTGGCGGCTCGACGGCGGCGAGCTCGCGGCGCTCGAGGCGGCAAGCGATGGGCTCGGCTTCGAGTTTGCGGGCGGCGGCTTCGGGCTCGAGGAGGAGTAGAACGGTCTGAGACAGTGTTGAAAAAGAGACTGAGCCTTTTCTCTTCACGTGAAAGTCCTTTCATTCTCCTCCATTCACGCGCTTGGACGGCGCACAGTTCGCCGCGAGCATGCTCGCGACCTGGGGCGACGCGCGATTTGCCTGCTCCGCCGCCGACCCGCACGCCGATCTCGTGCTGTTACCGCGCGAGCTGCCCGAGACTTCACGCGCTGCGATCATCGGCAACATTCGAGCGCTCGCGTGCGGCGAGGCGCACACCATCCTACTCGACGACCTCGGCAACGCCTACGGGTTCGGGCGCAATCGCGAGCGGCAGTGCGGCGCGCGCTTTGGCGCGCACCTTATCGACGAGCCCGTCCTCGTCACGTCGCTCCGCGGCGTCTTTGTGACCGCGATCGGCGCGGGCTGGTCCTCGTCGTACGCGCTGAGCGGCGCGGGCGAGCTCTACGCATGGGGCGGGCTGTGGCGTAGCCTCGCGACCAAGCCGAGGCGCGTCGACATGGGCAACGGCATCTTCAAGCCCTCGACACGCTCCCGCTCGATGATCGCCCACTCCGTCTCCCTTTACATGCGCTCGGCCGACGGCAACGGGCGCGCCGACGCCGGCGGCGCGCGCCAGAGCGACGGTGCCGGCGACCCTGCCGTCGACGACGAGCTGCGCGACATGCTGCACGGCGCGAATGCACAAGGCGAGGCGGATGAACGCGGGCCCGTTTCCCCGCCGCCTGCGCCGCCGCCTCCGCGCCGCGCGCCGACGGCGGACGCCGAAGCGTCCGCCTCGTCCTCGGACGCGGAGATGCCCGGCGGAGGCGGCGGCAGCGGCGAGGCGTCGCCGCGTCCGGAGAGCCTTGAGTTGCATGGCCGCGCGCTTCGCGTGCCGCCCTTTGGCATGCCGGCGGGGCCCGTCGCGCTGAGCGTGTCGGGCGGGTACAACTTTTGCGCCGTCGTGTGCGCTGGTGGGAGCGTTTGGACGTTTGGGCTCAACGATCGCTTCCAGTGCGGTCATGGCGACAGGTCCGGCCGCGGGCGAGAAGCGGCGCCCCACGTCCGCGCGTCGCATACGCGCGCGTCTCTCTCTCTCTCCCTCTCCCTCTCTCTCTCTTGCGCGCGCCCTTGAGATGCGCGCGCCTCCGCTCGGTGCGCGCCTTGCGCTCGCAGGCACGCGGTCGACAGGCCGCGGCGGGTCGAGGCGTTCGCCTGCGCACGCGCGGCCGTGCGCGCGGTGGCATGCGGCCAGCAGCACTCGCTCGCGCTCGCCGAGGACGGGCGCGTCTTCTCGTGGGGCCTGGGCGTCTTTGGTGCACTGGGCAGCGGCGACCTGCGCGACCGGCCGCTGCCTGCGCCCGTCGTCGTCGCAACGGGCGCACAGCGCGACGCTGCGCTCGCACTCGGCGACGGCGGAGGTGCAGCGCTGCTGAGTGCATCGATGCCGTGCAGCGCGATCGCGTGCGGCTCGAACCATTCGGTCGCGCTCACGCGCTGCGGTGAGGTCCTCGCGTGGGTGAGGCGCTCCGCTGCGCCCCGCCGCGTGGCTTCGGCCCAGCCGCGCCCCACGCACGGCCCGGCGCGCCCACTTCTTGCTCTTGGATCGCCGCGCGCACCGACACAATGCGATGACCGCGCGCACCGGCCGCGCGCTCGCACCGCGCGCGCGTGCAGGGCCACGCGGAGTACGCACAGACGGCGGCGGGTGACGACGGATCGCGCGGCGAGTCGCGGCGCGTCTTCCCGCTCCCGACCAAGGTGCCGCGCGTGAGCCGCGCCGCCGCGCCGCCGGGCGACGCGGCGGCGGGCGCGGCGGCTGAGGCGGGCGCGCGCGTGGTCGGGATCGCGTGCGGCCATTTGCAGACGGCGCTGCTCCTCGCGGACGGTGGCGTCGCCACGTTTGGCTGGGGCACGGCGGCGATGCTCGGGCACGGCAACAGCCGTTACGTCCTTGCGCCCACGCGCGTCGACGCGCTCAGCGGCGGGCACGTGCGCGCCATCGTGATGGGCGCGCGGCACGCGGCCGCGCTGCTCGTCGCGCCGAGCGGCTCGCACTGCCGACGCGCGCGGGCGCAGTGCGCGCGCCGGCAGTTGCTCGCAACCGGGCTGCTCGCCGATTGCGCCTTTGCGCTGCGCGAGCCGGACGGCGTCCAGAGCATGGGTATGAGTTGCTCGCCCGGAGTCGAGGGTGCGCGCAGCGGCGTGCGCCTCTTCCGCGCGCACGTTGCGGTGCTGCAGCGCGCGTGGCCGCACCTCGCTGCCGCGCTCGCCCTCTCGCAGCGCTTCTGCGGCCGCGCGGCCGGCCAGCCGCTGCAGCTGGGTGGCGTGCACGCGGGCGCATTTGGCAAGGCGCTCGAGTTTGCGTACACTGGCGGGATTGCGAAGCTACGCCTGCCGCTTCTTGCGCCGCTTCTCGCCATCGACCGCGCGCTCCGGCTGCACGGGCTGCGTGCCTACGCCGAGCGCTGGCGTGCGCGCCACCTGCAGGGGCGCGCGGACGCCATTGACGCGCGCGCGCACGGCGGCGGCTGGCCCCACCCGCGCGATGGCGACGGCGACGGCGCGCTCTCCGCAGCGCGCGATGGCGCGGGCGCGTGCGGCGCGGGCGAGGGCGCCGATCCGGACGATGGCTGTCCGGAAGACGGCTGGCTGCTCGAATGTGCGGCCGTCTTCGACGAGGGCGAGCACGCTGACCTCGAGCTGCTCATATCGCGCTCCGACGACGGCACCGACAGTGCGCGCGGGGAGGTGGTGCTGCACGCGCACCGTGCGCTGCTCGCCGCCGGCTCCGACTACTTCAAGTTGCTGCTCGCTGGCCACTTTGCAGACAGCGTGCGCGGTCGGATCGACCTGTCACACTACGGCCTCGAGGAGGGCCCCGCGCGCTTCGCGCTCCGCTTCGCCTACTGCCCCGACGGCTCGACCGGCGGGCTGCGCGCGCCGGACGGCAGCGACGTGGAGCCGCCGTTTGCGGCCGAGGTGCTGCGCGCCTCGTCCGCCTTCTGCCTCGACGGCCTCAAGCAGCTTGCAGAGGCGACGCTCGTGCGGCACGCCGCCGAGGCAGCGCGCGCCGCGGAGGCCGGCGCGCACGCCGAGCCGGCGCCCGGTGCACCGCCGCGTGCGCCGCTCGCCGACGCGTGCGAGGGCGGAGCGGCCGCCGCGCCAACGTGCGCCGCCGTGCGCGAGTGGCTGCGCTCGCTGGGCAAGCTCGCCGACGGGCACGACGCGCCGAGGCTGAGCGCCGCGTGCGCTGCGCTTCTCGCGCGACTGGCCGAGCCGCCACCGCCGCCGCTCACCGCCGCTTCCCCTGCTGCCCAAGTGGCAAGCGATGGCGGAGGCTGTGGCGATGGAGCGCGTGGCGCTCACTGAGGCGTGCGTCATGGAGTGCGCGCGGTGCGCGCCTCTTTTTTCACGTCCGACCATCAGCTGCGCACGGGGCCAAGGCGCCTCACGTGGACGCGCCACCCGCACCGACGCCGCTTGCCGCCCTGTCGGGCATGTAGGTGGTCAGAAAGCGATGGAGGTCGACCTGCGCCGAGAGGTGCGCGTCGAGCTTGCCCAGGAGCATCTTAAAGGTCTCGTCGGAGAGCAGCACCTCGTGCCGCGAGAGCAGCGCGCGGAACTCCGCCGTCGGCAGCTGGAGGCGCGTCTGATGCTCGGGCGACGTCCACAGGAAGTCGCCCGCCGTCTCGGCGGCCGCCTTGCCCAGCCCGACCTTCTCGCGCGCGCGCACGAGCTCGCGCCGCGTGGCGTGCGAGACGGGCCGTTCGAGGCACGCGCGGATGTGCAAGTCGAGCGCGTCGAAGGAGGCGGCGATGTTGAGCGAGCGGTCGGCACCGCGCCGCCACATGGCCAGCTCGTCGGCGGCGGCGGCGGCCGCCGCCTGCGCGTCGGCCGAGCTCGGGCCGCCGGCCGGGAAGGCGCCGAGCAGTGCATTCAACGCGCCGCCGCCGCCACGCGCGGCCGCCGCGCCCGTATCGTCGCGCGCGCTCGGGTGCGCCGGCGTGCGCTCCGTGCGCACGCGCAGGTGGCCGTGCGTGCGCTGCGCCGCGTCGACGAGCCAGCCGATGGGCTCGTGTGGGAAGACGAGGTCAAGCTCGAGGCTGACGAGCTTGCCGCTGCGCTTGGCGCGGCGCATCCGCACGTGCACCGCGAGCTCGAAGCCCTGCAGCAGCGGCACGTGCATGCCATGCGCATTGGTGGACATTGCTGAGAAGGCTCTTGTCGAGAGGCGCTTGTGGATAAGCAGCTCCGCCCCCTCAGCGCCGCGCGGCTGGTTGGCGTGTGCGGAGGGCGCGTGGTGCCCGCGACCAAAGAGCGAGCCGATGCCCGACCCGACCGCGCCGAGGACGCCGCGGCCACCGCCGGCGGGGTGGTGCGTCGTCGCGACGAGCCGCGGCGCCTCGATGAATTCGGCGGTACAGTTGGCGAGGCGCAGCTGCTCGAGGCGGAAGATCGTCGCGCCCGCGGGCAGGGGCGCAAGCCCGCCGTGATCCGCCGCGTCGGCCGCCCGGCCGCGCAGCCGCGCGAGCTGGCGCGCCATCCACGCGAGCGGACCGCCGCGGCGCGTCGACGGCGCGCGCACGCCGCACACGAGGCAGCCGACGGAGAGGAGGCGCACGTCAGCATGGCGCCGCTCGGCTGCGCGGCGGAGCGCCGCGGTCTGCGCCGCCGCCTTGGCCGCCGCCAGCCCCGTGCCCGCCGCGCCGCCGTCGGCCGCGCCGCCGGCGAGCGCGGCCGCGGCCGGGTTGGGCGGCGCGAGCGCGTCGAAGGCGGTCATCGTGATCTCGACGAGGCCGAAGCTGACGACGACGCCGTCGATGGCGCGCTCAAACTGGCCGTACCCGCCTTCACCCTCGCCGCCCTCCTCCTCCCCGCCATCCTCGCCGTCGCGCGCGCGGCCGCGCGTCGCCGAGCGCGCGATCGGCGACGCGTCGGCGTGCGGCACGCCGCCATACTTGGCCGCCAAGATGCGCGCGTCGAGGTCGGCGGTCGAGCGGAGGCGCGTGGGCGCGCGCTTGACGGGCTCCTTAGGCTTGTCCCCGTTGATCGCGCTGCTCAGCTCTGCCATTCGCCCGGGCGAGAGCACGAGCGCGACGGGCGGCATCGTGAACGTGACCTTTGCGACCGAGACCTCGACCGGCCACACGGTCAGCACGACGGGCAGCTTGATGGTGATCGACGAGAGCCAGACGTCCGTGTAGGCGGACATGCCACCGAGCAGCGCGGCGAGCGCCTCGTCGTCCAGGTGCAGACCCGCCTTGCCGCCGATCACGATGCCCGCCGACGTCATGCGCAGCGTGTGCCGCTTGTCGTACCCCTTCACGAGCACCGCGAGCAGCTTGCCGAGCGCGGCGTGGATGAGGCTCTCGGACGCCATGTTGACCGGCGCAAGGATGACATTGTCAACAATCCGCCCGACCACCGTGCCGACGCCCGACGCAAGCTGTTTGGCGAGCCCCGTGATCGCCGAGCGGCGGCTCGTCTGGTTCACCTCCTTGCGCGCGACCATGCCGCGGAACGAGCGCTGGATCATCACGGCCGCCATCTCCTCAGTCAGCGGCGGCGCAGTCTGCGCCCCCGCGCCGGCCGAGCTGAAGATCTCGAGGATTGACAGCCCGCCCGCCGTCCGCGCCGGCCTCGCCGGCGTGGGCCGCGGGCCGCGCAGGAACGGCATTGCGGAGCCGGAAAAAAGGCGCCGTTGGAAAAGGCTAGTCTCTTTTTAAATTTTGAAATTTCGAGGGGCCGTGAACCCGTATCCCCGTATGGGTACTGTAACAGCTGCTGTTCATATACTAACGCATTTTTGAACAGCTGCGAGGCGCCGTGGTCCCCGTCGGCGCGGCGCGCGCCGGCGCGGCCGTGCCGGCCGGCAGCTTCGAAACGCCGGCTGCCTTGACGACGCCTGCCTTTGCCATCCAGGCTGCGCCCTCGCGCTCTGCTGGCCGCGCTCCGCGCGCCCCGCCGCCCCTGCCCATCGACTGCGCCGGCACCGCGAACAACGTACTCTTCGCCCCGGTCGGTGGGTTTGGGGGTGGCGGGGCGCGCGCGCACGGCCGCACGAGCGACGGCGGCGTGGCCTTCTCTACGACGAAACCTTTGCTTGCGACGGCTGCGCCCTCGCGCTCTGCTGGCCGCGCTCCGCGCGCCCCGCCGCCCCTGCCCATCGACTGCGCCGGCACCGCGAACAACGTACTTTTCGCCCCGGTCGGTGGGTTTGGAGGTGGCGGGGCGCGCGCGCACGGCCGCACGAGCGACGGCGGCGTGGCCTTCTCTACGACGAAACCTTCGCTTGCGACGGCTGCGCCCTCGCGCTCTGCTGGCCGCGCTCCGCGCGCCCCGCCGCCCCTGCCCATCGACTGCGCCGGCACCGCGAACAACGTACTCTTCGCCCCGGTCGGTGGGTTTGGGGGTGGCGGGGCGCGCGCGCACGGCCGCACGAGCGACGGCGGCGTGACCTTCTCTACGACGAAACCTTCGCTTGCGACGGCTGCGCCCTCGCGCTCTGATGGCCGCGCTCCGCGCGCCCCGCCGCCCCTGCCCATCGACTGCGCCGGCACCACGAAACACACACATTTCGCCCCGGTCGGTGGGTTTGGGGGCGGCGGGGCGCGCGTGCGCGGCCACGCGGCCAGCATCGCGGCGCTTGCCACGCTGGCGGCGGGTGGCGGTGCGCTTCGCGGCGGTGGCAGGGGGCTGCGACGCGGCGGGGAGGGCGGCGGCTCGCTGGCGGCGGGCGTCGCGCTCTGCAGCGGCGGCGGGCGGCTTGGCGACGTGGCAGGCGGCGGCTCGGGGGTGGCGGTCGTCGTCGACGATCTTCGGGCCTCGGCGTGCGCGTGCGGGTCGGCCGGTGGTGTGGTTGACGGCGGCCACCGGTGCGGCGGCGCGCGGGCGGCGGCGCGCGGTGGCTAGGCGCGTGTGGGCCTTTGGGCCTGCTTCGCCTGGCGCTGCGCACTTCCTGACCCCGCACTTCCTGACCCGTCGGAAGCGTCGTTAGTATATACTAACGGCGCTTACGCGTTCATATTGGATCGCGCGAGCTCCGCGCTCGCCGCTCGGCGAGCCAAGTGCGTTTCCGCAGAAGTCAAGGCGGCAGCCTTCGCGCACGTACGGTACGTACACGCGGGCGGCGGCACGCGACCAGGGGCGCGCGGTTTGGCGGCGTGGGTCCTCTGACTCCTCTCGAGTTTCTGCCCCGCCGGCCGTTTCGCTCGCGGTTTCGCCGCCCTGTCTACGAGCGCCACCTCGAGCGAGCGGACGGAGAAGATGTCGCGCGCGCGCGTGCAGCGATGCGCGCTGCGTGCTGCGCGGAGCAGCAGGCCGCGATTTTTCGCATTCGCGGTGCCCGCACGCGTGAGGCGTGATGTCTGTGATCGTGCCGGAGCGTGATGTCTGTGATGTCTGTGATGTTCAACACTGGGACGCGTGAATGCCGTGCCGTGCCGGCGCGCGCGCTCATGGCGTCGAGCGCATCATGCGGGATGGCCGAGCGGTAGAACGAGCCGTCCGTGCGCATTTCGCTGCCGCACACGCGCGCCGACGGGTACCTGCAGCCGTTGCCCCTACACATTCTTACTAGCTGTTGCGATTTAAGCCGCCAGCAGCTCTGCCGCGGTGGGCCGCGCGGCGGCTCGCTATGGCGGACGTGCCGGACCTGACGGCGGTGGACCGGCTGGACGCGGAGGCGCTGCTCGGCATCCTCTCCGAGCGCTTCGCCGCGGACGCCGTGTACACGTACATTGGCCCAATCCTCATCGCGCTCAACCCGCTCAAGCCGCTGCCCATTTACGGCGAGGCGCACGCGGCGCGGTACCGCGAGGCGCGCGCGCGCACGGACGTGCCGCCGCACGTGTACCGCGTGGCGCACGAGGCGTATACCGAGATGGTCGACGAGCGCATGAACCAATCCATCGTCGTCTCGGGCGAGTCGGGCGCGGGCAAGACGGAGACGACCAAACACATTGTGCGGATGGTCTCGTGGGCGTCGGCGCACGCGCTCGGCAAGGGCGACGCGGGCGGCGCGGGCGTGGGTGCGGCCCTCGAGGCGAAGCTGCTCGCGACCAACCCGATCCTCGAGGCGTTGGGCAACTGCCGCACGCTGCGCAACGACAACTCGAGCCGCTTCGGCAAGTTTGTGCGGCTGCAGTGCTCGGGCGCGGGCGCGATCACCGGCTGCACGCTCGACACGTACCTGCTCGAGAAGAGCCGCGTGGCCGCACCGGGGCCGGGCGAGCGCAACTTCCACGTCTTCTACCAGCTTCTCGCCGGCGGCGCCGCCTCCGTCCGCGCCGAGCTGCAGCGCGCGCTCGGCGGGCCAGCGCCCGCGCCGGGCGCGTTTGGGTTTTTGAGTGCGCCCGGCGCCGTCCACGCGATCGACGGCGTCGACGACCGCGCGGCGTTCGATGAGACGCGCGGCGCGCTCAAGGCGGTGGGTCTAGGCGAGGCGGACGTTGCGCTCGTCCTCGAGCTCCTCTGCGCGCTCCTCCTGCTGGGCAACGTACGGTTCGTGCACGCCGAGCCCACGGGCGCGGACGCGCAGCCCGGCGCCGTCGTCGACGGCGAGCGCGCACGGCAGGCGCTCGACGCGGCGGCGGGCGCGCTGGCGTGCAACGCGGCGGACATCGAGGCGGGCATGTGCACGCGCCGGCTGCGCGCGGGCGCCGAGTTTGTGACCAAGCGCTTGTCCGTCGGCGAGGCGGAGTCGGCGCGCGACGCGCTCGCCAAGGGCCTGTACGCCGGCCTCTTCGACGCGCTCGTCAAGCGCGTCAACTCGTCGCTCGGCGGCGGGAAGAAGACGAAGGAGGAGGAGCGGGTGGGCGCGTCGTCCGCCTTCTTCGGCGTGCTCGACATCTTTGGCTTCGAGAACTTTGGCACCAACTCCCTCGAGCAGCTGTGCATCAACTTTGCAAATGAGAAGCTGCAGGCGCACTTCAACGCCGTCGTCTTCAAGGCGGCGCTGCAGGACTACGAGAGGGAGGGCGTGCACGTGCCGGCGGACCTGCCGTTCACTGACAACCAGGCGGTGATCGAGGCGATCGAGGCGCGCCCCGCCGGCCTGGTGTGGCTGCTGCAGGACACGTGCTCCTTCGCAAAGGCCACCGACGACACCTTCGCCGACGCGGTCGAGGAGAAGCTGCACGCCTCGCCCGCACTGGGCAAGCAGCGCGGCGGCAAGGGCGCGACGGCGAAGCGCGCGTTCACGCTGCGCCACTACGCCGGCGACGTGACGTACGAGGTGGGCGGCTTCTTGCACAAGAACAAGGACCCGCTGCACGAGGACCTCGCCGTCGCGCTCGCCGAGTCGAAGCGGCCGCTCGTCGCCGCGCTGCTTTCGGCGAGCGGCGAGAAGGGCGGGAAGGGGTTTAAGGGCGTGCTCTCCAAGTTTTACCTCCAGCTCGACGCGCTCGTCCGCCAGCTGTGCACGTCCAAGTGCACGTTCGTGCGCTGTCTCAAGCCCAACCCGGCGATGCGACCGGGCGAGATCGCGCGCGCGCACGTGCTCGAGCAGCTCGCCGCGTGCGGCGTGCTCGAGGCGATCTCGATCACGCGCTCAGGCTATCCCGACCGCCTCCTCTGCGCCGAGCTCGCGCCGCAGTTCGCTATGCTCATCCCGCCGCAGCCGCTGCCGGACAACCTCGCCGCCGACGACGCGGCCGCGCGCGCCGTGTGCACGCGCGTCTTCGCGGCGGCGGGGCTCGCGCGCGGCACGCACTACGAGCTCGGCCATCGCAAGGCCTTTTTCAAAGCCGGTGCCTTTGGCCTCCTGCGCGAGGCGCGCCGGCGCAAGACCCTCGCGTACGCGACCGCGCTGCAGGCGGCCGGTCGGCGGATGCTCGCGGTCCGCCATCGCCAGTCCCTCGCGCGCACGGCGGCGGCGGTGGCGGCCGAGGCGCAGCACGCGCGCAAGGTGGCGGCGCGCGGCGAGGCGGAGGCGCGCGCGCTCGCCGAGCGCGCCGCGGCCGAGGCCGCGTCGGCCGCCGTCGACGCGGCGCCGCTCGGTGCCGACGCCGACGCGACCGCCGAGGCGGCGGCCGCCGCGGCGCGCCAGTCCAAGTACGACGAGCTTGACCAGCTGCGCAACCCGACGTCGGAGCTGGCGGCCGCGCGCGCCAAGCTGCGCAAGGCGCCCGGCCTGCGGCAGGGCGCCGCCGCGCCCGGCGCGGCCGGCGCCGACGCCGACGGCGGCGCGGCCGCCGCGGCGCGGCGCGGCGTCGGCCACTCGAAGACGTACGGCGTCCTCGACACGCGCGCGCCAGTCCGGCCGCCCGCCGCGCAGCACGTGATCCGCGCGGACGACGTGGACGTGGGCGACGACGATGGCGGCGTCGGCACCGACGGCGTCTCGCTGCCACGGCCGAGCGCGCCGCCACAGCTCGGCACGCCGCAGCGCTCGACGGAGGACGAGCTCGACCCCGGCGTGCTCGACTACGCGCGCTACCTGGGGATGGACCCCGAGGACAAGGTGGACGCGGGCTTGCTGTGGATCGCCAAGGAGGCGCTCTTCGCCGCCGTGCCGGAGCCGTGGGCCGAGAGCGTCGACATGCGCGGCCGCCTCTACTACGTCAACGACGTGACGGGCCAGACGCTGCGCGAGCACCCGCTCGACGAGTACTACCGGCAGATGCTCGTGCAGCACCGCGGCCAGGGGGGCAAGGCCCACTGGACGCCCGGCGCGGCCGCGTCCGGGCGCGTCGACGGTCCGAGCCGGAAGCGCACCGAGTTTGATTACTACACGCAGGCGGGCTACTACCAGACCACCGAGGAGATGGCCGAGGCCTTTGCGCTCGACAACTTGCCCGCCGTGCCCGGCGGCGGCGGCGGTGGTGGCGCGGACGCGCGCGGTGGGCCAACGCCGCTGCCGCCGCAGCTGCAGGCGCGGCTCGTCGTCGACCCGACGATGCCCGCACACGCGCAGCACGCTCGCGACGGCGGCGGCGCGGTGCGCGGGTCGCAGCTGCCGCTGCCCATGTCGCCCTTTGGATCGGCGCCGCTCGCGCGCGTGCTGTGCGAGCCCGCCGGCCGCTTCGCGATGGTGCAGTGCTACGTCGAGCGCGCGCACGACCGGCTGGGCGTGCGGTACGACCTGTACCTCGAGCTGCCGCCCTACCACGCGCTCTACTGCCTGTCGGCGAAGAAGATGAAGGCGGCGCGTACGTCGCTCTTCCGCATCTCGACCGACAAGGGCGCGGCCGACGTGGGCTCCGCGGGCTATTTGGGAAAGCTGAAGGCGACCGACGTGGGCGGGCTGTCGTGGACGCTGTACACGCCGGGCCTCTCGCCCAAGAAGGCGGACAAGGTGGAGCGCGCAAAGGCGGCAGGCGCGGGGCGCAGGGCGCGCCGGAGCACGTCGGAAGCGGCGGCGGCCGCCGCCGCCGCCGCCGCCGCCGCCGGTGGCGAGGGCGGCGGCGGCGGCGAGGGACGCGACAGGGACGACGACGACGACGACGGCGACGAGCTGCGCGCCGAGCTGCTGTCCATCGCGTTCGAGCGCTCGATCTTCGGCTCGGGCGGGCCAACGCAGCTCGTCGCCGCGCTGCCCGCCGAGCGCGAGGAGGGCGGGCGCATCGTCGTGCGGCCGCGCGTCAAGGAGGAGACGCTTTCCGAGCGGCTCAAGGCGGGGCGCAAGGCGGGCCTCGTCGTGATGAGCAACAAGGCGCGCCACGCGCCGAGCGCGCGCGCGCCGCGCGCTGCGCGCCGCACGCCGCGCTCGCGGGCATCTCACGCGCGCGCGTCGCGGCGCGCGCGCGCGCAGCTGCCCGTGTGGAACGAGCAGCTGCAGTCGTACACGCTCGAGTACAACGGGCGTGCGACCGAGCCGTCCGTCAAGAACATCCAGCTCGTCGAGAGCCAGAATTCGCCCGACATCAAGTTTCAGCTCGGTGCCCGCCGCGCGCAGCGCCCGCGCGCCCGCCCGCGCCCGCGCGCGCGACGCGCTCACGTGCCGGCGCGCCATGCGGCGACAGGCAAGGTTGGCGCCGACCGCTTCAACGTGGACTACAAGCGGCCCTACTCGGCGCTGCAGGCGTTTGCCATCGCGGTCGCCGTATTCGACGACAAGCTGCTTTGCAGCCCCGCGCCGCCCATCCTCCGCACCGCGCTCTCGCTCAAAGACAAGCTCCTGCACAGGACAACGTGAGACTGAGCGGCGCCTGTACACGGAGCGTCGCCCCCCCCAGCGGGCGGCCTATTCGGACACGCCATCCGCTTTCGGCTGGCCGTCATCCGCCGGATTGTCGGACAGAGCGGCACCAAATAGCGCGGCGTTGCGCGCCATCAGCTCGGCGCGCGCCTCGCCCTCGACGCAGCCCTTCACCTTGGCCGGCCTTTCGGCGCCATCCGAGGCGAACCAGAGCGCTGCGATGTGCGTGTCGTCCTCCGGGATGGCCATCGCTTTGCCCGACTTCTCCTGCATCCAGATCGGCGGCCCGGCCGCGAGGAGGCGGCGCGTCGTCGCGGCGCAGTCGGATGTGCGCAGGTGCTCCTCGTACTCGCCCATCTGCGTGTCGAGGAAGCGGCGCACGACGTCCTCGGAGATCTTGGCCGCGTGCCACTTTCCGGACGGCGCCGTTTGGTACTCGACGTAGTTGCTCTCGTCGATCTCGTCGTACGTCACCATACACTCGAGCCCCTCGGGCGGCTTGCCGTGCCCCGCCATGCCCTTTCCTTGGTGGGCGGGACCTGTGTGTCAAAGGATTTGAAGGATGTCGGAGAACGAGCTCGCCGCGCTCGAGGCGTGGGTGCGCGCGAACGGTGGCACGGTCGGGCCGGTGCGCGCGCGCGCGCGCGCGGCGCGGGGCCATGGCCTCGTCACGACGCGTGCGGTGCGCGTCGGCGAGCTGCTGCTACGCGTGCCCGCCGCGCTCATCCTGACCGACGAGAGCGCGTCGCGCTCGCCGCTCGGGCGCGCTCTGCGCGCGGCGCTGCCGTCGGCGACGCCCGCCGAGCTCGTGTGCGCCGCGCTCGTGCATGAGCGGCAGCTCGGTGACGCATCGGCGTGGGCGGCGTGGCTGCGCACCGTGCCCACCGAGTACGAGTCGGCCCCCGCGTGGGGCACGTCCGAGCTCGAGCTGCTCGGTGCGGACGCGCTCGGCACGCCGCTGCGCGCGCGCGTGCGCGCCGAGCAGGCGGCGCTGCGCGAGCGCCACGTTGCGCTGCGCGCCGCGCTGCACGCCACGCACGGCGACGGCGCGGCGGCGTGCGCGCTGCTCGCGGACGGCCTCTGCTGGCGCGCATTCGTCAGCGCGTGGTGCGCGGTGCACTCGCGCGCCGCGTCGATCGGCCGCGGCGCGGGCAAGGCGAGCGGCCTCGCGCTCGTGCCGATGGGCGATCTCTTCAACCACCGCCCCGGCGCGCCGACGAGCGCGAGCTATGTGCGCAGTGAGTGCGGGTGCGCGTATGTTGGCATTGTGTCTGTGCTGCATGTGTGAGTGTGACTGCATGTCCGTGTGACACGCATGGCGGATGTCCGTCGGCGGATCCCATTGGTGGGCGGCGAAACGATTCGCCGGGCTTACTTGGGGGTTCGGTGTCTTAACGAAGAAGAAGAGACGAAGACCGCGCTCGGCCAGGCCGAGCACTAGGTGGCGCTCGACTCGCCTGGTCCGCCCATCGGGGACAGGGAGTCGGAGTGAGCTACTGCGTCGACAAGTTGATCGGGATGTCTAGCATGACGTCAAGCCGCAGCGGCGACAACCTGATCATCAAGAACATCGACGACTCGAAGGAGAAGAAGGTCGGCGGCAAGCAGCCGGGCGCGAACGCGAAGTCGGACGCGGGCAAGAAGTCGATCGTCGTCGACAACAGCAGCGCGGCGACGTCCGGCGCGACCCGGCTGGGCGCGATCTTCTCGCTCTCGGCGACGGCGCCAGACGGAGGCGCGCTCCTCGCGGCGACGACAGCTGCGACCGGCCTGGACCGCCCGAAGCCGCGCATCGGCGGCGCGTGCGACGCGCTCATCGACTCAGGCTCGGAGAAGAACATCGTGCCGGCCGAGCTGCTCGTCAACTGCAAGAAGCTGGACAAGCCGCAGACGCTCGTCTTCGGTAACGGCACGCAGGAGATCGTCAAGGTCGCCGGAGATCTGCTGCTCCACCTCGACGAGGCCAGCGCCGCCAAGTTCGGCGGAGTGCCGTTCCTCGTGCTCAAAGCCTGGGCGTCCGACAAGGTGGTGATGCCGATCTTCTCCGCGGCCTGCCTCGCCGGCGCCGGCGTTCTCATCACGTTCTCGCGCGACGGCTACTACGCGGACTTCCGCACCGTCGGTGGCCCGCGCGTGCGCCTGGACGAGCAGTCCAAGATGAAGGTGTGGCTCGCGCGGACGGCTTCGACCGCGCTCAAGTCCAACCCGGCGCTCGTCGCCGCCGTCGCGCAGCCACGGGAAACTAAGTCGCCCGCCGGCCGGTCCAAGCGAGGAGGAGCTTCGGATATGGTCGATCAGAGCGGGCACAACGGACAAGAACCTCCTGCTGCGTACGATGGAGCGCACCGGCGGAATGACGGGACGCAAGATTGACGCGCTCGACGAGCAGTCGGCGGCGTCGATGGTCCGCAAGTCGTTCAAGGACGCGATGCCGAAGGGCAGCTACCCGGGCGGCGTCACTCATGTCGACATCTTCGAGATCTCTCGAGGTGTTCTTCCGTTCAGCGTGGAGGGCCGTCGCCTCGGCTTCCGCTACGGGATGATCCTGATCGACGGCTACTCGCGTCGGTGGCAAGTGTACGCGCTGCGCACGCTGGCGGAAAGCGAGATCGCGCTCGCGCTGCAGTGGTACGCGCAGCTGTTGGGGACGGGGGCGATGCACATCTCCCACTGGATCCTCGGCTCGTCGTTCGGGCGACGCAGCATCCACACGGATGGCGGCACTTCGTTGATGGCCGCATCGGTCGAGCGCGCGCTGGCGCAGCTCGGCTTCTCTTCGACGGTTACCTCCGCACCCGACTCGCCGAGTTCGAACGGGGTGGCGGAGCGCGCGATTCGTACGCTCAAGGTCCGTCTGCGCGCGCTCATGACGCGCGCGGGAGGCATACCCATGCACGACTGGCACTTTGCGGCGTGGCATGCGGTGGCATCGCGCAACAGGCTCGCTTCGCAACGTATCGCGCAGGCGGGTGAGCGCGACGAGTGGCGGTCGCCGGAGGAGCTCTTCTTCGGCGTGCCGGCTACGTTCAAGCACCACGTGGCCTTCGGGGCCAGGTGCCGGGTGCTGCTGGTCGGGGCTCGCGCGCAGGCGCTGGGCACGCTCCGCCAGCGCGCCGTGCTCGGGCGCGTCTACCTCTGGGGTGGGCACGGCCTGCAGGTCCGGGGCGTGTTTCGTTACGTCCTCGGCCATGTCGTCCGCTGCGACGACGGTACCCTTTTGTACTCACGCGATGTGTGGGTCGACGAGACGGACATCGTCGAGGGGGGGTTCTCATCGCTTGGCGCCGCACCGCAGCGGGCTGGCGTGGGGACGAGTGATGCTGCGCGCCGCACGCGCGAGCACGATTCGCTGTCGGAGGACGCGCCCGATGGGCGGCTGCCTGCCGACGAGGAGCACGACTGGGCCGACACGCCCGACAGTGCGAGCGAGGATGAGGACGTCGACTTCCACGCTTCCGAGAGGCCATCGCACGAGGAGCACGACAGGGCTGACACGCCCGACAGTGCGAGCGAGGGTGAGGACGTCGGCTTCGCCGCGTCCGAGAGGCCGTCGCTGAGCACCGGAGCTGCGCCGACGCGCGAGCTACCGGGGATTGCGGCTGCGCCGATGCTCGGGCTGCCGTGGTTCGGGGCCTTGCCGAGGCGCGGGGTGCCCGAGAGAGCGGCTGCGCCGACGTGCGCGCTGCCCGAGAGTGCGGCTGCGCTGACGCGCGAGCTGCCGTGGTACGGGGCTTCGCCGACGCGCGAGCTGCCGTGCGAGTCGCCTTCCGGCCTGATCGGCGCGGACGACGACGAGGGCGTGGCCTCACCTGATGGTCACGCGCAGGGCGCGGACGTGACCTCACCCCAACGTGGTCACGCGATGCCGCGCGACGAGGCGGGCGTTGCATACCCCGTGCTCAGTCCGATCGCGAAGCCGCACGAGGACGTGTCGGGCGACGAGTCGGGCGCCAACTATGACGTGCTGGACGAGTCGCAGCAGCAGCTCGACCTGTCGCACGACGTGGACCGCCGTGATCGCACTTCTCGGTCCAACCCGCAGCTGTTCCCTCGCGTTCTGGCTGCGACCTGCCTCGCTGTCTGGAAGGCGCAGGACGTCGTCATCCCGAAGAACTGCAAGCAGGCGATGCGCTCGCAGCAGGCCGAGCAGTGGCAAGCCGCCGTCCAGGAGCACCTCGCCGGGCATGAGCAGCTCGGCACCTTCGAGGAGGTGCTCGTGCCGCTCGGCACGTGGGCGCTCCCGAGCCAGTGGGTCTTTTCCATCAAGGTCGGCTCGGACGGCAAGGTCGAGCGCTTCAAGGCGCGCTCGGTCCTGTTGGGCAACTACCAGAGGCCCGGCGTGGACTTCCAGGAGGTCTTCTCGCCGACGATCCGGCCCGAGCAAGTTCGTCTGCTCATCGCGCTCGGGGCCAAGATGCAGACGGGCAAGGCGCAGCGCTTCGAGGACGCGACCATCGGCTCGTTCGTCGTCGTCACCAAGGACGACGTCAAGGACGCGTACCTCAACTCGTCGCTCAACGAGGACGAGCGGCCGCTGCACAGTTTGCCCCAAGGCTACGTGACCAAGACGGTCGCGCCGTCCGGCTTCAAGGTGGTCGGGCGGAGTCTCAAGGCGCACCCAGGCCTTCGGCAGTCGGGGCGCGCGTGGCATCGGCTGCACCGATCGTCGCTGCTTGCGCTCGGCTTCGCCGAGGCGCCGTCCGCTCCGTGCATCTACGTCAAGGAGACGGCACCGGGCGAGTACCTCATCGCAGGAGGGTTCGTGGACGATCTCATCTTCCTCAACCTGACGCGCTCGGCGCGCGCGATCGAGGAGCTGGCCGCGAGCTTGCGGCCGCACTACGAGATCAAGCTTTCGGAGAGGCTCGACAAGTTCCTCGGCGCCATCTTTGAGACGTGGTCGGACGGCATTTACATGCACATCGGACCGTACGTCACCGGGCTGCTCGAGCGCTTCGAGGCGACGACGGGACAACCGGCTCCGACGCCGGAGGTCGAGGCGCGATCGCTCGTGTCGTCAGACGACGACGACGACGAGCTGCTCTCGACGGAGGACAAGCTCAAGTACCAGTCCATCACGGGAGGGCTGATGTTCGCGATGGTGACGTGCCGGCCCGATCTTGCGCACGCGGTGAACATGCTGGCGCGGCGGATGTCGAGGCCGCGGGCCGTCGACCTGCGCGCCGCACGTCGCGTGCTGCAGTACCTGCGCGGCACCGAGCAGCTCGGCTTGCTCTTCAAGTACGACGAGGACGCCGAGTGCGCGACGCTGCGCGCGTTCGCCGACGCGGACTGGGCCAACGACCCCGTGCAGCGCAAGTCCACGACCGGGTACATCGTGTTTTTCAACGGCGCGCCGATCTCGTGGCACAGCGGCTTGCAGAGCACGATCTCGCTCAGCAGCTGCGAGGCGGAGTATGTCGCATTGAGCGAGTGCTGCCGCGAGTCGATTACCTCCGGAGCATCATCGACTTCCTCCACCATCCGTCGGAGTCGCCGACGGAGATCTTTGAAGACAACCAGGGGACGATCGATCTCGTCAACAACCCGGTGCACCACCGGCGCACGAAGCACGTCGAGGTCAAGTACCACTACGTGCGCGACGCGCAGGAGAAGGGTCGGATCGTTGTGAGCAAGGTGCACACCTCGCTCAACCACGCCGACATCATGACGAAGGCCACAGACAACGCCACGTTCGCTCGCCACGTTACGAGCTTCATGGTCGCCCGCCGCTGAGTGCGTTCTGCGCGCGCGCGCGCCGCACGCACGGTGCGCGTCGAGGGGGGGTGTTGGCATTGTGTCTGTGCTGCATGTGTGAGTGTGACTGCATGTCCGTGTGACACGCATGGCGGATGTC
The DNA here is from genome assembly GCA_019448385.1 of Diacronema lutheri. NCBI lineage: Eukaryota > Haptophyta > Pavlovophyceae > Pavlovales > Pavlovaceae > Diacronema > Diacronema lutheri. The sequence goes on along the minus strand of JAGTXO010000030.1, from coordinate 15,823 downwards.
CGTCGGCGGATCCCATTGGTGGGCGGCGAAACGATTCGCCGGGCTTACTTGGGGGTTCGGTGTCTTAACGAAGAAGAAGAGACGAAGACCGCGCTCGGCCAGGCCGAGCACGAGGTGGCGCTCGACTCGCCTGGTCCGCCCATCGGGGACAGGGAGTCGGAGTGAGCTACTGCGTCGACAAGTTGATCGAGATGTCTAGCACGTACGAGTACCGCGCGGCGTATGCGCTGAGTGAGGGCGAGGAGGTCTTGGTGGTATATACGGTTTGCCCGTATCCGACGACGGCTCATCGAAAGCCATCAGCAGCGCGCACTTGGGCTCAGGCTTGTGCCCGGCGGTGTACGCGCTATTCGGATGCGGGTGCCCGTCGATACGCTCGAAGATCGAGTCGGCCTCGCGCTCTTGCCTGCGCGGCGTCGCGCTCAGGTCGGGTCGCGCGACAGCGTCCGCCAGCGCCGGCCGCGCGCGCGCAGCGCGCGCGTCACGCCGACGAGGATGGCGACGGGCAGGCTGGCGAGCTCAGAGCAGAGAGACGCCACGTCGTCGGGCTTGGAGAGGTCGTACGGGAACATGCGCACGTCCGCCTTGCGCTTGGCGTGGACGAGCGACAAGGCCTGCAGCTCCTGCTGCAGCGCCGCGAGCCTGTCGCCGCGGCGCGCGACGAGGATCAGGTCGAAGCCGCGGCACGCGAGCTCTCGCGCGATCTGAGCGCCGATGCCGGACGAAGCTGGCGCTGCAGCAGGCAGAGCGCGGCCTTGCACGCGTACAGTGTGGGCGGGATGTCGCCGGAGAAGGGCCAGCGGTATCTGCACGCGTACAGTGTGGGCGCGGCCTTGCACGCGAGGAGGATCGACGCGAAGAAGGACCAGAGAGCAAACGCGCCCACACTGTACGCGAGGACCAGCAGCGTGGCGAATGGAGAGGTCGAAGGGATCTTGAGCGGCGCCGTCTCGGCCGGAGCCGAGGCGTGCTGGTCGTTCGAGCGAGAGTCGGGCGGCCACTCAATCTTGGATGCGTGTTCCGTCCGGCCAGCCAAGATTGGCCACTCAATCTTGGTGGAGTGTTCCGTCCGGCCAGCCAAGATTGGCCACTCAATCTTGGTTGAGCAAGATTGGCAAACCCTCCTGTGGCTACACTTTTCGAGTCCGTACAGTACACAGCCCCCTGGCGCCGGCTGTCCGTATAGCCGAGTCCGTACAGCGGCTGTCGTGGCGCGAGTCCGTACCGTACACGGGTCGAGTCCGTACAAGAGACCGTGCAGCAGTCCGGCCAGAGTCCGGGAGTGGGCGCGGTGCGCCGGGCTGCGCGCGCGTCCGCGCAGGCAACCTGCGCCCTCAAGCTGCTCACGCGCTCGCCGGTGCTCCCTCCTCGTCCGGCTCCTCATCAAGCTGGAACTCGTCGCACCCATTGTCGAAGATGGGGTCCTCCTCCTCATTGACCTCGATGTCCTCGTCGACGAGGCCCAAGGCATACCTTGAGGAGTTGTGCAGGCCATGGTTGATGCACGGCACCCAATCGATGCCCTTCTCCTTGGCGAGGTCGATGCAGCACTTGCGCACGTTCGCGCCCGAGTCGGTCGCGATAGACGCGATGTCCGAGTTAGTGAGGCCAAACTCTTGGAAGCGAGACTCGAGGTGCTCCTTGATCCCGACAGCTGTGTGCGCGCCGAAAAACTTGACGACACCCAGCTTGAGCGTCTCGAGCTCGCCAGTCTGCGGATCGGCAAAGCGCAGCGCCAACGAACTGTATGCGTCGCCGGAGTGGCGCGCGGTCCACATGTCCGTCGTCGCGTGCGCCCACGCCAGGCCGCTGTACGAGCTCTATGCGAAGCGCCTGCGCGAGTTCACCAAGGACGACGAGCTCTGCAAGAAGATCCCCGCGCTCTCGCAGGGCGCGCGCCGCAAGTTGCTGCTGGAGATCGAGAACCTGTGGGCGGATGACGAGGACGATGTGCCCGCAGCTGATGCGCCGCCCGAGAGTCCGAGTGCAGAGGCCGAGTGATCGGCTCCGGCGGCTGCTTCTGCTGCTGTCGTGCTGGATTGACAGAGATCAGGTACTGACCCATCTCTGCCGCCGCTGCAAAGCGCACCGCCGCCCGCCGCCAGCGTGGTAAGCGCCGCGATGCCGCCCGCGTGGCCGCGCACGCGCGCCTCGCCGCCCCCAAACCCACCGACCGGGGCGAAAAGTACGTTGTTCGTGGTGCCGGCGCAGTCGATGGGCAGGGGCGGCGGGGCGCGCGGAGCGCGGCCACCAGAGCGCGAGGGCGCAGCCGTCGCAAGCAGAGCAATCGTCGGAGAACAGGCCACGTCACCGTCGTCCGCGCAGCCGCGCGCGCGTGCCTCGCCGCCCCCAAACCCACCGACCGGGGCGAAAAGTACGTTGTTCGTGGTGCCGGCGCAGTCGATGGGCAGGGGCGGCGGGGCGCGCGGAGCGCGGCCGGCAGAACGCGACGGCAGAACGCGAAAACGCAGCCGAGACGATTAAGGCAAACATCGTCGAGGCGGCCGGCATTCCGAAGCCTCCGGCCGGCGCGGCCGCGCGGGCGCGCGCCGCGCCGATGGGGACCACGGGGCCTCGCAGTATACTGGATGGGCGCCGCCAGGCGCCCGAAGCTCTGGCACACTGGCACCAAAAAAACTGGTGAGACCGTTCTTATGGGTATAAGAGACCGTGCTCGTTCCAGCACCGCCTCACGTACTTCTTCGCCCACTCCTACCCTTCCGACGCGGCCGGCGCGGCGGCGACCTTCGACGCTGCCGTCCTTCGGGCCGCCACCGTCGCCCTTGGCGTCTCGGTGTCCACGGATGCTCACGCCTGCCGCCGGCTGTTCCTGCCGGTCGCGCAGCACGGCGGCGGCCTGCGCCGGCAGGCCGACTCTGCGCTCGCGGAAGTCTGGGGCGCAGCGTGGCGGGTCGTGCCGCACTTGCTCGACACGCTCGCGCCGGACGGCACGGTGCTCATGCAGGGCATCCTCGACCGTCCGGCCATCGCAGCCCGCGTCGGTCGCGGCGCGTTCGACGCCATGACCACGCTGGGCTGGCGCCAGTTCTTCGCCTCGGGCTCGCGCCTAGGCGGCGAGCTCGAGGCGGCGTGGAGTCGCATGCAGGCGGAGCTGACCGCCCAAAAGTGCTCAACAAACTCAAAATCGCTTTTGGGCGGTCCGCCGAAAAGTGCTGCAGGGTCAAGCCGCTGAAATCGCTGAAGGACTGCTAGTTGGACGCTGAAGGGTCAAGCCGCCCTCCTGCGGCCACAGGATCGCGCGTTGTGCCCTGGCTGCTGACAGACCTTGCAGCGTTGGCGTTTGGCGGGCGGCTGCGCACGCGCGCTTTCCAGGTTTTCCTCGTCGTCGTCGCCGAGATGCGCATCGTCATCCACGTCGCCCGGATGGCGGTCATCGTCGTGTCCGACATTGCCACCAGGCGGAGGTGGCGGCGGCGCAGGCGGCAGCGGATCTGGCGCGCCAGCGCCAAGCTCCTTGAGTTCGAAGCAGTGCCCGCAGAAAAGGTGCCCATCCTCGTCGCCCTGTCGCACACGTCATGCACCTGGCCACTGGCCGTAGGACAGCCGCATCGTAGCCTTGGTCTCCTCCGAGTCGTTTCGCACCCTGCTGTACGGACCAATATAGCAGGCGCAGCACCATTTCGAATCGGCGGGCAATGTCCGGTCTGTCGCGCCATCATCGACGCGCCACGGCACGGCTCAAAAGCTCTCCTGAAGCGTGCATCCTCACGAGCGCTCAGTCGACCTGCTGCTCGTAGTGGGCACGAGACGCAGGGTAGGATACGCGCGTACCAAAAGCTCTAAGACGCGCGAATCGCTGGGCTCGGTGCGCGAGCTGGCGCGCGCGAAGCTGACCACGCGAAGCTGGCGCGCGCGAAGCTGGCGCGCGCGAAGCTGGCGCGCGCGAAGCTGGCGCGCGCGAAGCTGGCGCACGCTCTCGTACCAGATCGCACGGCAATGACAAGCCGCAAATCAATACCATCGGGCTGCTCTGCAATCAGCGTGCCTATGTGCGGGATCGGGTTGACTCGACCAGGCCCTGTGAAGATGCTCCAGCGATTGGTAGCCCAAGCTGCGCACGCCATCCGCGCACGTGGCAAATGTGAAGTCGCTTAGGTTGACCTTGGCGACAGAGCACACGTGGCAAATGTGAACGCACGGATACCGCGAGAGCTGCAAAGCCGGGCAGCAGGTGTGGTCGGCCAGGCTTACCTTCCATGTCTCCGTCGAATGGCCCAGCCTGCCCACCTACCAAACACCGTCACCCAGAGCCCGCGCCCGCGTACTGCTCATCTTGGTCGCGCGCGCGCGCGTGTCCTTCAAACGCTTGACCACATCTGGCGGAACCCCGGGCATCACCTGGTCGCGCGCCTGGGAGTGCTCGATGGCGCAAAGCTGCTGCGTTGCCATCCTCTCCGCGCAGCGCTCGACAAGAATAGCAAGGGCAGAGAATGGATCCAGGGCGCGAACGTCGGCAAGGGCATTGTTCTCCGACTCTGCGGCCGATGAGGTGTACCATCCATGCAGCTCCTGCTCACACTTGATGCGGAAGTACTTACGCCACTCGGTCTCTGGGAAAAGACGCTTGGCGGCGTCAGGCATGCGGCTCCAGGCCGCGTCCCATGCGAGATTCGTTGCCGCACGAACGCTCGACTTGCCTCGAACACACAATTGATTGCCTGCCAAAGGCTGCAAAACCGTGATCTTCCTTCCCAGGCGCAGTGCAACGGCAATAAGATCCACCCAGCCAAGCTTTGCCAGCACCTCAGTGCACATCGCGGCCGTTTGCGCGCGCCGCGCGCCGATGGGATGCGGGGCCGCGCGCCGATGGGAGGCGGGCAGCCAAAGGCGTGCGGTGCGCCGAACAGGGCAAGGCAGGCAGAAGAAAACGGGGAATGGCGACGGCGGCAGGCCCGTACTCACCCAGCCCCGCTTGCCAAGCCCCGCCCAGCCCCTCACACGTTAAGCACGGCGCGCGCCTCTGGTCTAGCCGTTTTGCTCGGCGCAGCGCGCGCCGATAGGCGGCGGGCAGCCAAAAACGTGCAGCTTTGCACGGCGCGCAGATGTCAAACGCGGGCTTGTTAACGATGCAACCCCCTTCCCGCTCCCGTCCCGCTTCGCGCGCGTCGGCCACGCGTCGCGCGCACCAATGTGGTCTCGGGAAACGCGCGCGCAGCCGAAAACTGCGTGCCTGCAGCTGGACCGTTTTAAAGTGTCCGGCACACTTCCAACAGCTATGTCGCCAGTAAACGCGAGCGCGTCGCCGTAGGCGTCTTCCCGGGGCGACGCCCCCCCCCCCCCCCCCCCCCCCCCCCCCCCCCCCCCCCCCCACTCGCGGCGGCTACTGGCATCGCCCACGACCACGTCGCGGAGCTTCGCCATGAACCCGCTCTCAACCTGCTCGCCTCGCTCGCTCGCAATTACGTTGGGACGTTCGCGCGGCGCGAGGTCGCGGAAATCTTTGGCTCCGTGCTCGCCGGCGTGCCACAGGCCGGGCGCGCGGCTCTGCGGCATCGGCGCGTGTTCCCCGTCGATCTTGTCGTCGTGCTCAATGGCATGGGCTTGGCGCCCCAGCTCGCGCAGACGCCGTGCGAACTCAAGTCGACTGCATACTGCCCTACGCGCTGCGGCCACAGGCCGCTGAGCGGCGGGCGGCGGCCGTCGGCGGCGGGCGGCGGCCGTCGGCGGCGAGCGGCGGCGCGCGTGCGCCCAGATCGACGGGGTGCCCTTCGACTTGCAGCCGGGCCAGGTGGGCCCAACGCAGGCGCGCCTTAACTCGTTCCTGCCGGTCCGCGCGCTGGTGCGAGCTGCGCCGCGCTCTCGATCGCGTCGGCGCCGCGCGCTCGCACCCGTCGGCGCCGCGCGCTCGCACCCGTCGCGCAGCGCGACCGGCGGCGGCGAGCGCGGCGCGTGCGCTCTCGCGCCACAGCGCGTGCGCGCCTGTCACGGCGAACGTCGCGGCGCGCAGCCGCGCGCGCGCCGGGACGCGCACGTCGGCGCGCCGACGATCGCCGCGAGCGCATCCGCCGCGCCGCGCGTTTCGCCGTCGCGGAGCAGCACGAGCGCGCGCTGCAAGGTCGCCACCTGCCGCCAACCGCGCGCCACATTTGCGTCCGCGTCCAGCTCTGCCTTCGTGCGCACGTTGGCGGGCCGAGCGGCATTTGACTCGTCGGATGCACCTTCTGGCCCGAGCGCACGCGCGTCGTGGCCGCGCGCGAGCGCGACGACGGCGTGCGTGATCGCGCCGCGCAGCCGCTCCGCCGCCTCGGCGTGCTCGCCGCGCTATAGGAGACGGAGCGCAAGCGCAGCTTCGCCGCCACCGCCGCCGCCGCCGCCGGCCAGGCGTTCGCGCTGCTCGTCTGCGGACGGAGCGTCGGCGGCGGCGTCGAGCGTCGCGGCCGAGCGCGCCACGTCGCTCGCCGCGCACTGGCGCAGCGCCTCGCGCGCGGCGCGCGCGGCGACGCTCGCGCTCACCGCGGCGCCGACTGGCGCGCCGTCCATGCCGGCATCGTCACCGGCACCGACGAGTTGGCGCGTGTGTGTCGCGAGCGCCTGCACGCGTTGCGTGCGCTCCGCGGCGGAGAGGGAGAGGAGGAGCTGCGCGGCCGAGCGCGCTGCGGCGCCGAGCCCGCATGCGCCATCCGCGCCGGCCGAGCCGAGCGCACGCAGCGTGGCGGACGCGTCGCCGTCGTTGGCCGCCATCCCAACGAGCAGCTGCTCCTGCTCTACGGCTTCGCGATGCAGCCCAACCCCCACGACGCGTTCACGCTGCCGCTGCCGCCGACGCCGCCACCGCCGACGGTGACAGCGACGGCAGGCACAGCCGAGCCGCGGTCCAACCCTTACCCGCCGACGGCAGGCACAGACGCGCACGCGCTCGAGCGCGCGCGGCGGCAGGCGCTGCTCGCGTGCGGGCTCGGCGCGGCGAGCTGCGTGCTCACGGCGGCCGAGCCGCTCGAGGCGGGCGGCGGCGGTGCACCCGCGCGCTTCGAGCTGCCCTGGCGCGTGCTCACGTTTGCGCGCGTCGCGGTGATGGACGAGGGCGAGTTGCGCGCGCACTGGCATGTGCTGAGCGGCGATGCGCTCTCGGCGGCAAACGAGCGGCGCGCGCTGCGCTGGCTCGGCGAGCAGTGCGCGCGCGTGCTGCGCCTCGCCGGCGCGGCCGACGCGCTTGTGCCCGCGCGGCCTGACGCGCCGGCCGGCGGCAACGCGGCGCGGATGCTCGGCGTGTGGCGTGAGGCGCTGCTCTGGCTGCTGCGCGCGTATCGAGCGGAGGCGCTCGCGCGCCTCGACGCGCTCGCCGAGGCGCCGGTCGCGCCGATCGCCGCCCGCCCGCGCCGCGGGGCCAAGCGCGAGCGCGAGCGCGAGCGCGGCGAGGGCGTCGTCGGTTGTGCGTCGTCGGGTGTGCCATGCGTTGAGTAGCACTAGTCGGATGTTTCGCCAATTTTAACCACATATTCATATTCTGAAGTAACCGTCTCTTCCGTCGCCATGCCGAGCAGACATCACGTTGCGCTCGTGCTGTTGTCCGCTCTCGCCGGCGGCGGCCGGGCGCTGCTGCTGCCGCGCGCGGCGCTCGGGCGGCAACGGCGCGGTGTAGCTCCGCCGCGCGCGTGTGTGCGCCTGAGTGGCGGTGGGAACGCCCCACCGGGCGGCGGCAGCGGCGGGCTCGGCGGCGGCGGCGGCGGGCCTGGCGGGGGCGGCCGAGGCGGTGGGCGCGGCGGGCGCGACGACGACGCGTTCGGGGCGGCGCGCGGCTGGATAGAGCGCCACCCCATCGTGCTGAAAGCAACGTCCATGGGCGTGACTTACTCGCTCGCCGACCTGTCCGCGCAGCTCTTCTCTCGCCTGACCAACCCGGAAGAGCGGCTGACGCTCGAGGCGCGTGTGCGGCGCAACGCCGGCCTCGGCCTGATCGGCCTCCTCTGGGTGGGCCCACTGCTCACGGTGTGGTTTGAGTGGCTCGCGCGCGTGTTCCCGGGCGCGGGCGGTGGCGCGGTGCTTTTGCGCACGCTCGCCGACCAGCTGCTCGAGGTGCCGTTCATGATCAGCTGCATCTTCTTCCTCTCCGCGCTCGCCGAGGGGCATGACGTAGCGTTCGCCGCGCGCAAGGTGCGCGCGAAGCTGCTCTCGACGTGGCGCGGCTGCACGGTTGTGTGGCTGCCCGTGCAGCTGGTCAACCAGGGCCTCGTGCCCCTCCACCTGCGCGTGTACTTCATGTCGTTTGTCTCCTTCTTTTGGGATGCCTACATGTCGATCGCGGCGCACGCGCCGACGCCCGCGCGCTGAGGTGCCTCAAAGCCAAAGGTCCCGACGAAGCCCGTCTTGGTTGTGGCGCGTGCACTCCCGCGCTCCGGTACAAAAAACACTTGCCCGGTCCCTGCGAGCCGACAAACGGGGACAATCGCGAGACGCTAGGCGAAGGCGAGAGCCGTGCGGCGCGCTTCCCGCCCCCGCGAGCAGGACTTTGGCTAACCCTAACCCTAACCCTAAGAGAAAAGGTAAGGGTAAGGGTAAGGGTGAGGGTTAGGATTACGATTAGGGTGAGGGTAAGGGTGAGGGAAAGGGTGAGGGTAAGGGTGAGGGTAAGGGTAAGTGGTAAGGGTAAGGGTGAGGGTGAGGGTGAGGGTGAGGGTGAGGGTGAGGGTAAGTGGTAAGGGTAAGGGTGAGGGTGAGGGTGAGGGTGAGGGTGAGGGTGAGGGTGAGGGTGAGGGTGAGGGTGAGGGTGAGGGTGAGGGTGAGGGTGAGGGTGAGGGTGAGGGTGAGGGTGAGGGTGAGGGTGAGGGTGAGGGTGAGGGTGAGGGTGAGGGTGAGGGTGAGGGTGAGGGTGAGGGTGAGGGTGAGGGTGAGGGTGAGGGTGAGGGTGAGGGTGAGGGTGAGGGTGAGGGTGAGGGTGAGGGTGAGGGTGAGGGTGAGGGTGAGGGTGAGGGTGAGGGTGAGGGTGAGGGTGAGGGTGAGGGTGAGGGTGAGGGTGAGGGTGAGGGTGAGGGTGAGGGTGAGGGTGAGGGTGAGGGTGAGGGTGAGGGTGAGGGTGAGGGTGAGGGTGAGGGTGAGGGTGAGGGTGAGGGTGAGGGTGAGGGTGAGGGTGAGGGTGAGGGTGAGGGTGAGGGTGAGGGTGAGGGTGAGGGTGAGGGTGAGGGTGAGGGTGAGGGTGAGGGTGAGGGTGAGGGTGAGGGTGAGGGTGAGGGTGAGGGTGAGGGTGAGGGTGAGGGTGAGGGTGAGGGTGAGGGTGAGGGTGAGGGTGAGGGTGAGGGTGAGGGTGAGGGTGAGGGTGAGGGTGAGGGTGAGGGTGAGGGTGAGGGTGAGGGTGAGGGTGAGGGTGAGGGTGAGGGTGAGGGTGAGGGTGAGGGTGAGGGTGAGGGTGAGGGTGAGGGTGAGTGTTGGCATTGTGTCTGTGCTGCATGTGTGAGTGTGACAGCATGTCCGTGTGACACACACGACGGATCCCACTGGTGGCCAGCGAAACGTTTCGCTCGCGCCTTTTGGGCGATTCGGTGTCTGAACGAAGACGGAAAGAAACGAAGACCGCGCTCGGCCAGGCCGAGCACTAGGTGGCGCTCGACTCGCCTGGTCCGCCCATCGGGGACAGGGAGTCGGAGTGAGCTACTGCGTCGACAAGTTGATCGGGAAGTCTAGCATGACGTCAAGCCGCAGCGGCGACAACCTGGTCATCAAGCAAGCCGGCGACATGAAGAACCCGGAGAACCTGACCCTCCTCAAGCAGCAGGCCGTCAACCAAGTGGGCAACATCCTGAAGAGTGTGAGGCTGCCGAACGCGCTGTTCGTCGGCAAGCCGACGGAGTCGAGCTTCCCCCAGGCCGCGAACCCCAACCAGTACCGCGACAACCTCGCGAACGACGCGAAGCAGAAGGATGACATGAAGCAGTTCGAAAAGGACGGCCGGCGCAGGCAGTATGAGACGGAGCTCGCGCACGAGATTATCGCCGAGCACCAGGAGACGAAGGAGCGGCTGCAGCTCCAGCTCGCGGCCCTCGACGCGCTCGTCATCGCGACGACTACGCCCGCGGCCACTACGACCGCCGGCGCCGGCGGCCCGATCGTGCCGCCCGTCCCGACCACGATCGCGCTAACCGCGGAGCAGATGGCGCAGAGGGAGGAGTGCGAGTCCGAGATCAAACGCCTCGACCGCAAGATCCACATGGCCGAGGTGCGTTTGTGCAACACCCTCGACTCTATCCCGCTCGTCTTCGGCAGTTCCACGCACGAAGTGTACCTCGCGAAGCAGCTCAACGATGTGAGCGAGCTGATGCTCTCGGCGACGAAGTCGCTCATCGCACCGCAGGTTCTCAACATGCTGGAGCGTGAGGCAGCGACCCAGGAGGGCATCGTCGACGACGACGCCGAGGGCAACGACCCGACCGCATTCTTCCTTTTTTGGACCGTCCTCGAGAAGTACCGGCGCCCGGACGACATGTACGAGTACCTGCGCCTCTCCAGGATGATCACGGAGCGCTTCAAGGCGGGCTCGAACGGCGGCATGTCCATGTCGGCGTACCTCAACGCCGTGGACAACTTCCGGCGCGACCAGATGGTCATCTCGAAGGCGCCCGACGAGGCGAAAGCGCTCGCGGCGCTCTTGGGGTGCCTCGACGTCGACGAGCCGGCGTTCTTTTTCGCCAGGCCCTACTTGCTCCTTGACTACATGCGCGTCACCGAGAAGGACGTCAAGGAGCTCGCCGACGCGATGCGCCGCTCGGACAAAGCGGTCAGGCTCAAGCCCGACACGCGCTCGACGCGCGCGCAGCTCGCCGCGGTGGCCGTCGGCCAACCCGCGGCGAAGGGCTCAGCGGGCACGACCTCGCGCGACGCGTCGCGCACGACTGACTCGCAGCCGCGTGGCTTCAAGTGCTACAACTGCGGCGAGTCTGGCCACATTGCGAAGAACTGCACGAAGGAGAAGAAGGTCGGTGGCAAGCAGCCGGGCGCGAACACGAAGTCGGACGCGGGCAAAAAGTCGCTCGTCGTCGACAACAGCAGCGCGGCGACGTCCGGCGCAACCCGGCTGGGCGCGGTCTTCTCGCTCTCGGCAACGGCGCCAGACGGAGGCGCGCTCCTCGCGGCGACGGCAGCTGCGACCGGCCTGTACCGCTCGAAGCCGCGCGCCGACTACGCGTGCGACGTGCTCATCGACTCAGGCTCGGAGAAGAACATCGTGCCAACCGCGCTGCTCGTCAACTGCAAGAAGCTGGACAAGCCGCAGACGCTCGTCTTCGGCAACGGCACGCAGGAGATCGTCAAGGTCTCCGGAGAGCTGCTGCTCAACCTCGACGAGGCCAGCGCCGCCGAGTCCGGCGGAGAGCCGTTTGTCGCGGTCAAAGCCTGGGCGTCCGACTTGGTGGTGATGCCGATCCTCTCCGCGGGCTGCCTCGCCAACGCCGGCGTTCCCATCACGTTCTCGCGCGACGGCCACTACGCGGACTTCCGCGCCGTCGGGGGCCCGCTCGTGCGCCTGGACGAGCAGGCCAAGATGAAGGTGTGGCTCGCGCGGACGGCTTCGACCGCGCTCAAGTCCAACCCGGCGCTCGTCGCCGCCGTCGCGCAGCCACCGGGAAACTAAGTCGCCCGCCGGCCGGTCCAAGCGAGGAGGAGCTTCGATTATGGTCGATCAGAGCGGGCACAACGGACAAGGACCTCCTGACGCGTACGATGGCGCGCGTCGGCGGGATGGCGGAACGCAAGCATGACGCGCTCGACGAGCAGTCGGCGGCGTCGATGGTCCGCAAGTCCTTCAAGGACGCGATGCCGACGGGCGCTTCGAGATCTCTCGAGGTGTTCTTCCGTTCAGCGTGGAGGGCCGTCGCCTCGGCTTCCGCTACGGGATGATCCTGGTCGACGGCTACTCGCGTCGGTGGCAAGTGTACGCGCTGCGCACGCTGGCGGAGAGCGAGATCGCGCTCGCGCTGCAGTGGTACGCGCAGCTGTTGGGGACGGGGGCGATGCACATCTCCCACTGGATCCTCGGGTCGTCGTTCGGGCGACGCAGCATCCACACGGATGGCGGCACTTCGTTGATGGCCGCATCGGTCGAGCGCGCGCTGGCGCAGCTCGGCTTCTCTTCGACGGTTACCTCCGCACCCGACTCGCCGAGTTCGAATGGGGTGGCGGAGCGCGCGATTCGTTCGCTCAAGGTCCGTCTGCGCGCGCTCATGACGCGCGCGGGCGGCATACCCATGCACGACTGGCACTTTGCGGCGTGGCATGCGGTGGCATCGCGCAACAGGCTCGCCTCGCAACGTATCGCGCAGGCGGGTGAGCGCGCCGAGTGGCGGTCGCCGGAGGAGCTCTTCTTCGGCGTGCCGGCTACGTTCAAGCACCACGTGGCCTTCGGGGCCAGGTGCCGGGTGCTGTTGGTCGGGGCTCGCGCGCAGGCGCTGGGCACGCTCCGACAGCGCGCCGTGCTCGGGCGCGTCTACCTCTGGGGTGGGCACGGCCTGCAGGTCCGAGGCGTGTTTCGTTACGTCCTCGGCTATGTCGTCCGCTGCGACGACGGTACCCTTTTGTACTCACGCGATGTGTGGGTCGACGAGACGGACATCGTCGAGGGGGGGTTCTCATCGCTTGGCGCCGCACCGCAGCGGGCTGGCGTGGGGACGAGCGATGCTGCGCGCCGCACGCGCCAGCACGATTCGCTGCCGGAGGAGGCGCCCGATGGGCGGCTGCCTGCCGACGAGGAGCACGACTGGGCCGACACGCCCGACAGTGCGCGCGAGGATGAGGACGTCGACTTCGACGCTTCCGAGAGGCCATCGCACGAGGAGCACGACAGGGCCGACACGCCCGACAGTGCGAGCGGGGATGAGGACGTCGACTTCGACGCTTCCGAGAGGCCATCGCTGAGCACCGGAGCTGCGCCGACGCGCGAGCCACCGGGGATTGCGGCTGCGCCGATGCTCGGGCTGCCGTGGTTCGGGGCCTTGCCGAGGCGCGGGGTGCCCGAGAGAGCGGCTGCGCAGACGCGCGAGCTGCCCGAGAGTGCGGCTGCGCAGACGCGCGAGCTGCCCGAGAGTGCGGCTGCGCCGACGCGCGAGCTGCCGTGGTACGGGACTTCGCCGACGCGCGAGCTGCCGTACGAGTCGCCTTCCGGCCTGATCGGCGCGGATGACGACGACGGCGTGACCTCACCTGATGGTCACGCGCAGGGCGCGGACGTGACCTCACCCCAAAGTGGTCGCGCGCTGCCGCGCGACGAGGCGGGCGTTGCTTACCCCGTGCTCAGTCCGATCGCGAAGCCGCACGAGGACGTGTCGGGCGACGAGTCGGGCGCCAACTATGACGTGCTGGACGAGTCGCAGCAGCTGCTCGACCTGTCGCACGACGTGGACCGCCGTGATCGCACTTCTCGGTCCAACCCGCAGCTGTTCCCTCGCGTCCTGGCTGCGACCTGCCTCGCTGTCTGGAAGGCGCAAGAAGTCGTCATCCCGAAGAACTACAAGCAGGCGATGCGCTCGCAGCAGGCGGAGCAGTGGCAAGCCGCCGTCCAGGAGCACCTCGCCGGGCATGAGCAGCTCGGCACCTTTGAGGAAGAGCTCGTGCCGCTCGGCACGTGGGCGCTCCCGAGCCAGTGGGTCTTTTCCCTCAAGGTCGGCTCGGACGGCAAGGTCGAGCGCTTCAAGGCGCGCTCGGTCCTGATGGGAAACTTCCAGAGGCCCGGCGTGGACTTCCAGGAGGTCTTCTCGCCGACGATCCGGCCCGAGCAAGTTCGTCTGCTCATCGCGCTCGGGGCCAAGATGCAAAAGGACAAGGCGCAGCGCATCGAGGACGCGACCATCGGCTCGTTCTCCGTCATCACCAAGGGCGATGTCAAGGACGCGTACCTCAACTCGTCGCTCAACGAGGACGAGCGGCCGCTGCACAGTTTGCCCCAAGGATACGTGACCAAGACGGTCGCGCCGTCCGGCTACAAGGTGGTCGGGCGGAGTCTCAAGGCGCACCCAGGCCTTCGGCAGTCAGGGCGCGCGTGGCATCGGCTGCACCGATCGTCGCTGCTGGCGCTCGGCTTCGCCGAGGCGCCGTCTGCCCCGTGCATCTACGTCAAGGAGACGGCACCGGGCGAGTACCTCATCGCAGGAGGGTTCGTGGACGACCTCATCTTCCTCAACCTGACGCGCTCGGCGCGCGCGATCGAGGAGCTGGCCGCGAGCCTGCGGCCGCACTACGAGATCAAGCTGTCGGCGAGGCTCGACAAGTTCCTCGGCGCCATCTTTGAGACGTGGTCGGACGGCATTTACATGCACCTCGGACCGTACGTCACCGGGCTGCTCGAGCGCTTCGGAGCGACGACAGGACAACCGGCGCCGACGCCGGAGGTCGAGGCGCGATCGCTCGTGTCGTCAGACGACGACGACGACGAGCTGCTCTCGACGGAGGACAAGCTCATGTACCAGTCCATCACGGGAGGGCTGATGTTCGCGATGGTGACGTGCCGGCCCGATCTTGCGCACGCGGTGAACATGCTGGCGCGGCGGATGTCGAGGCCGAGGGCCGTCGACCTGCGCGCCGCACGTCGCGTGCTGCAGTACCTGCGCGGCACCGAGCAGCTCGGCTTGCTCTTCAAGTACGACGAGGACGCCGATGTGCGCGACGCTGCGCGCGTTCGCCGACGCGGACTGGGCCAACGACCCCGTGCAGCGCAAGTCCACGACCGGCTACATCGTGTTTTTCAACGGTGCGCCGATCTCGTGGCACAGCGGCTTGCAGAGCACGATCTCGCTCAGCAGCTGCGAGGCGGAGTATGTCGCATTGAGCGAGTGCTGCCGAGAGGTCGACTACCTCCGGAGCATCATCGACTTCCTCCACCAGCCGTCGGAGTCGCCGACGGAGATCTTTGAAGACAACCAGGGGACGATCGATCTCGTCAACAACCCGGTGCACCACCGGCGCACGAAGCACGTCGAGGTCAAGTACCACTACGTGCGCGACGCGCAGGAGAAGGGTCGGATCGTTGTGAGCAAGGTGCACACCTCGCTCAACCACGCCGACATCATGACGAAGGCCACAGACAACGCCACGTTCGCTCGCCACGTTACGAGCTTCATGGTTGCCCGCCGCTGAGTGCGTTCTGCGCGCGCGCGCGCCGCACGCACGGTGCGCGTCGAGGGGGGGTGTTGGCATTGTGTCTGTGCTGCATGTGTGAGTGTGACAGCATGTCCGTGTGACACACACGACGGATCCCACTGGTGGCCAGCGAAACGTTTCGCTCGCGCCTTTTGGGCGATTCGGTGTCTGAACGAAGACGGAAAGAAACGAAGACCGCGCTCGGCCAGGCCGAGCACTAGGTGGCGCTCGACTCGCCTGGTCCGCCCATCGGGGACAGGGAGTCGGAGTGAGCTACTGCGTCGACAAGTTGATCGGGAAGTCTAGCAAGGGTGAGGGTGAGGGTGAGGGTGAGGGTGAGGGTGAGGGTGAGGGTGAGGGTGAGGGTGAGGGTGAGGGTGAGGGTGAGGGTGAGGGTGAGGGTGAGGGTGAGGGTGAGGGTGAGGGTGAGGGTGAGGGTGAGGGTGAGGGTGAGGGTGAGGGTGAGGGTGAGGGTGAGGGTGAGGGTGAGGGTGAGGGTGAGGGTGAGGGTGAGGGTGAGGGTGAGGGTGGAGGTGAGGGTGAGGGTGAGGGCTGAGGGTGAGGGTGAGGGTGAGGGTGAGGGTGAGGGGGTGAGGGTGAGGGTTGAGGGTGAGGTGAGGGTGAGGGTGAGGGTGAGGGTGAGGGTGAGGGTGAGGGTGAGGGTGAGGGTGAGGGTGAGGGTGAGGGTGAGGGTCGAGGTGAGGGTGAGGGTGAGGGTGAGGGTGAGGGTGAGGGTGAGGGTGAGGGG